>LPNX011202843.1:17516-207975 GCA_001517045.1 Pseudotsuga menziesii | reverse complement strand
AAGACGGATTGGACGTCCCTTCCCATATTTCTTTGTCTTTGATCGCTGTGTATGAACCTAATGTATGCTTGAATAATGTTGAAACCCTAGACTTCAACAACATCCTATACTTGGCCAACAAGTTGTCTTTCCTATTCTAGTAACACCTAATAGTAGGCACTGACATCCTGACTTACAAATATACCTTCATACATGTGGTTTCCGCCGGCTCTAACCAAACTCATACCCACGATATTTATGGAATGTCACTTTCTAATCGTTATGCCTTAATGTCATTTTCCAACTGTTATGCCACTTGCACTCCTTTGTACGCCTTCTGATACTGTTATTCTAGTGCATCTTCCCTTATCGCACTCCCTCCTTCTATCACGGCTTCCTCTCCTATCGCGCATCTTCCTTCTTCTTCCTTCCTGTCGTTGCTTATGTCATAACTCCTTTCTCTTCTTCTTTCATGTCTATGCTTATGTCACAGCTACTTTCTCTTCTTCTTTAGCTCTTCTCCATACTCAGGCAAAATTCTAAGTGAATTATGCATTCCTTTCCCTAGGAACAACAGGATTGTACTCTTTCATGACAAATATAGGTGAAATCACAAGACATTATATGCATATTAATATATAAATAATAATTCAAATATCATCTCAGTATATCAATGCCAAATTAACAATAACCCTGCATTAGTTCATTGTGCTTATGAAATTGTCCTTTCATAACATTCAAATGGTTGTATGACATCAATTAAGTCTAGAATGGTAGAAAAATAGTTTTAGGTGAGTGAAACAAGACGAAGGAATTGAAGGGGCAACAGGAGGGGGAGGTGTCCTCATTGATCCCGACGACAAGCATGAATTCTCGCTTTCTTGGGGAATTGGAGTTGACACCAATAATCTCGTCGAATCCTTAGCTCTCTGGAAAGGTTATTTTCAATCCCTAACACATGGTATCTATGATATTAACTTCTATGGGGACTCAATATTGATTATCCAAGCTCTAATCAATCGCAAGCTTCCCTCGAATATAAGGTTCCATCAAATAATCAGGAAAATTCAGACACTACTCCTGTTGATGTATTTGTAACTTTGGAATGTATTCACTTGTATATTTTATGTATTGTACCCCGATGTTTATTCCGAGAAGTATCTGTAATGTAATTGAGTCATGTCATGCCCCAATGTTCCTATCAGGAATTCAATAATGTAAACAAGTTATGTAAAGTCATAGACAGTAACCCTCCTTATTGATCAAGGGTTAAAGTCGTCGGAGTTGTGGGGCCCTAGGGTTATTAGACTCTCCTAGATAAGTCATCCCTAGTGAGTTATTGTCAAGTAGGGAATTAGTATAAATAGAGAGTGAGCCTCTCTATTTATCACACATTCACTCACACTCAGTTGTAGCGCATAACTGAGAGAGAAGAAGAAGCTAGGACAAGAGAGAGAGAGACTATTGCTATCGGGAGATCATCTTACTATTTTTGGGTTTTAATTTTGGTGCTAATTCTATCTCTGAAGAAGTTGCAGAGTTTTATACTTTATGGTTTCCCTGAGGAAAATATTTGTGTCTATTGTCTCTTGTGTTTGATTTTTGTGCTTGTTATTCTCTCAGTTAAAGATCCTAAGATAATGCTAGCTTGAATGATAAAATCTAACATGGTATCCGAGCTAACCTGAGAAGAATACACTGTGCAGCTATAGAAGCTAGGGATTCTTACTTTTTGGGTCTCTCTCCACAATCCATTAGCAAAATAAGGATAGGTTGACTCTCCATTGAAGGGTGCATCTTTCTGTCGAAGCAGAATTTGATTCTAGGCATTTTCAGTTTTTGGTGCAGGAAATTAGGGCTTTTTACAGAAGATGAATTTTTGAGTGAGGCCAGCATAGGATTTCTCTCCTCATATAAATCAAATTTTAGAGACCTGGGTTGATATTTTTGGTTGAGTGAAACTCTGAGAAATTCAAGCCCTAGTTTGACCCTGGGCCTGAAAAACACTAAAATACTGAAACTTGTAGTTTTGGTAGATTCACTATATCTTGGTATTGGAGAAGGATCAGGTGCCGAAACTTTCATGGGTCAAAGATAAATTCCTGATGTACACTATGTCCTAGTTTCAGCCTCCGATTCACTATATTATAGGAGATATGATTCCTTCAAGTTAGGGTTCGAGCCTCTCCTAGGATTCCTCCCCAAACAGGACACCTGGGGAGAATCGCTATATCTCAAGATTCGAAGTTCCAAATAAAATTTCTCAAGATGTTCCAGAAAGGAAACGGACTTTAATTTCTGTGGTAAAAGTTTTAGAACTCGACTATGAAAGAGTGACACGTGGTATTCTGTACAACTTCACTATGTTGAACAGTATTAAAACAGGTCACCTTGGTAAAATTCTCATAAGTACCAATTGTTGAAACCAATTATGATGAAACATATGGTTGTAGAACAAGGAAATACGAGGCTAACTCAGTACGAAATTTCAGACATAGTGGAGGACTAATTTCAGAGATACCTTAGAAACAGTATCAGGAATTTCTGCAGAAGAAATTGGTAAACTAGGGCTTCCTGTTCCGGGAGATTCCCTCCACTATTTTCAGAAAAGGAGTACATTGGATATCTCGCCTTGAAGAGGTATATATTCCTATCCAAACAGATTCGAAATATTCCAAGTTTTGAAAATTAGGTTTTCTCTGACAAACCCTAGGTCAGCCAGCTCTGAAACTAGGACAGACACCTCAAATCGGTAAGATCTAATCTTTTGTTATTTACATTTGAGGTTCTCATTTCAAGATGACTAATCACACCAGCTTGATGACAAGCTTGGTGAGGCTGAAAATCTCCAAGCATGGAAGTATAGGATCTCACTATTTCTTTAAGGAAATGAATTGGACACCTACATGAGTAGAGAGGTTGAAGTTCTAGAGGGAGATGATCCTAAAAACCTTACACAAGAAGAACTTGGTGAAGGCCAAGAAGATCATTGCTGATTCAATCAAGGATCACCTTATACCACAAGTGTCTTCCCTAAAGAGATGTTTGATTCATTAACCAAGCTATTTGAAGGGAAGAACATAAATCAGAATAAACTAGTTGAAGAATGTGAAGATCTAGAATGCAGAGACCATACAGTCATACTTTACAAGGGTCTCTCAAATCAAAGAACAACTTGAAGTAGTGGATGAAGAAGTAGAGAATGCATAAGTTGTGATAACCACCTTGAATGGCCTCCTGGGATCATGGGATTCATTCATTTGAGGAATGTGTGTCAGAATGAAGTGATTACTTTCAGTAGACTCTAGGAAGAAGAAGAAGCTCGACTCTTAATAAGAGAAGAGAAGATGGGAGAAACTTAAGATCAAGGTCTCACCATCCAAAGAAAATCCCTCAAGCGATGAGGAATACGAAGGACTAAACTCTTGAAGAACCTCTTATCCATCTTAGAATTTGGATAAGAAGATGATGAAGCTGAAGGATCAAGAAGGAGTCTACCCACAAAACAAATAAAGATAAGTATTCAATTGTCATTTCATGATATTGTTTTGTTATGCACTTGTTTATATTCAGTTGATGTATTATGCATGATAGAATGTTTGCATTAATGACAGTATACTACTAATATGCATGTGATGGGTAAGTAGATCATGGTGCTATACAGCTCTCCATTGCTACTTATCTAGAATGAAACCTCTTTGCTGACATATTGGATTAGTGCACAATCTCAATGTTGTCCTGGTAGAGATGGAAGGCATCTAAAAAGTTTCTGTGAGATATTGATGAATGTTGTATTGGATAAAATAGTTGCATGATCATATATTTATGCATAAGAAATTTTCCATTATGAATATGCCTTATGAAATGCTTCTAATCATACAACTGGTGCATTTGACTTGTAGGAAAGACCGCATACAATCGCCTACAAGAAAAGAAGGATGAGACTTGTTCCGAAGAACAAGTGACGATAGTTCAAGATTCACTCTAATAATACGAAATGAAGAATGATGTCTAGGATGTAGTATCGAGACCTGAAAGTAAGTTCATAGTTCCATCATGCAGTAGATGGAAACATCGTGGGATACAAGGTAGGATTCGTAGCACGAGGATTCTCATGGAAAGAATACATAGACTACGAAGAGACATTTGCAGCCATTGGAAGTTAAGACACGTGATAGGCAGACTCATGTGTGCAAATTAAATAAGGCCTTGTACGAGCTCAAAAACACACCCATGGGATAACACATACATGAGGAGCTTGAAGATCACCTAGAGTGATGAAGATCTTAACCTTTGCTACAAGGTTGAAGATGAAAGCCTATAGAGGATGACAAGCTCACAGATGGGTGTGAGAAGAATGTTTTCAAGATAAAGGATCTTGGTATCTAGTGACCTTAGATGGATACATAGAATATGAGTAGTAGAGGAAGCTACTTGTCACTCGATTATAGAATGTTTCAATGCATAAAGTAAGAAAGGCAGAGGGAATATGATGCTTCTCTTTAGAGGGAGTGACTGCATAAGATCTTGAGGTTCGACATGGTATGATAGGATGGACAGATTACTGATGACTCTAGGATTTACCTTTGCTTCAAGGTTGAAGGTGGAAGACCAGTGATGCTCCTGTTATATGTCGATGACTTGTTCCTGACAGAAAAGAGGAACTCATTAAAGTTTCAAGAAGGAGACTTGCTACCGAGTTCGAGATGAAGGACTTGGATATGATGCATTACTTTCTAGGCATGGAGGTGTGGTAGAGTACAGATGGAATATCCCTGGGACAGGGGAAGTATGCAGTATAGATCCTGAAGAGGTTCGCGATGATGGACTGCAAGATCATGACCACACCTATGGCATCGAACCTGAAGATATTGATTGATGCTTCATCAGAGACGGTTGATGCTACGATGTATAGTCAAATGATTTGTTCCTTGATGTACCTGACGAATACAAGACCAGATGTTTGCTTTACTATGAACACATTGAGACATGTTCACTTGATGGTTGCAAAGCATGTAGTAAGGTACCTGAAGGGTACAGTTGAGTATGTGCTCAAGTATGATGCGAATCAAAAGATTAACTTGGAGGGTTATGTGGATTCATATTGGGCAGTGCCATTGATAGGAAGAGCACTTTGGGGTGCAGCTTCATTATGGGATCAGGTGTGATTTATTAGTTTAGCAGGAAGCAGTCCTGTGTGGCACTGAGTACAGCTGAAGCCAAGTATGGTGTAGCTTGTTCAGCTAGCTATGAGGCATTGTGGCTTAGAAAGATACTATCTGATTTGTTTGATATCCAGTTGGATGCTACTTGTATATATTGCAACAACCAGAGTTGTGTGAAGTTGTCTAAGAACCTAGTGTTCCATGACAAGTCAAAGCATATTGAGATCAAATATCACTATATCAGGGATATGGTGTAGAGAGGAGCAGTGAAGCTCCAATATGTTTCAATGGACGAACAGATAGCTGATGTGTTGACCAAGCCATTTCCCAGAGTGAAGTTTGAGTACTTCATGGAGAAGCTTGGTGTTCTCCAGATCGAGGTTTCCTCCAAGGGGAGGTGATGAGTCCGAGAGCCCTTCTGACATGGTGATAGGATTGGTTCCTTCCATGGTTAGATGTAAGTGTAGATCCATTATGATATGACTGTGGGATTGGCTCCCACATGATCAGATGTAAGTGCAGAACCATTCTGATATGACTGTGGGATTGGCTCCCACATGATCAGATGTAAGTGCAGAGCCATTCTGATATGACTGTGGGATTGGATCCCACATGATCAGATGTAAGTGCAGAACCATTCTAATATGACTATGGGATTGGCTCCCACATGATCAGATATAAGTGTAGAGCCTTTCCCCGGATGATAGATGCTGTGTCATATCATGCCGACGGATGTAAGTGCAGATCTTTTCCCTGGATGATAGATGGTGTGTCCTATCATGCCAACAGATGTAAGTGTAGAGCCTTTCTCTGGATGGTAGATGGTGTTTCCTACTATGCCAGTAGATATAAGTGTTGAAGCCCTTCCTTGGATAGTAGATGGTGTGTCCTACTATGCCAGAGGATGTAAGTGCTGAGCCTTTCTGACTGGGTCAGATATAACAGCTGTGCCTTTCTCTGGATAGTAGATGGTGTGTCCTGCTATGCCAGTAGATGTAAGTGTTGATCCTTTACTTGGATGATAGATGGTGTTTCCTATCATGCCAGTGGATGTGAGTGCTGGGCCTTTCTAACATGGTTGTTGGATGTGTTCCTCCCATGGTCAGATGTGAGTGTTTGGCGTACCTTTCTGACATGGTTGTTGGATGTGTTCCTCCCATGGTCAGATGTAAGTGATGGGCGGGTCGTTCTGACTAAGGGTCAGATATAAGCGCTGAATAATACCTACATGGAGGCTAGGCCTACAACCAGCATGAAAAAGGACTGGCTCTGTTTAATTTCCCATGACGAGAAGAATTGAGAGATAGCACCATTGATGATGACCCAGTGATGATCCAGTGATGATCCAGCAGTGATGATCCAGATCCAGTGATGATGACCTAATGATGATCCAGATGATACAGAGAAGAAGACATGTGATGATAAATTGTGTCGAGATAATACCTTCCTAGTTAAGAGGGAGTGTTGATGTATTTGTAACTTTGGAATGTATTCACCTGTATATTTTATGTATTGTACCCCGATGTTTATTCTGAGAATTATCTGTAATGTAATTGAGTCATGTCATGCCCCGATGTTCCTATCGGGAGATTCAATAATGTAAACAAGTCATGTAAAGTCATAGAGGGTAACCCTCCTTATTTATCAAGGGTTAAAGTCCCTGCAATTGTGGGGCCCTAGGGTTATTAGACTCTCCTAGGGAAGTTGGCCCTAGTGAGTTATTGTAAAGTAGGGAATTAGTATAAATAGAGAGTGAGCCTCTCTATTTATCACACATTCACTCACACTCAGTTGTAGCCCATAACTGAGAGAGAAGAAGAAGATGGGACAAGAGAGAGAGAGAGAGAGGCTACTGTTGTTGGGAGATCGTCTTACTGTTTTTGGGTTTTACTTTTGGTGTTGATTCTATCTCTGAGGAAGTTGCGGGGTTTTCTCCTTTATGTTTTCCCTGAGGAAAATATTTTTGTATATTGTCTCTTGTGTTTGATTGTTGTGCTTTTTATTCTCTCAGTTAAAGATCCTAAGATAATTCTAGCTTAAATGATAAAATCTAACATCTCCCTTCTTTTCGTCAAATCCAGTTCTTCCATATCCTTCGAAGTTTAAATGGGAAAGATGACTTGGAAGCAAACACTGTGGTTCCCTTGAGAAAATGGGCTCTTGATATAAATGGAGACCATATCACCTTTCTTATACCATAAGACCCTATTCTAGGTGCTAAGGGGATTAGTGCATGTCTTAGTTGTGATGTCGGTGCTTTTGGGGATCAAATTTTAAAGAAGGCACGTAGCCACATGCAAAAGGTCATTATAATCTTAATGCTTAGTACAAGAAGGCATACTTCATCGATGGCGTCGGTCCTCCAAGCATGCAATGGTCTCATCCTATGGGTCTCACCTCATGATCATACTCTTCTTCATACTTTTGAGCATGTGAAGGATAGGAGGTAGATATGGAAAGGGAAGGACACCTCGCATGGATTTAAAAGAAGGTGGATTATCTATTTGTTTCATCGGTCTCCGACGTCCCATCATTTGAAACTTGGGCTTTTGGTGGAAAGAAACTCTCTGCTCATCCAGCTTTGGGTGTGAACTTCCCTGGATCTTATCATGGCGTCAAGTTCTGTTTCTGCTGCAAGAGGTGAGGACCCAATTCAGCAGCTTGAAATTAATGTTTGGAAGCTACAAAGGAGGATTCATGACCAGAAGAAGTTCTCTCAGCATCTTGATGCAGCAGGTGGGTGATGTTTTTAATTGGTGGAACTGAACATGACTCAACTCGATGAAGAATTTTCAAACACCATCAGACGCTCGAAAAAATCTATTCAGGCTCAATTTGTAGCTATGGAAGCCCATCTCAGCATATTGGAGTTGCAGGTTGCACCACTGGCAGAGAGGAGTGCCACTCGTCCAGACCCCCCAGCCCTGGTCAATATAGCTTCAGGTTCTATGGATTCCAGACGTCGTTAGCATCCGGGTTCATGAAAATTTTGATTCCCTCTATTTTTGTACAATTTTTTTCTTTTTTATGGCAATAGATGGATTTTATTTTGCTCCATTTTAGGGAATTTTGTTAAGATGGACAAGTAGACTTTTATTTTTAGAAGGAGTAGACATTCAATTTTTTTGCATATTTTTCAAAGCTCATGAATGGGTTTCTTTGTTGTAATAGTTCTAGTGGGTTTACCGTTGTTTTCTTAATATAAAGCATAATCGTTTATGTCCAAAAAAAAACAAGACTAAGGGATTTCCAAATGACACAATAGAATAGCTATAGTGCGTATATGTAAACAATTATTCATCTCTTTATGTACCATAACCGAATATAACCAAACAAAGTATGGGCAAACAATGTTTCAAGAGAGAGGCTAGTTAACAACTATAGTGCATATATGTAAACAATATTCATTTCACTATGTACTAGAGCCGAACATAACCAAACAAACTATGGGAAAATCGTGTTTCAAGAGAGAGGCTAGTAAATAATACAACAATCAATCAACAATCTGACAATAATGTACATCAAAAATCAACAATACAACGGCCCATCGAAAATCACTATGTTTGGGTTTCACAATACAAAACCAATCAGGATGGAACACTACATATCCATATATATTTAATGCAGATATAAAATATCGAAATATTGTTTAGAAAGAACATCACAATGGAATGTCGTCTTTAAAAATATTCATTCATGATCGACTTTCGTCATTTTCCATCTTCTCGTTTTTCTTTGATGGAACTTCTATTAATTTTATATAAGTTGTGCATACTAAATGACTATATTGGTTGCATATGACATCGATATGACAGTCTTGAAAGTGAATATAACTTTCAATTTGATGATTTTCTTGAAAAACATAACCTTTCAATATAATGGATCCTCTTTCGTATATAAATCATTTATCATTAAAGTCCTCCAATAACTTCATATTTCTCTCAATTCATCTCATCAAAGAACATTTAAATTTCTCTTTGTGGTCTATGGGTGGAACCACAACAAAGAAATCTCTCGCATTCAAGGTTATTTTCCAAATTCATCTTCATTAACACGCAGTTCATTACACACAAACACACAATGAGAAAAGTTTAAAAATAATAATTTTGTTTTTACATTTGTATTATTACCTTCTCTAACAAGATCAAAAATTATATCACCATCAAATGGTACTGCAATGTTCTCTAATTTTAAATCATCCATGCTTGTGATTGGTTTTTTTCCCTTTTAATTAATTTATGTATGTTTCCAAGGTTTATCATAATTGTTCATTATGTTTTCACAAAACTTTGTGAATTCAATGTCCTCCATGAAAATTGGACAAAAGCATGATTGCTTTCCACTATCAAATGGCAAGCACATTTTGGAAGGATTTTGTTCTAATTGAGTGTAAATATGTAGTCCCATGTATGGTATCATACGAGATTTATCTGTTTACAATGTGCATTCCAATATGACAAAAAAAACATGGTGTTAACAGTTGATGTAGGTAAATAAAAGGTTAGTGTACATGTTAAAGTCAAAATCAAGTATTATAAATATTGATTTTTAAATTTAAAGTTAATAAAACTTTCAAGAATAGAATATGTACATACCTGCGCACATATATTTCCTGTCGATTGTAGAAATGGCTTAGATTTAAATGACACTAGTGAACAACTTGATCAACTGATAAAAATAGATGGAAAAAATGGTTCATCTGCCACCTTTGAAGTGCTCACTTTACACATACTCCTACACCATCATTCTCTCATTTTCCATGACTGGTCTCAAAGAAATTCCAATAATATTTAATATTTGATTTCCAATCAAGCCGACATAACCAAAAGAATGATCGTGAATATTTAAATTACCCTGCACATCTGTCTGAACATATCCAATTTTCATTGACTTCAACTCCACGTTTTTTCAATAAATCATAAAAAAGTATCAAAAGAATGTTGTAAAAAATGTGTATAATGTGTACAATCATCACTGATATAAAAATAATATTCTTTATTCACATGTCGATTGTCATTGATGGTTTCTATATCATCAACGTTGTGTTGTGTATGTCTATATAAAACTTGGACAAAAATAAAAACTTGGTCGGAATGATAATATTCACTTTGTATCTCTTTTTGTGTTTCAAATGTGTAATTCTCTTCAAAATCAACCACCAACAAAATTGTCCCCTAGTGGAAAAAATTCATGAGATTGTTTGAACTCTAGATCTTGCCATTGTGCTCTATGTAAATGCTTGGTGTATCTATAAATTTATTTTTCCAATTAATTCAGAAAATATGGCACACATATTTTATCCTCTTGCAAATCAATCCTTTTAGAAAGAACATTTCTAGAACCTATAGTATTTTAAGCATAATTGATATATTCATATCTCTTATAATCAAATGTTAGATTAAGCAACAACTTATAATTATCAATACAAAATTTGGAGTGGAATAAAGAAATATTTCCATAATGATCACATTATTTCCATTGACACATTTTTACTAGTATAAAAAGAGAAATTTATGACTAAAACAACTACTAAAATGTGCATATAAATTATTAATTTTGGTCATGCAACTATTAGTAGTTTATTGGGAAAAACTTATAATGGGAGTAAATATATTACTAAAAAACAATTATCATTTATTGGTTGTTCTAATTCATCAACTTGATAGTATATTTAGTTGTTTTCTTAGTCATTGATTGTTATTAACCGGTAGTTTATTTAGTCGTTGTAGTCATTGATTGCCAACAATTGGTATTTTATTTAGTCATTGTAGTCATTGATTGTCGTCAACTGCTCGTAGTTTATTTAGTCGTTGTACGCGTTGATTGTCATCAAGTAATGGTAGTTTATTTAGTCATTATAGTCATTGATTATTGTCAATCTCTAATATATTTAGTCATTGTAATTATTGATTGTCGTCAGCTGGTAGTATATTTAGTCATTTTATTCACTAATTTCCATCAATTGGTCGTATATTTAGAAAATCAATTGCAATATTATCTATTAATTTATGGTAGGACACAGATAAATTGAACCAGCAACCTATTATTGATAATGCAAGTGCTCTTCCATTGATCTATAACCTTTTAAGAATACTTACAATATCTTCAAAAAATATACTTACTACTTCAACAGGTAAACATGATCAAAGGATGAACACTTTTTATTTGAGAAGATCGACATGAAGCGAGAGAGTTATGCAGAAGATTTCAGTGATTCACGAAGGACGAAGGACTAACAGGGATTAATGCAGATGGCCAAAGGGGATGGGGTTTCAACCTCACCCATGGATCTGAAAGGTGAAATGCAGATAGGTATCCTTCTGATCCACCTGAATGAAATGGGAAGAGAGGGAACGAGCTAGAAGCGGGAAAATCCACTAGGTTAGCGGCGAGAGAATTGTTTTACCAAGACATACCATGTTCCTCCAATGCAAATTAGATCTATGAGCTTATGAGCTTGAATCTAATACATGAAGGATCATGCCCTAATAGGAAAATTTAATGGCGTTCTTCCATCCAAGAAATCCTTATTCGGGTGGATAAACTCCACGTGGAAACCAAAGGGATACTATGATCTCCATATTGGGTCAAAGAGTTTTCCACCATTAGATTTATTAGTCTAGAAGACTGCAACCGAGTCCTAAATGCATGCCCGTATTTCTTTTACTCGGTCAAGATCCTCCTCAGGCCATGGAAAGAAATATTCAACCCAGAAAAGGAGGATATGAAGATCGCCCCAGTATGGATACGATTGTACTCCTTTCCCGGTGAATATTGGGATCTGGAAATTCTGGAATACATTGGCAATACCCTGGGAACTTTCATCAAAATAATTGAGCAGACCAAGGATAGGTGATATACGACTTTTTCTCAAATATGTGTCTAAATGGATCTAACAAAATCACTTCCATAAGCCATAAACCTAATGTGGGAATATGAGGAATGTCGAAAGTCGTTAGACTATGAGCATATCCCACTTTGTTGTAGATGTTGCCATGATTATGGGAACCTCTACAAATATTGTCCATGGAATTCCCCTCCTCCAGCACCCAAACCAAATAAAGAATGGGATAATCAGGGATTTACGAGGGTTCAATCAAAAAAGAGGGGTGCAATACGATTGGAAGTCCCTGAGGTCAACAAGTAACCCATAATATCCAACCAGGCTGTGATTCTAGGGGAGCAGGATGAAATCGATGTGAACCAATAAGGGTTGTAAAAGAAGTAATACATCCCCAATAACAATAAACAGGACCAAATTAAATTTTAGGAGGCAAGTGAAAAGATCAATGAGGAAATCACACCTCATCGAGAGATGGATATGGATGACAAAGGGAAAGACATGGATCTAGAGGATCTAGACCTCCATGGCATAGAAAAATCATTTGCTGACAAAAAGCAAGGGTATGTTCCCCAAGAGCAAGTATCCCTCTTGAAAGACACCATCATTAAAAAAAAATCCATAAAACCCTCAGGGATCGTAGCCAGATCCTTGAAGGATAGTAAAAAGAAGACGATAGAAACAAGTAAAAAGGCAGGAAGGAAATCCAGTTGGGCCCGATTTTCCGAAGCAGGAATAAAACTGGTGGAATCAAGTCAGTACCCTACAATTACAGTTGTGTTAGGTCTGTAATTTTTCTATTTTTATCAATGAATATAATAACATAGAATATAAGAGGGTTGAATGGCCCTCACAAAACTAGAATCTTGAGGAATAAATTTCAGAAGGAAAAACCAGGATCCCAAAAGGATCACCTTATCATGATTCATGGCCCTTAGAAGCTCCTTTTCTGCAGAATTCTAGGTTGTAGGCACCAACATCAAAGGTATGCTCACAAATGTTTATGGCCCTCATGATCCCTAGTTGAAGGAGGGATTTATTGAGTATATTCGTTGGACTCGTCAGTGGGTCAATGGTAAGCACTCGGTAATGGGGTGAGATTTCAACCTAATCACCTACCTTGAGGAGAAGAAGGGTGGGAGATGTAGATTGGAGCGGGAAAGAACCCTCTTTAGAGACGCCATAAAAGACATGAAAATGGTTGATGTTATCTCTAGCGAGGAAAGTTTCACAAAGAATAATAAATTAGGGTGGGACAAACACATTTCATATTGATTGAACAGATTCTTGATCTTAGAATCAGTTATGGTTCTTGGTAGTGAGGTCTCTTATTTGTTACTGCCATCAACAGGCTTAAATCATTGGTCAATATATTTATGGCGGAGTGGTTTAGGGTCCCAATTCAAAAAATCCTTCATATTTGAACAATTTTGGCTTGGACACCCTCATTTCAAGAATAAGGTTAGGCTCTGGTGGGAAGATCTTGGGGAGGGAGCGGGAGAAAGTATGTATCGGTTCCAGAGTAAGCACAAGGCTCTCAAAAATAAAATAAAATAAATGGATTAAATACAAGTTTGGAAACCTAATTGAGGATAAATCCTTCCTTGAATAAAAGTTGGAGAATATACAAAATTAAGCTATGAGAAAGATATACTCAACATAGCTACAATTGGAAGAAGGGATTGTTCTCTCCCAGGCCTCAGAAAGAAAACGAGATGAGGAAATCCTCTCGAAAAAAAAATCCAAAGTCAATTTTATCAAGGTGAATGGAACACAAAATTATTTAATCAGTTGACCATCCAAAAACGCAATAAAAACATGATCCTAAGGCTTAAAAAATAAGATGGTCATTGGGATGAAACCTAGGAGGAAATTGAAGAGGAACTTGATCACTTATTCCATAACATTCTCATAGAACCCAACCCTGACAGGAGATTGGAAATTGAACACATCACCTGGAACATACCTACCCTGGTCACAGATTCCCAGAATGATGTCCTAATGCAACCCATTCTCCAACAGGAAGTTGAAGAGACAGTAAAGCAAATGGATGAGGGAAAATCTCTGGGGCCAGATGGGTTCACGGTAAATTTATTCCACCTCTTTCGGGACATGGTGAAGAAGAGGTATGGAAAATAGTTGAAGACTCCATAAGAACACAACACATCCCCCCTACTTTCAATGCCACTTTCCTCACTCTCATTCCTAAAAAAAGAGGGTGTGGATTCCCATGGGCTATAGTGACAAATTTATATTTGCAATGTTATCTAGAAGATAGTAACAAAAGTCATAGAAAACAGGCTAAAACCTATTCTCCCAACCTTCATTTCTCCTTAACAGTCAGGGTTCGTTGAAGGTTTCCAAATCATGGATGGAATTATTTTGGTACATGAAGTTATGCATACCCTCAAATCAACCCGAATACTGGGGATGATGCTTAAACTGGACATAGTTAAATCCTTTGACAAACTAAACTAGAAATATATTCGGGAAGTCCTCGAGGAGTTTGGATTCTGCGTATACTGGACAGGATGGGTCAAGAAATTAATATCTTTATATTTCTTCTCAATCCTCCTCAATGTTTCCCCAATGGGGCTCATCAAGCCATCTAGAGGGATCATACCAGGGGAGCCCATGTCCCCCTTCCTTTTTGTCCTCATGGCTGAGGGTTTTCGAAGAACGATCAAAGCATTACAAAAGAACTAGGAAATTCATGGGCTAAAAGTTCACTCGATGACATAATGCCAAACCCACCAACAGTTTATGGATTATACGATGCTTATGGGTCACCCTTCTATCCAGGAAGTCAAATTCATAAAAAGGTGCCTTCTGGAGTTTGGTGAAACATCATGCCTAGAGGTCAATGGGAGAAAATCAAAGGTATTTTTCTTTAACACTCCTAGGATAACTAGAACTAACATCTGTCAGAATCTTGGTTTTAAAGCAATATCCCTTCCCTCCTGATATTTGGAATCCCTTCTTGTTGATTCAGTAGTGCAGAAAGGATCATAGAGGGAGCTCCTTAACAATATTAGAAGAAGGATGACAAAATGGACCTACTGACATTTAAATTTCCCCGGTATGTTGGTGCTTGTGAAATTTGTCCTCCAAGCAATGCTAGTTTACCTTTTCTCTAGTATGGCTTCCCCAAATACGATTCAAGTGAAATTTGCAACATTCAGACAGGATTTCTCTAGAGTGGGGGAAGCAAACACAAAAAATGGGCATTGGTCAAATTGGAGAATGTATGTAAGCCCAAAATCCATGGAGGCATGGGTATTCATGATATAGAAAAAATGAATTCAGTGGGGGGATCCACAATATGGTGGCGTTGGGTACTGTATGGTTCGGAACCTTGGGATAAACTATGGAACTACAAATATGTTTAGGTATGGTACAAGCAAAATATAATTCTTTTAAACAATGAAGTCAGAGGTTCACATATCTAGAATTCGGTCAGGAAAGGGAGGGGATTTATTCATAAGAACTGCTTCTGGGAAGTAAAAAATGGTGAGTCAAGCCATTTCTGGGAAGATTCTGGGAAGACGCATTGAAGCAACTCTCCATCCTAGAAGGATCCATTGAGAATCGTGACCTTCGATGATGTTGTGAAGACCTACATAAATTTTGGGAATTTTGGAGGCTCGGGGATAACAACCATGAATTTAGAGAATGGGCTCAAAGATACTCGTGGGAATAGCTTGGCCCGCGTGAGGAGGTGAGTACTCGACTCTCTTCAAAGAAGGTGCATTCATCCCCATGAATAGGAAGACAATATACGATGGAGTTTGCAAATGCAGGGGACTTTCACAATTAAGGAAGCTTACACAATTCAATAAGGCTTCATTCAAACCCCAGATGAGACATACTAGAAGAGCCTTTGGGAAGCTCGAATATGGCCAAATATTACCACCTTTATTTGGATTATCTACAAAAGGAAAATTCTCACAGGAGAAAATCTAAAGAAAAGAGGTTTTTAAAGGCCTTACTAGTGCATCCTATGCCAGAATGCTGAAGAAACAATGGACCACCTCCTCAAATCCTTCCCCTATTCCACCCAACTATGGGATCATGGAGCGAAAGCCTTTCAATGCTCCAACCAAGAAAGGGGAAAACTGGACCTCTCTTTGGGAAATTGGTCGAAGGACCCATTTTTGAACCCCATAATTAATAGACTATGGAAAATATTCTTAGGGTTCATCGTCTAGGAAATCTAGAAATAAAGGAATCGAAGAATCTTCAAAGACATTGTTTCCCCTGTTGACAAATTTTGGTTATATATATGGTTGGAAATACGAGAAACCATCCGCTTAGATCCTTGGGAAGATAAAGGCTGGCAGGAATACGGAGCATAAGTTCACATTCTTTGCAATTAGGGAATTTATGGCCCTCTCCCTTGTCTTGGTCCCCATAAAAGCAGGAAACTAGAAACATCGAGCCCAAACCACTGGTCACCCCCACCTCCATGATTTTACAAGCTGAATTTTGACGGTGCTTTGAAGGGTAACCCCGGAGAGACTGGGTTCGAAGGAATAATCAGATACCATATAGGACATATGAAAACCTTCTTCTAGGGAAGGCTACACTATGAAACAAATAACACATATCAAATGGAGGGCATGATACACGGTATGATCATGGACCAAAACAAAGGTTTCCTCCCATTAATCATCGAATGGGATTCGAACCTAGTAATTTCTTTATCATGTTGTATCCTCAACGACGCCCTGTTCTCCAAGGTACCTCTGAGTTGGCACCTCAAACATAGAATTGAACAAATGGTGGGTCTCATTCAGTACTCAAGATCCATATCCTTCTACCATGTCAGATGGGATGACAACAAAGTGGTGTATATGATCGCCAACGAAGAAATCCATGTACCTAACCTGACAGTCGACAACGTATGGGAAGATGTTGCTAACGAGACTACAAGGGCACGTTGTGAAATGAAAAATACTTAGGACATCAACCATCACAATGAAATTTCCACCCGCGTGTAATATCAAGTTTAATGGCAAGACACAAGGCACCTTGAAGGACAGCGATGACAAGTGGAAAGTTGGTGGGGAAATACAACTCCTTTAATAGCTCATGAATACTATTTCAAAGGAAGGAATGTGGAAAATCCATTCTGAATGGGAAATAATAAATATAGATGATGGTGAATCTAAGAAGCTAAGGAAGGATATCTCGATATGGACCGGAGTTAAGGAAGTTGATCTAAAAAGTAGTACTTCCATAATAATGGACAGTTATGGGAATTTGCTATATAACCAACGCAAAGTTGGCAGCATGGATTGTCATGAAAATATTGTTCTGTATATATGGTTGGTGTGGTGGGATTTGAAAGAATCTCTATTTACATGGTCTATGGAGATGGATCTTACGAAGCCAATGGCAAGAAGCAGTAAGAGCAATGAGCGTAAGGCCTATAGGAGAAGGGCTCTGGGGGCCCGAAGAAATATCACCGGAGCCAAAAAGAGGGCATCCTAGGAGAATAGATACTTTCTAGTTGGGCCTCCTGACTAAGGTGCAAGGCCACCTGGACATAATTGAGGCTGAACTATGGGAAAATCTTGATGATGACCGCCTAAACAAAGAAAAGAAAACCTTTGAGAATTGGGACATGGACCCTGGTATAATGTTGCATGACTAGGCCTATATGAGCGCATAGTTTCTTTGTTATGGGTTATGAAAAAACTTGATGGGACATGTGTTATGGGAGAGGTTACAGAAGGAAGAAGATGATGAGGTTCCCACCCAATCCTAGAAAAAACACCACTCTGAAACCAGCCAGTTGAATACAAAAGTGGACGCCATTCTCACAGCCCTGGGCATCCATAATCCTATTTCCTTCAGTATTCAGACAAATGCAATAGACGCCTCTCCTACAACAGCCTTCTCGGGTTTCATGCTTGGGTCATTTGGCTTTTGATATCTATTACTTTCCATAGACCCCTGTGTTGAATTTGTGAACCATTGATCTACATGCAAATATGAAAGTTGTAGGAAGGGAATTATGCAGTGGAATAATCAAAGAGAATGTACACTGAACAGGAAATTCATGCCACAAATTTCAGATAAATCGAACAAGAATTGCTCATATAATCACAACATTAATCTTCATTCATTAATCAATTATACAATGATTATACAATAAATAGAATTTGAATGCTATAGATGGGATTCGTATCTATCAGTCCTAACTGACTCATTAGATAAATCAGTGTGTCTAAATCACTATTGGAGCTCACCAGTCTAACTCCAGATGTCTAAATCAGTCTACAATCAGTAAACTGATGAGGTAGGTGGACAAAAGATGCCACTTTCCCTGTATGCATGAAAAACTGGCACTAGGCTCATTGAAAGTGACCCAACTGATTGTAACTAGAGGTTAACTCAATATAACTTCTTACCTACCACAACCAACTGATGGAGGTTGCTGGTGGCACTCAGAGTGGGCTCCTATAATGTAGGGACTACACCCAAAGGCACATAAACTCATGTATGCACATGCATTAAGTGGAAGATAGCCTCTAGGTGTGTCCCCCATAGTCTAGTACAATAATAATAACTTACTAATTTAGTAAATATGACCAAATAGATTATATTGGACAAAGGAGGATTAATTAATCCTAATACCCCCCCTTAATCCTGACTTTGGACAACTTGGGCCCTGGAAACTAGGCCAAAAGTCACCCATACAATCTAAATGAATAAAATAATGCTTAATAAAATAAGGAAAATGGTGAAAACCTCATGGGAAAATCCCCCCCTCAAAATAAGCAGGTAAAAACAAGAAAACAAGCTATACTTAAGAGAAATTCCTCTTCACGCAAAAACTTGTGAAAAAACTGATGCAAACTGCAACACTGTGGAGCAATAATGCAGAATCTTGGTTCTTTTGTACATCAGCATCCTGGAACCATGCATCTGACCTTTCCATCTTCTTCTGATATGTTGAATTTTGCTTTTGTCTCTTCTTTCTGGAGGAGGAATGGAATGATCAATTTTGTTCATCAGTGGGCTAAATTGTGGATCAATCTCATCATCAAGTGACATCTCTCTGGAAGTTTGTTGTGCCACTCTATAGGTAGTGAAGCTGTGTGAGAGAGTGCAACATGTTCATTCTAATACTGGGATCTTATTCTTCTTCTATCATCTGGATCCCCAGCAACATTCCCAGTTGCTTCAATGATGTTTTCATCCCATTTAGGCTTCTGATTTGGAATAAGAGTTGGATCTGGATCTAGATCATCTTGAGGTACAATATCAATATCAAGATCATGTTGATCTTGTTCCTCGTCTTCTAAAATTGAAATGTTAGAAAACATATCATTATCTGCAAATGGAGATGAAAGAGATTTTTTACCTTCCCTTCCGAATGGCTGTTGAGATTGTACTGGAGCTAAGTATGGTAGAAAGTGTAAGAATTCATATGCCTTGGAGGCATGGTTTGCAACACCCTTCACTATAATATTCCCAGTTGAGATATCTGATATCTCCACTAAGTCAGGACCAAATACAACTTGCTTTGGCGAGCCAGTATGTGTCATATGATAAACTAGATAACAAATTAGTTGCAAGAGAGGGAACATTGAGTACATTCTTGAACTATCCATGCTGGATTTTAATAGAACCTCTCCCAACAGCTGGGATCTATGAATTATCCCAGATATTAATGCTAGGTCCTCCTGAGAGATCCAGAGTAGTGAAGGATTATTTGGAGTCAACCATGTGGTTAGATGCTCATGAATCAATCAAATAGGCCTTTGACTAAGTGAAGCTTGCTTTCAAAGCATGGCACCTCTCATATTCTGTAGTCTGCTCTCCAACTTCAGACATATATGCACCTTATGGAAGGGAAATATTGTTATGTTCAAGGAATTTTGTCGAATTTTCAATGGTCTTCTTCATGCACTGACTCTCTAGATGAAATCCTCTCATACAATAGAGACATTTATCCTTCTCTAAATTCTTCTTTTTCTTGGAACCTAAGGCTCCACCAGAATATTGTTGATTCTCCTTTGAACTCGAATCAGTGTTTTTGGTATCCTTCCCGTTTGGATTTCCTCTTTCTTGTGCATTGCTAGAGTCCCCAGCTAAGAGTGCTAGATTATTGGAGGTTTGAAGCACTCCCATTTGAATCAATTTGTCTTGTTCCTGGATCAAAGGCTTTGCAAAATCATCTACATAAGGCATCTTCCAATTTGGAATGGAAACTCTTTTGGAATGGAATGTAGAGACAAAGAATGAGAACTCTAATGAAAGCTTTCTAAGCACTGAAAGTACAAGCTTCTCATCTTTCCTCTCTATCCCACATTGTTTGCATTGTAGTACTAGTTCTTTGCACTCAAAAAAAATTGTTGAATAGTCTCGAAATTGTTGGGTTGTAGTGAAATGAGCTCATTGTCTATAATATGCCCTCGAATCTCATCTTGTTTTCCAAACAAAGATTCGATATGTTCCCAAGATTCCTTCGGAGTCTTAAGTCCCTCAATATGGAACAAAATATCCCTGGATATGTGGATGCACATGAAGCTGAAGGCTTCATCGAGCTGATTCAAAAACTTGTTATTCTCAACATATTGTTGGGGCTCATCTTCTCTTCCCATTGTCATCATAAACAGGCCTTTGTTGCACAAGGCTACCTTCATATCTTCCCTCCAATCAATTTCATTGAAGGGTGTAAGGATTCTAGGTACGAGAGCTGAAGAATTCTCCATTTTTATGTATGTTGGCCAGTCAAATATTCAAGAATATTCATAGATACCTGCAAAGAACACTGAAAAACTAATTCAATTCACAATAATATGTCAGTTCAAGCCTTTCCACCTTGACCTGTGCACTTTTTCAGAGTCTGTCACACCTGCAGAGACTTCTCTAGACAGAATCTAGAGTTAGTGAGGCAATAATTGCAGGAATTATGTGGAAACTTCGTTGCTTCTAGTGCATAATGGAGGTCGGGAAAGGTTTCTTCTAGCATGAACAAGGTTCTAATACCATGTTAAATTTGTGAACTATTGATCTACAAGCAAATAAGAAAGTTGTATGAAGGGAATTATGCAATGGAATAATCAAAGAGAAAATACAATGAACAAGAAATTCATGCCACAAATTTCAGATAAATTAGACAAGAATTGCTCAGATAATCACAACATTAATCCTCATTCATTAATCAATAATACAATGATTATACAATCAATAGAATTTGAATACTAAAGATAGGACTCGAAACTATGAGTTCTAACTAACTAATTAGCTAACTCAATGTGTCTAAATCACTATTGGAGCTCACTAGTCTAACTTTGGATGTCTAAATCAGTCTACAATCAAATAATTGATGAGGTAGGTGGAAAAAAGGCACCACTTTCCCTGCATGCAAGCAAAACTGGTGCTAGGCTAACTGAAAGTGATCTAACTAATTATAACTGGAGGTTAACTCTACATAACTTCTTACTTACCACAACCAACTGATGGAGGTTGCTGGTGGCACTCAGAGTGGGATCCTACAATGTAGGGATTGCTCCCATAGGCACATAAACTCATGCATGCACATGTAGTAAGTGGTAGATAACCTCTAGGTGTGTCCCCCATACTCTAGTACAGTAATAATAACTTACTAAGTTAGGAAATATGAACAAATATACTATATTGGACAAAGGAGGATTAATTAATCCTAACACCCTGTGGTCTCTTAATTTGCGGCTCTATTGTAGTTTATGTTATGTTAGTAACTATGGTCTCTATGCTCAGGAATAGCCCAACACTTTCGGGTTGATTTATGGTTTTTGTATGGGAAAGGGAAAGTCATTTTGGGTATCTCTGATGTAAGGGTAGTTTGGATAGCTTTGTGGGAAATATGGAAAGATAGAGTCCAGAAGTTTGGAAGCCTATGTAATCCTTTTGTTTTAAGATAATATAATGAAACTCTTACTTACAAAAAAAACATGATCAAAACATTGACATAATAAGACCATACATACTTTATGTTACCTCTAATTACAAATTTATTGTCCTTTCCCTTGCTTCCTTCACATAGGTTGAGAAAATCATGAATTATTGTTACTAAAATCAATTTTCTTGCCAATACAAAATCCAAATGCGAACAACAAAATATCTAAAAAATTGATCTCATATAATGGTTAAACCATAAATACTCGCCAAAGCAATTCAATGATTTTAATGCTCATGATTCTATATGAAGAGTAAAATAAGGCACTGCAATATTAACACCACTTGTTTGTAGTTGTCATTCATAAATAATAAATAAAATTTGTTTAACTATCCTATTTTCTATTTACAACTTTACATTTCAATTTAAAAACAGAATCCATGTGCTTGCATGAATCTTTAATGCTTGGAGATTGTTTTGACAGTGAAATAAATTATAAAAATCACATAGAAAGAAAATGCATTTACGGTAATGACACGATATCCTAGTTGTAGCAATAATAAGTATATAGTCATTAAATATGAATAGGAATAGAAAACATAATAAAAAAATGTAGAATACTAGAAATAATAGTTGTGGTAAACATAATGTACATGGTCCTCCATCATAGAACCTGGAATAGAATCAATTACCTAACAAAGTGTGTTCAAGTTGTTCCACATGCAATATTCCACATTAAGTTATCTACTAATTGTTTTCAACATTTGCATCAACCAACAATAGAAATGTATTATCAAAAACCAACCTCGGGTAATATGTTGTATAAATTATTCAAAATCAAGTATAAAAGAACTATCTAGCTCTATATAACTATAATACGTGATGTGCAAATAGAATTTTTATTTCCCATATTACATTGTAAATCGATAAATTTAGCATTTTATTTATTCTATGCCTATGCAAGAAGGAAGATTGTTTCCATATTGCTATACCTTCCTACATATACAGCTAACCAATTCAACATGGTATTCAGCTCGTTGTGTTTAATTTGATACATCAAATTCTTAAGTCGAGGTAGGTCATATCTGAGGCAATTTAAAAACACATGATTGTTAAATCAAATCACTTGTTTTCCACATATAATACATTTGTGTTCATTTTGCATTCATTTTAATCTTTCTATTTGACTTGCTTATTTATGAATGTAAGCCCATCAATATCAATTGTCTTTCAACAATTGCTATGGCATACCAAATGTATAAACTCCTCAAAAAACTTAACTACTTTGGAATGTAGTAGATCTATAATAGCTATTGTATTTTCTTGTAATTCCTTCACAGTCATTTCACAATTTTGTTGAAGTCTCTAGTCTTTATTTTTTACAATTGTTTTCATAACCATCTGGTTTGCACCAAACTGGTCAACTATTACCAGTCCTTACCCTATAAACTAGTCCAAAGAAATTTTTGTCCAGTATCATACCAAACCACCTAGTTCATATTAGAAACAATTCAACCAGCCAATTCAGAAACCCCTTTCCCCTACAACCTTCGAGCTCTGCCATATTCTAAGATTAAAACACCCATCAGTAGGTACTCCTTCATAGTTCAATGATCCATCGGTAAATTCTCTTTGATTTGCACAACCCCCATCAGTAAGGATTGTGTGCTTGTCTTCACTTTCCTCTTTATGTTCTTCTCTGCAATCACCTTGAGGTAATTGATTCTTCACATCATGATTCTTTGTTTCTTCCTTTAATGGTGTCTCTGGGTTCTTTTCACAAGTAGGCTGATTTTTTCTCATTTCATGCTCCTCCAAACTTTTGGATTGTTGATTATCCATTAATGAATTAACATTTGCATTCATGTTCCTAAATTCATACAACCAATCATCAAAGTCTTCAAAACTCATGGTCTTATGTGTCTCTCCATGATGGGAACTATTACTACCCCCTGCTTCCATCTTACCAGTAAGTTGGCTAGCCACCAATTCGAACCCTTGCATAATAATATGCTTGGTTGTATCATCAAAATATGACTTCATGAGTTTCTTAAACTCATACATATCATCCATAACTTCAATAGGTTCCAATACCATTTTAATATCCCTTTTTGGAGTTTTGGAGAAAATTACAAATCGGGCAAAAATCGAGCTTAACTAGTCTTGACTCTAGGAGTTCCAAATGGAACCAAATTGTCCCAAATTTGAAATGGAATGATAGGATGAGTATTAATACCTCTAAAGAGACTCTATTATCACTTTATTACTGAATTTACACCTCTACAACTTGTTTGGGGCTAATGACAAAAAGGGGGAAATGACTAGGAAATTGTGATGAAATCCCCCCTAGGGTGTAGGCCAAAAGGGCTTCCCAAATCATGTACAACCCTACAAAATTTATAAATAGAGTATTAAAAATGATATAATACCTCATTTAATATCATTAAACATGGTTATTATCTCTGCAAACTAATTATAAAATGCAACATTCGCATGACTACATTTAGGGAAATTGCTTATGGGGAAATTGCATAACTAACTCGATTTTGACTAATGAAAGTTAGAGTTAAAGATTAAGATAGGGATGTGAAATATAGATACCATATACAACATACAATTTTATTCCCCAAAATTATTAAAAACCATATAAATCCCTTCATACAATTATGGTAGACAACTCATTCAGTATGGGAGTCAAATACATGAAACTAGTTAATTAGTAGCATGGAATTGCAAGAGTTTCACATATGGGTTTATTGGATTTATACCCATAGAGAATAGGGAAATGAAATTAAAGAGTAACACATAATATATGGGTGTAAAAAAATCATCAAATTCATATAACATCCCTCATACAAATATTATATAAAACTACTTCAAGATTGAAGCCAAATCCATGAAAACTAGTTCTTCAAGAGCATGGGAATGCGAGCCTTTCACACTGGGGTTTCTTGAATTTCGAGCTACAGAGAGTATGGAAATTAAATTAAAGAGTTATAAATCATTTATTTCTGCCCCATTACCATCAAACTTATAGAAAATTCTTCATACAAATATGATATACAACTCTTTCCAAAATGGAAGCCAAATACATGAAAATTAGTCATTCAAGAGCATGGGAATGCAAGCCTTTCATACATCGATTTCTGATATTTAGACTTATAGTGAATATGGACATGTTATTACAGAGACATACATCATATTTCACATCTTTGGTACCAAATATACTCATCAAATTGCAAGCACCACTACAACAAGTGCGTCATCAACATGAGAGTGTGGGGGAATGGAGAAGAAGGACTGAGAGAATAGGGAGATAGATGAGAGTTAGATTGTATGGACCTTCAACATGCACATAAAACTCCTTAATTAATCTCAAATCATATTTCTGAATGGTATCTCCATCAACCAACTTGGAAAGGAATCCAAGTCCCTTGGAATTGGTTCACAAGCAGGGAGAGTGAACACTCACCATGCAATGGACAAGCAAAATCTATCCAAAATTCCAAAGGCCAATTAAAAAATGATAAAGATATATTCTCATTCATCATGAAATCATTTTATTAACTTCATGATTCCTCCTAAGGTCTAATTTCCCTCCATGGGATTCCTCCAACTCATATTGGTGGTTTAGTAACTCTCATGAGACTTGTCTTCCTCTTCATGCTCCAATTCTTTCCCCAATTCAAATGCCTACCTATAATTCCCAAATTCAACCTCTTGGTGGATAATTTTAGCCCTGTCATGTCATATTTTCATATTTCTGCAACCAGGTATGAATTTGTCATACTTTTCATACAATCTTTCATCATTTGTTGTCATAGAGTGCATGGAATCTCCTTCCAAGTGGCACACCTTGTCTTCTAGTCTCTTCCTCTTACATGGAAGTTAATATCCTTTACCTATTCGAATCAATTGGCTCATTATATTATATTTTACACCACATCACCATCCAATAATGTTACATTACCCATGTGTTCGAATTTGGATGAATATAATGCCAAGTCTGTGGGGAATCTAGTCATCCAAAGGCTCCACAAGCTCCCAAATGTCGTCATGAACCCATGCCACATTATTTTCTTAGAATTTATAATTTATGTGACCCATTTAAATGTGAATATGGTAAACTAAATTCCTTTTGGGTCCCATGGCCCCTTATTACAAAATTTATGTCTCCCTCTCAACCTAGGGAACTAGTAGGTTGGTGGAACATTATTTGCAAGTAGTCTTATTTGGAAATTATTTAATTAGGGACATGACAGTCTCCCCAATAAATATTTATTTCCTCAAGAAATTTAAAACATTAATTTTTAATAACGTTCTTTCCTTCCAAAACTTTGCTTCAAACCTTAGTTACAATTTGAGTAGTGGCACTCATGTACTACAATTGTGTGTTTCCAAAAGTAAATATATGTGGATCTTTGAAATTTGATATAACCTGTGACATCACCACTAACACCAAAAGGATTAATAAAATCCATAAAAACAAAATTTTCACAAATAATCTTTACCTCCATCTTTTGAAAACCTTTTCTGAACTTTCAGCCCTTTTTGCTACTGTATAATTCTTTGAAGTTGGTACTGAGTTTCCAAACTTGAATTTCCAAGATTCCAAGAAATTTTCAAAGAGGAACCACCATGCTTGTTGCTTCTATACTCTGATTACAATCACCTTCTCAAGTGGTGACTCAATATCCCCTACTGCTTATTTCCCCCAAAATTGAAACCAAGCAATACTCGAATCATGTTGCCTGTATTGCACCCTTCCAAACATCATGAGTACAGAATATATATCATGAAAGCACATAACAACATCATACAAGTGTACATCAAGAAGGTACCTTATCAAAGAATCATGAAAGGTATTGTACATCCAAGTAAGTAGATCATCATGTGGCCCATACACACAAGCATCAAGTCTTATATCATATCTGCCCCAATGACATAGGTGAGGATCCCATGTCCTATAATGCTGCTCCAAAATAATGTAAGATGTATAAAAATAATAATCATCCATGTGTTCTTTTATCCAAGAAGTGAATGAAGAACCTCCACCAAAATTTGAACCAAATAAGGAGCAAAGAAAACATGAAGACTTCAAGTGGATCAAATAAGTCTCATCAATACACCCATGAATATGTATATCATCATAACATAACAAAGGATGCTACTGCAAATGTAAATAATATGGAACTCTAGTCATGTCATCACTAAGAGGAGAGATAGGAAGTGCATACTCTTCATGTGGCACCATAAAAAAGAAACCTTTCACCCATACTTCATTAGGATGAATTATGAAAAATGTCAAAGTGTAGGATGTAGGACAAAGAAACAACTCACCCAAAGGATTAGAAAGTGCAAAATTTTCATCATGTGAAAGCTCCATAAGGGTAGGAACATGCACCTCCATAAAAAATGCAAAATTTTCCTCATAGGTTGGTCCCAAGATAGTAGAATCATGCATTTCTTCAAAAAGTGTGTAAGAAAATGCAACACAAGTTCCTCTTACACCACAAAAAGTGATTGGATATAATCAAGTTCATATTAAAACACATCAAGAACCTGCAATTTTCCATGTCTGTCATGATCCCTAATGCATTAGAATCCTCCAATCAATCTACCATATGACAATCTGAAACGTAGGAGGAAGAATACGTATCTTGCAACCTCTCAAGAAGTTGCTCAATTTGAATTTTGAGCTTATGAATATCCTCATTATTATTCAAGTATGATTCATGTAACCATTCATTAAGCTCAACCAATTTTTTTCTATCAAAAATAAAATACATGAAATTGCCTTCGATGTTGTACATTGCTCTTTGAATCTTATCGGTGTCTTCAAGGAAGGATGGCTCCTCCAATCAAGAAACTTTCCAACGAGAATTTTACACCAATGATTTAGTGTCATTGAGTATTATAAGGGCCTAATGGAAATTCCTTTCACTCGTCTTCAAACACCTTTCAATGAAGGATGGTTCATGGGAGCGAACCTCCTCTTCTTCTTGCTTCTTGATTTGACCAACTTCTTGAAGCTCAAGTGGTGATGGGGAAGTTGATATTGTTTATTCATTATATGTCAAAAGGTATTCATATTCATGCTTATGAGAACTTTATATTGCATCAAAATTTTCAAATCTGATCTCTATGTCACTAACATAGAGTTGTGAGCACCCATCACTAGGTACTCCTTCATATTTCAATGATCCATCAATAGATTATCTTTTATTTGCACAACCCCCATCAGTAAGTATTGTGTGATTGTCTTCACTTTAATCTTTATGTTCTTACATTCAATCACCTTGAGTTAATTTATGCTCCACTTCATGATTCTTTGTCTCTTCCTTTATTGGTGTATCTAGGTTCTTTTCACAAGTAGGCTGATGTTTTCTCATTTCATGCTCCTCAAAACTCGTGGATTTCTTATTCTCCGTTAATGAATTCACATTTGAATTCTTGTTCCTAAATTCATAAAACCAATAATCAAAATATTCAAAACTAATGGTCTTATGTGTCTCTCCATGATGGAAACTACTACTACCCCTGTTGTCAACTTACCAATAAGTTGGTTAGCAACCAATTCGAACCCCTGCATAATCTGCTTGGTCATATAATAAAAATATGAATTCATGAGTTTCTTAAATACATCCATATTATCCATAAATTCAATAGATTTCGATACCATTCTCTTATACCACTGTAATGTCCATTTTTGGAGTTTTGGAGAAAATTGCAAATTGGGCAAAAATCGAGCTTAACTAGTCTTGACACTAGGAGCTCCAAATGGCACCAAATGGTCCCGAATTTGAAATGGAATGATAGGATGAGAATTAATACCTATAAAGAGAATATATTATCACTTTGTTACTGACTTTAGACCTCTGAAACTTGGTTTGGGGCTAATGACAAAAAGGGAAAAATGACTAGGGAATTGTAATGAAGTCCCCCCTAAGGTGTAGGCCAAAAGGGCTTCCCAACTCATGTACAACCCTCCAAAATTTATAAAAAGAGTATGGGGAATTATAAAATACCTCATTTAATTTAATTACACGTGGTTATTATCTCTTCAAACTAATTATAAAGTGCAACATCCGCATCACCACTTTCAGGGAAATTGCTTATGGAAAAATCGCATAACTAGCTCGATTTTGACATATGAAAGGCAAAGTTAAAGGTTCATATTGGAATGTGAAATATAGATACCATATACAGAATAAAATTTCTTCCCCAAAATTATTAAACACCATATAAATCCCTTCATACAATTATGGTAGACAACTCATTCAGTATGGGAGTCAAATACATGAAACTAGTGAATTAGTAGCATGGAATTGCAAGAGTTTCACACATGGATTTCTTGGATTTCGACCCACAGAGAATAGGGACATGAAATTAAAGAGTAACACCTCATATATGGGTGTCACAACATCATCAAAATCATAGAACAACCCTCATACAAATATCATATAAAACTACTTCAAGATTGAATCCAAATCCATGAAAACTATTTATTCAAGAGCATGGGAATGTGAGCCTTTCACACTGGATTTTCTTGAATTTTGAGATAAAAAGAATATGGAAATTAAATTACAGAGTTATACATCATTTATTTCTTCCCTGTAATCATCAAAATTATATAAAATTCTTCATACAAATATTATATACAACACTTTCCAAAATGGAAGCCAAATACATGAAAACTAGTCATTCAAGAGCATGGGAATGCAAGCCTTTCATACATGGATTTATGATATCTAGACTTATAGAGAATATGTACATGATATTACATATCCATACATCATATTTCACAACTTTTTCACCAAATATACTCAGCAAAGCGCAAACACCACTCCAACAAGTGCGCCATCAACATGAGAGTCTGGGGGGGTGGAGAAGAAGGAATGAGAGAATAGGGAGGTAGATGAGAATTCGAATGTATGGAACTTCAACCTAAAACTAAAAATCCTTCATTAATATCCAATGATATTTATCAGGAATCCAACTCCCTCGAAATAGGTTCACAAGCAGAGAGAGTGAACATTCACCATGCAATGGACAAGCAAAAGCTCTCCAAAATTCCAAAGGTCAATTAAAAAATGACAAAAATATATTATAATTCCTCATGAATTTACCTACATATGATTCCTCCAACTCATCTCTGTGGTTTAGTAACTCTCATGACACTTCTTCCTCTTCATCCTCCAATTCTTTCCCCAATTCGAATGGCTGCCTCTAACTCCCAAATTCAACCTATTGGTGGCTATTTTTATCTCTTTAATTCATATTTGTCATATGTCTACAATCAAGTCTGAATTTTTCATATTTGTCATAGAATCTTTCATCATTATTTGTCATAGAGTGCATGGAATCTCCTTCCAAGTGGCACACCTTGTCTTCTAGTCTCTTCCTCTTCCATGGGAGTTACTCTACTTTACCTATTCGAATTACTTGGATAATTATATGATATTTGACACCACATCAACCTCCAATAACTTTACATTACCCATGTGTTTGAATTTGGATGAAGATCATGCCAAGTGTGTGGGGAATCAAGTCATCCAAAGGCTCCACAAGCTTCCAAGTCTATTCATGAACCCATGCCACCTTATTTTCTTAGAATTTATCATTTATGTGAACCATTTAAATGTGAATATGTTAAAATAAAGTCCTTTTGGGTCCCATAGCCCCTTATTACAAAATTTATGTCTCCCTCTCAACCCAGGGAGCTAGTAGGTTGGTGGAACATTATTTGCAAGTAGTCTTTTTTGGAAATTATTTAATTGGGGACATGACAGTAAACCCCCATCCTTCCCTACACAACCCCTATGATGGTGCTTGTGACTAACACTAGCCAACAATTGAACACTGGGTTTGACTAACACTAGCCAACAATTGGTTATGTTGTTGGGATCAACATTGCGATCGTAGTAGGAGGCTGACAAGATGACGTGAAAACCCACAAAAGTAGAGATCGAGGAATGGTTGGAAGTTAAAGAGGATGAGTTCACACAGAAGTAGACTAGATACCTATCGATCAACCCTACATGGCGGAAAGAGAGGTACATATACTCTGATCTACATGAAATTTTCTTTGGTGAATTTCCTTGTCTATTGCATGAGTGGGTAAAGAGAAACCAAAATCAATAATACTTGGAGAAGGACTAATCAAATAGTATCAACTTGGAAAAGGGTAGAAGGTTTAAAATTTTGAATAATAAATGGCCTAGGGCAGTGGATTTCTGGTTTCAGTTGATTAAGAAAGGATACATTATAGGGTTTGCAATAGATTGCAATGAATCCTATAGTTTTGCATAATCTAGGTTTTAAGTGGGTCCAAGAAAGAGGTTTATGGCAGAAATACATGTGTGGATGAAGATGTTATTCATTGAAAAAGGTTTAATGACCATGGAGACTAACACTATGATAGCATAAACCCTGCGCTGAGGGGGAAGGGTATGAAGAGGTGGGGAAGTAGGTATAACAACAATGGATCCAGAAGAGAAGAGATTCCAAAGGGAGGAGAGGTATGAAAGAAGAGCCAAAATAAGGAAATTGATCATAAAAGACAGAAGAGAAAAGTAGTTGAAGGAGGGGAATATTTCAGATAGGATATGAAAGAAGAATTCCAGAGAAGAGTTTGTGCCAAGAGGGAGAGCAAGAGGGTCAAATGTGCCAAAAGGGTGTGTAATGTCTGTTCAAGAAGAGTGTGCAGTAGACAAAAGACAACTAAAGAAGTGTGGCATAAAGAATAGTGAAATCTTCAAAGAGGACGATGAGATTAGGCCTTGGCAGCAGAGCAGAGGAGGAAACCTAGAGGAGTTAGAAGGAGTGGAAGTGCATCTAAATGGAGGCATTATGATGGCTATTATAGAGATTGTGTGGCCAAAACTAACATCTCTTGGATTCAACGCTATGAGAAGGAATGTATCTAGAAGAAACCCCCTCTTCATCTCAACCCTCTTACACCCCTTAGTCGATCAAGAAGCTAGTTTTTTCACCTAGTTTGGGCGTGAAGTAAACCCCGGAGTAGAAGGAGAAGCAACAAGAGGAGTAGAAGACAATTACACCCTAGAAACTAAGAAATTAGAAGAGAATACTACAATGCCAAACATACCAGTTCAAACCAAAAAAGCCAATTTTCTAATACCTAGCCGAATGGCAAGGAAATCTGATGCAACCTTGAGATTTCCTACCTTCCATGGGACAAGGAAAGATGATGTCGAGCAACATTGGCTTACCTACAAAACTATTTGGTAAGTGAAGTATATAACTAGTGAAGCTGCAAAGATTGCACAATTAGAGACCATACATTGAACTAATATATGAAATACAAAACAACATTATCCCTCATATAGACAAGACAAAAAGAAACAATCAAGAGGGATCTTCTGAAGGAGTTTCACAAGCCCAAATCAAAATCTCAATGCATCATTGAGATAAAAGAAATCAAACAAAGAGTTGGTGAGTCTATATGGGACAATGACCAAAGATTCAATATCCTCTTGGATCGCTTGAGATTCCATATTCAAGATGTATATCAATGGTAGTGGATCATTATGGGAATGTTCTCACACATTAGAGGCCCCCTTACAGAGCAGAAGTTGGGAACCTAGTAAGAGGCCCTGGAGATTTATATGTGTCTGAAAACCACTCTAGGATGAGAGTATATAGTTAGGATAGCATAGGTTTAGTCACAACTTGTTGTGTTGGCCGTGTAGTTGCAACAACTTTCCAAAAGAAAGGCGGTATGATAAAACATGTGGTGCAGTTTCTATAGGATGGAGGATCAGCACAAGAACGAGTGTTGTAACGAACATAAAATAAGATAATAATTAAATAAATTATAGTTAGGTTAATTAAGTTATTATGAAAGAAGGTGTCTCCTCATCATCAAGTTTCCAAGCCATATTTAAGGCCAAGACATCATTGTAATATTCATCATCTAATATATTATTTATATTTATCATTCAACATGAAATTCGGATTCGACTATTTACCAACCAACCTGATGCCATTGCTCCAAGTGGTATCAGAGCGGTTTAGCTCCACCTTTGAGCTCGGTTTCGGCTCCTTCCACCTTTGAGCTCGGTTTCGTCTCATCTCAACCACACATCATATCTTCCCTCCATTTCATCCATATCTCTCTCTCACGCTCTGCCTCGCCACTCTACCTGCACACTCCCACAATCCACGCGCTCCACATTTTCCTTCACGGCTCACGCTGCTCACTCAGCGCTCCTCCACCTGTGTTCTCCTCCTTGCGCTCATCGTCATCCTGCCTACGCATACTTCCCAGCCATCCCGCACACCCTCCCTCACGGGAGCCTTCGCTCCTCCCACACCTCCCGCTTCGTGCCTTCCCCTCTTCCACCGCCTTTGTTGCTCCATCCCATACGTCCATCCTTCCACCACCCACCAGCTACGCTCCCACATGCTCCCAATCAGTGCACCATCCCATCCTCTCTACGTCCCTGTTGTCGTTTCCTCCTCACGCGTCGTCATCTCACAGGCCATCATGTTGTGTGTCGTCGGTCTGCTCCAATCCTTCTGCGCTGATACTCCTCCCACACACGCCCCTCCCCATATCCTCCCACACACACTGCCCCAAACAGTCGCCTATTCACATGCCCACTCCTGCGCTCACCCCAACAGCCGCCAACCACTCACGCCATCGCTCCCTCCACCTCCACGACCTGAAACCAAAAAAAGAAACAATATATTATATTAATATAATATAATATAATATATTATTTCAAATATATTGTAATATAATATATCTATAATAATATATTTTTAAAAAAAAATCAAATATTATATATTATTATTATAATATTTGTTTAAAAAAAACAATAATATTATTAATTAGTTAATTAATTAATATTTTTTATTATTCAAAAATTCATCTCAAATGCCAAAATAACATCGAAATATACCCCTTCGCATACAAGGTCTAATACCATGGAGAAAGTGAAAGATCAAATCAAAAAAATGGAGAAGGACATCAAGTCCCTTGTCACTAACCAAAAAAGCTTGAAGGAAGAGATAAAAAATAACAATACATTACTCAAAGACGAGTTTGTTCTAGTACTAGAAAGAAGGCTGGTTGAAAATTTTGACATCCTGAATGAAAAACAAAAAGACTCGGATGACAAGATGAGTATCGTGACTCAAAACATAAACACCTTAACAGAGAACTTGAGCACCATAACGCAGAACCATAATACATTAATCGAGATGTTACAAAGGCTCGTACCTAGTTCGGACCAAGTCAACAGTCCAAACATGTTAGATGCTTCATTTCATGTTGCCACCCAGGAAACACTCGCAAAGAATCAAGAATATTTGCAAAAAGAAACAAAGATTAACAATGTGACGCTTAAACAAGAGATAGAAACAAAAATACTCCCAGATATGGAGGCATGATTAAACAACAAAATAGAATCTATCAGTAAGATAGTAGAGAATAAAAAGGTTAAAAATATCCAAAGCAGTTCAAATATGTCACTTTTATCATCTAGTAGTTCCAAGCCACCATCAAACCGTAAAGCAAAAGGAAATCAATATCTCCCTTACAAAGTGTACCCATATAAGGAAAAATTAGAGTTGTTGAAATACATTGGAAGTGAAGACCAACGCGTTGCTTGACTAAACAGGGCAGAAGAATACTTCGACATTTACAATATTAAATCTGACGAGGAGAAGGTGAAATATGCGTCAATGCATATGGAAGGGTATGCCTATAATTGGTACTTTTGGTGGAAGAGAGACAATTTTGCCTACACATGGAACTTGTTTAAAAATGATTTTTTTAATAGGTTTCAAGGAATCAAAGAAGATGAAATTTCCAGTAAACTTACAAGATTACAACAAGTTGGAAGTGTTGAGGAATTCACACATAATTGGGAATCCTTATCGACATGAGTATTTGGGTTGTCTGACAAGAAAAGACTCGAAAATTATTTAGGAGTTCTTAAACTGTACCTCCAAAAAGAGTTAAAGTTACATGACATACCTAATGTAGAAGTAGCAAGATATAAAGCCAAAGCCACAGAACGCAAATTAGAAGGAATAAGAACAAGAGGTGATAACCATTATTGACAAGAAAAAGAGACACAATGTAAGTACTGTGAAGATACTTGGTCACCCGGGCATCAATGTCACAAACCTCAATCATATGCCTATGAAAGGGAAAATGGGTCGAATTCATCTAACAGTTGCTCTGATAATAGAAAAAAGAAGAAAAACCTATGTCGTCGATGCGGTGATGACTGGACCCCTGTCCATAAATGTAGGAACAATCAGACAATACATTGCAGAATCATCAATGGAAAGGAAGTGCAAGTCTCTGCTCCAGAAACCTCGTCTGATTCTAATACCGACACTGATTCATAATGAAGGATGGAATTAGGAAATACTCAAGCTTTGAGAACAAATCTCCCTTAAAGGGAGTGGCAATGTAACGAACATAAAATAAGATAATAATTAAAATAATTAAATTATTTATAGTTAGGTTAATTAAGTTATTATGAAAGGAGGCGTCTCCTCATTATCAAGTATCCAATCCATATTTAAGGCCAAGACATCATTGTAATATTCATCATTTAATATATTATTCATATTTATCATTCAAATGAAAGTCATATTCGACTATTAACCAACCAACTAGATACGGTTTCTCCAGACCAAAGATTCAATATCCTCTTGGATCACTTGAGATTCCATATTCAAGATGTATAGCGATGGTAGTGGATCATTATGGGAATGTTCTCAAACATTAGATTCCCCCTTACATAACAAAAGTTGGGAACCTAGTAAGAGACCCTGGAGATTTATATGTGTCTCGAAACCACTCTAGGATGAGAGTATATAGTTAGGATAGCGTAGGTTTAGTCACAACTTGTTGTGTTGGCCGTGTAGTTGTAACAGCTTTCCAATAGAAAGGCGGTATGATAAAACATGTGGTGCAGTTTCTATAGGATGGAGGATCACCACAAGAACGAGTGTCCTATTTTGAAGAATTATTTGGAAACCAGTGCACCCATCCCCTTCTCAGCTAGGCCAAAGGAGAAATGGTGTGATATTTGCAGGAGATGGGGGCACTTGCTTATGAAATTACTGACCCTACAAAATTATTAGAGTTATGCACATGCCCCATTCTGTGAATTTCGCAAGTCAGTAGGGTATGACATCAACAACTGTCCCACACTACAACTAATGAAAGACTATATTGCAGACACATTTCGTGTCCAAGGTGTGGAGGAAAACAAAGGACCTAAGCAAGGAGGAAATCAAGCACCCATGCGCGGTGGATATAAGGGATGAGAAATAGATTATGGATGTGGGGGAATACAAGTCAGTTGCTTCAACTATGGAGAGACAGACCACCTGGTGAGATTCTGCAACAAACCCCATTCCCTCTGTGGGTACTTCCACAATATAGAACACCTGAAAGAGGATTTCCTCGATCTAGTGGAAAAGTGGGAAGTGAATAAGGGTTGTTGCAATGTGGTGATGGACAAACCATAAGAAGATCATGGTGAAAGGGACCTTGCCTATGTTAATGTAGTGACTCGGGGGGTGCCAATATCGAAGAGGACATATTTGGAGTAGGAAGCATAGAGAAACAAGTTGGTTCCAAAGTGAAGAAGGATGCGAGGGATATACTAAATTTTGATGCCACACACCATAGAGAATTATTGCGTGATGCACATAAGGTACTTGAAAAACAAACCAAGGGAAAGAAGAGTTGTGCCAGGAGATACTACTTAGGGAGGATCAGCTATGTACATTGCACAAAGAGAAGGATCACTAAAAGAGACTGTGTGAGGAGGATATGTTGTGAAGCCTGCATGACAAGAAGAAGAATAACACATAAGAGTGCAAAATCATGAATGCGAGGACCAAGTAAGTATATTTTTGCAATTTTGTCTAAAAGTATTGAATAGTCCTCAGACTAAAAGTAAATTGACCTTCTTGCTCACACGAAGCTAGTGACAGTAAGCGAGATGGAGGAGCCCACTTTAGCACCACTACTGGAAAGGAACATGCGATGGGTGAGTAAGAAAAGGTGCACATGAAAAGGGTTCAAGCTGACACTTTAGTTGGGAGGGTACGAAATGAAAGACATGATGCTTGACTTGGGTTCGGATGCCAACAGTTTTTCCAATAACTCATGGGAGTTGATGGGGAAACTAAAGTTGGTGTGGTCCACTCTACAACTCAGATTGATGAACCAATATAAAATTTATGCCATCGGTAGGCTGGTAAATGTAGAGGTGAATATTGATGGGGTAAAGATGATAGAATATTTTGAAGTAACATAAATACTTGAGGATACATATCCTTATCGAACGTTGTTGGGGATATACTAGGCATTTGACAACAATGCCATCCTAATTTAAGGGAGTTGCGGGTTACGACACTTCTTGATTCTACTAAGGGAGAGTGCTACATAGAGCCTATCAAAGATGATACAAGTAACATTGATATCGAGAATATATACAATGTGACTAAACAAAGGAAAGACTATGTAATCCGGACTGCATATGGAGAACTGAGTTGGAACAATGTCTATTCCTTTGATACATATTCCTAGGATGCATTGTGTTGATGGCAAAATTGGTTGTATGAAATGTCCTATTGGAGGTGAACCTTAATCACCAATTCAGTGCATTGGATCAGGTCAAAACTACGTGATCCACCAAAATTCAATGAAATAGAAAGGGTAGACAACTTTCTATAAAAAATGGAAGATCAAGTACTAGAGGCTAAGAGAGTCAAAGCAATGGATGCAATAGTCACAGGGATGCTTGCGCAATGGTGGGTGACACACACGGAGGACTTTTGTAGCTTGCAATAGGTTGAGGAATGCATAAAGGTGAGGTTCCAGCCTACCACAGATATGGAACTAATGAATAACTTTAAGGTACAAAGGACCCACATGAGCACCTGGTGTACTGTGAAACAGGGTGGATGATGAAAAGTGTCCCACGCAGTTAATAGGTCCTTAGGTTTATACACACCCTGGACTCCATACAACGTAGTTGGTCTATACGACAGGAGTGCAAAAGACAGACAATAACTTGGGATAAAATAAGCACACAATTCATTGTCGAGTTCAGATTTAGTGCAGTAGATCCTGACTTGGACAGAATTCTCCATCACATAAAGAATTTCATCTTTGCACAGAAACCAAAGAATCTACCACAAAATACAGTATGTGCATACCATAAGAATCTATCACAGTTGAAATAACTTGTGTACTTCTAGAAGCTGGGAAACACAAATATGGATGAGGATGATTTGCGCAAACTGCATATTACAAAAATTAAAGGGGAGTGCGGGATATAGAATGAACCATCCGCCATCACAGTGTCAAAGTTTTTGGAACCTATAAAAACAAAGAAGTACAACATATGGATGGAAGTTGAGACAAAAGTGGCGATCATTGTTGACTACTAGAACTGGGAAACTATCACCTAGGTACTCGATCTGCTAAATGAGTATGAATACTTGTTCCCACGTAGCTTCTCATAGATGAAGGACATAGTAGGTTGCCTATGAGAGATGAAGATCCAACTCAAAGAAGGATCCAAACCAGATAAAAGGAAACTGCACAATCTAAATCCTAGGTACAAAAAAAAAGGAGCACGACCACATGGTGGATGTAGGAATAATCTTCCCAATTGAGGAATCAGAGTGGATCAATCCTTTGGTGGTACAAGACAAGAATACTAGAGAAATTTGAATCTGTGTGGATCTGAGAAACTTGAATGTATCCTGCACGCATGATCCCTTTACCACTCCCTTTACTAATGAGGTGCTAGAAAATGTCGGAGGTAGGGAAGCGTATTCGTTCACTTTTGGGTTCTCAAAGTACCATCAAGTGTGCATCGTGGAGGAGGACCATAAGAAAACCACCTTCATCGTAGAGTGGGGATCCTTTGCCTACATTGTCATGCCATTCGAGTTGAAAAATGGCACAATAATATTCTCCTAGATAGTGGTTGCAACATTTAAAGTGTTTATGCATAAGTTTCTAGAGGTGTCCTTGGATGAAAGGACTGTGATCAATCTACTAAAGAACCACTTGTAGGTGTTAGATTAATTTTGGATAGGTGTAGACATATACAAATATACTTGAACCTGAAGAAAGGCATCTTATGTACCCCATTTGGGATCCTTTTGGGGCACATTGTGTGTAAGGAAGGAATTATAGTAGACCCAATGAAGATTGCAGTAATTGTGAATCTATTGGCCCCAACATCAGCTAAGGAGTTGTGTGTTGCCTTGGGACATACTAGGTACTATAGAAACTTCATCCACAATTATGCCAATAATACAACACCTTTGGAAGTGATATTAAAGGAGATCAAGTAATTGTGGATTCGAGAGTACCAACAAGCATTGGACATCCTCCAAGAAAAGTTAGTCATGGCGCCCATCCAGATCTTCCCCGACAGGGTGTTTATGTTGATGCATCTTCTATCGTCTTGGGTGCATTACTAGCACAACCAGGAAACGGTAATATTTACCACTCTATTTACTTTGCCAGTACGAATTCGTCCCCAACTGAGAGGAATTACACGACCATAGAGCGAAAAGGCCTTGCCATGGTATACGCGCTGCAAAATTTTAGACACTACTTACTTTGCAGTTTCTTTAAATTTTTCACAAACAACTCAACACTAAAATACTTCATCAACAAGCTAGTGTTGGGGGGGTAGAATCTGCAGATGGTTGCTATTGTTTCAAGAATATGAGTTCAAGGTAGTGGTGAAACCCGAGAAGTATAAAGTCAGGTTGAAGCATCTATCCAAAATTGATTTCAACAAACCAGGAGGTAATCTAGAGGATGATCAACCAAATGCACAATTTTTCTGTATTCAAGTAGTACTAGACTAGTTCAAGGAGATAGATACATTTCTGGAAATAGGTAGAGTTCCAGAAGACTACACGGTTGTGCAATATAGGTAACTAGTACCAGGAGCATTAAATTCTAGCTGATTGCAGGACAACTGTATAAATTGGGAGCAAATGAAATATTGCATAGGTGTGTGTTAGAACATGAGAAGTTACCCATTAGGTGTTGCACACAAGATTATGGTGGCCCTCACTGTTTCAAGAAGCAAAATTGTGCTATAAACAGTGTGAATTTTTTCAACACATAAGGAATCCCTTGAGAAGAGATGAGATGCCTCTCTTCCCCATAACCACTTTGAACCCTTTGTGAATTGGGATATTGACTTTGTTGGACCTATTGATCTACATGTGTGAAGAACTAGTGTGCGGTATATCATCATGGAAACAAAGTATTTGACGTGTTGGTCAGAGGCTGCACTTGCAAAGGACTGCACATTAGAGAAAACTACATGGTTCATTTTTCAGATCATAATATCCAGGTTTGGTTTCTCAAAGGTGCTAATGAGTGATAAGAGAACCCATTTCTTGAATTCTATTAGCTGTGCATTCGCTCAGGAATTCATGATTCGCTATTAGAAGAGAACCCCCTACTGTTGCCAATGATTTCGCACTCCAATAGGTGATTAAAGGGGTTCTACCGACTTGAGGAACCCAAGGTAGAAGGCACACAACAGAGTGTCTCTTGTGGCACTAGTGTGTGGAACTAGTGTTGTAAATGCAGGTAAAAACAAGAAAATGTGAGCTAAATTATGCAACTAGAAATATAACCCAAAGTTCAATGCCTATGAAAATGGAAGTAAAAGAAAATAAATGTAAATGATTCACCGTAAATCCACATAGTAACAGTAGACAATGAGCAGTAACAGTAAATGGTAACTATAAATGTTAAGGAGTAAGAGTGCAAATCAAGCACAATAAATTTATAACACATCCACGCAACACATAATGTAAAATAAATAGGTTTCCTTTTCATTATTTGAACAAATAGGGATTTCTATATGGTTTCAAGTTACCTCAAACAATAATGGGCCCTTGCAGCTACGCGATGGACTATGCTCATGGTATCCAATTTCCACTGGTTCTCCACCTCAAGACTCACTAGGTGTGTTACACCCAAATCCTATCACCACCATGTGATAAGACCTTTGACTTACATATTTGCCCTTAATCCCAGCACTTGGAGTGGAAAACCCATGTTGTTTTTCAATTCTACATGAAAATAATCAACAACGCTCTTTCCCTATGAACCATGAGCGGTACCTTGCTCGCACCGCCTGTATCATGTTTTCCATAAGCGATGCCACCACCTGTGGCCTTTTGTCCATATGCATTTCTAACCTAAACTGCTCTGTCATAAGAGGAGAAAAGCGGTACCCTGGGTAAAATGGGAAAAAGAGAAGTTTCTCAAGGCTTCTAGATCATGAGCCTTGTTTCCTCCCTTATCCCTATCATTGTGGGTCAGTTGATCTCAAGATCCCCCATCATAGGATCTTAGAGGCCACCTCATCCACAAATATCTCAACCATTCCTATCCATTGAGCCTTATAAATACAAGCTCATGTCCATGCTTGAGGGGGAGAACTATAGAGGTATTGTTATGTTGTTGGATTGACCACTTGGCCCAAGCCATTTGAGAGCATATAGAGCAAAGTTGGAGCTTATGGGGATGAAGTATTGGTTTCATGGAGATGCATGTCGCCACTAAGGCTTAATTGGTTGTAAACTTCTCCATTCATCTTAATGCAAAGCTGATTTCCATCCCACATTACTGTTGTTTTGATTTTGCATGTACATGTCGTTAGATTCCTTAGTCACTAACATGGATAAGTAGATGATGTTCTGGTATCTTTGATGTGTTTGCATGTTTGATCTAGTTGCAGGTACATAGGTTCACTATTGAAGCAGCATTCCAGGTGTCTACAACATCCAGGGAGGGTCTTCATCCTTTGTCGTTCACTCATTTGTTCTGGATCTGAACCATTCATACCAGAGGAACAGCTTCTGTCTACAGAAGGTGAAATATTCCTGCTTACAAGGTGTCGGTCTCAACAGGGGTTACAAGCTCAAATGGTGGCTAGGGTTTCTAGAATAAAAATGGAAAAGTGTCGGTAAGTTGAAATGAACTTCTAAAATGGGGGCCTCCACCACTTTTTTTATGGAAAAATATGATGGTGGTAAGTCTTCCCTTGGTTTTGGCAAGCCATGGTATTGACATTAGGTTTTGTGGATTTTCCGCTCCTTTAGGATTTTTGAACATTTTACCCTTTTATTTTTCCTTTTCCTTTTTCCTTTTTGTTTTTGGGAAATATTTATGTGGAAAATATATGTTTATGCCAATATAATTATGTAGCTAATACTTTTATGGTGGTGGAGGCCAAACTTTAGGTTAATGAGTGTATGGATGAGATGACTAAGGGAGGTGAGCTTAGGTGAACAAATTTCCCCCCTGATGTGTGAGGGCAGGAGATCGTAGTATGGACGATAGACATTATAGGATCCATACGGTTGAACATTAGTGAGTAGAAAGGTGGTGGAGAACCAGCAGTTGTGTCGAAGGGTGGAGAATGCATCACGCACGAACTGCAAGGCCCATAACTGGAAGTACATCTCCTCAATAATGGTTGAGTTACATATAATCTCAAATAGATAAATGAGGTGCGCATCCCCATGATCGTATCAATGTCTCAAGATATACAAATGGTAAGGCCCATGGGGGACCTGAATAATAAATAAATAATTGTTATATATATCAGGGTATCCCGTAAGTTCTCATACATGGACTAAATTAGTGGTCCAATGGTGGTTGATTTGAAGGAAAGATACTAGAAATAATGGCATGCAACATGGGTGCATGGTCACAACTGATGCTCTGAAAGGTCCAACAACCGGAAGGACTCAGACAATTGAGGATCTGAATCTCCTGGGTACAATATACTGCAACTTGAACTAGATGTATTGGGAAGCGTGAAGGGCTTCCAAACATTGCCGCTAATGCAACCTGGATACCCTAAGGAACATAATGGTAGAGGGATTCCAAAGTGACTAACCAATGTGCTAGAGTCAAATGACATCTAGTGTCTTCGACCAAATGATGATGGGACCAATACCCTGTATGAATCTCAACAGTGCGATGAGGTGGTTAATGTCGAGCACGTGAGACAGGGGATAGAACTATAAATGACAATATGATGAAATGCATGTGGATTCAAACTTAGTATGTCATACTATACGGACTCCCAATCCTAGGGGGTGTGAATGGCATGGGTGCCAAATGTGAGGGGTTCTACAAAATGGTCGCCCATGTGAGGGGAGGCTCTACTACCAAGCAAGGGAAAATGAAAGGGGTGGTTAGGCAAGGCCACTTACTCGAACAATGGGGGGTACTATACGCTCAAGCGATAAAATAGTGGCAATGCATCAACTTGATAAAGGGAAAGTATGTCCTATATCCCAATAGAGGGGTTATACCTATAGAAGTGGTCGGTACCACAAAGGGGGTATGCAATTAAGTCATGTATATATACACAAAACAAGGATACCCAAGCATAAATGTGTGTCTATAATATTAAGAATGCATACAAATACAGATATAAGGTGACCTACATGGTGGCATGTAAAATGAGGTAGGCCTAGAAGGTGGCCCGATGAAAAGTCAATGATCCTAAGAAAGGGTCCCAATAAACATGGAAGGAATGGAAGATGGATTATGGTGGTGTAAATGGTGCAAAAATATATGCAACGTGACCTATGAGCTCAGGAAATGGTCAATATCACACATGCGAAAAAGTGAGCAGGGTTAAGGTCTTTCCCACATGTTGTGGGAATGGGATTTGTGACTATGGATGATGTATGCATTGTGATGAGCTATGGGATGATTGAAGTACTGAGATATATGTGACGGGTCAAGATAAAAATGAGTGAACCTTCCTCCTATTCCAGGGTCGAGGTAGTTAGTCATGCCTCCTAGTCCAGAGGCATCGATGGGGTGCAAATTCTCTCATGAAGAGGTATTGACGTGACATCGAGCAAATGTGCAAAGGGGGGTGTATGATGAGGTGGATAGCCACGATGGAAATATATCTTGGTGATATGATGATGGGAGATGCTTTTGAATGGGTGTATTCCCCCAAATCACTGACGAGGATGGAGAGGACGAGTAGGAAGGTCTGGATGGATACCGTCATGCTATAGGCATCGGATTTCCTCATCGGTTCGAAAGGGTCAAACAGATAGGTCATAGGGACACATTTTCATTGACATACTCATAGTAATATGGGATGATGAGGAACACTTATTAAAGGATGAGATGAAATAAATGGTGTTTATCTCACTCGAGGAGGATGTCAAGAGGTGGATTTCTTCTACAACGGTGATTTTTTACTCAAGAGAGAGATTTCATAAATTATCCAAGACAAAGAGGTATTCGTCTAAGTCAATGCAATGATGGGAGTAGTGGTCATATAGACCACATATTGCACATGGGCGATTTGCTCGAAGTGACTTGTTTCTGGGTTGGTTAGGGTTAGGGACATGGACCATAAGAATGTTCTCATCATCATCGAGCGTTTGCGCATATGTTCGTAGGATAGGAAATAATAGATAGTTCTGGGTAGGATGATCGATGATGTCACACAATGCACAAGGAGGTGGTGTTCAAGTCAAAGTAGAGGAAGGTGTATTCACGACCTTACTCTAATTCGTATTGGAAGGGTTTCCCCCTGCCTTCTTCTTGGGAGGAGGCAAGCGGTTGCTAGGGGTTGTTTGGGATGCAGTCTGAGGAGATACTAGACCTAAGGATATCTTTGGGGGTGGTCAGTTGGCAGTAATTGGGTTGGATTGGTGTCAAGATGACCTGTGGGATCGGGGGAGGGTTTAGGGGTAAGAGCTACTACACTAGGAGTCCAAAGGTTAAACCTAACAAGTTGATGGTTTTGATGATAGGTGTTCTCATGATGCCTGAAGGTGGAAACATAAAAGGTATCTACTGAATGGGGGTAGCTCCCCATTGATTGTATGACAATTGATTAGGGATGGAAGGCAGCATCAATTATGGTTACGACTATGGTTAGGGTGGTTTTTGGGTCATCGATGTATCGCATGAGATGGTGCAAAGCTCTGATATATGGACCTCTTCCTGAGTGGTGACAATGGCGAAAAAGTGGCAATCATGGGGCCCTACTGAAAAACTCCTAGGGCCACGGTGAATAGTGAGGGAATAAAAACATTTTTTATGGAATTGTCCACCATGGGGAGTATTTTTTGGGGGGTGGAGAGCCTCTTAGGATCATTGTATGTTAGTTGGTCAATTTTGACTGTATTCCCTTCATGGGGGAACATCATGGTTCGAAAATGGTCAAAGCAACGAATTTTATAGCGTACATGTAACTATAGCTAAGGAGGAGATTATAATCAAGTTGAGAGTTGACCACTTCAATATCTATCAGGATATCCTTAACGGCTAACTCAACAAGAAAATTCAGTAGAAGTCCCTGGGTTTTGTGCATCACACCCATCGTAAGCGCGCAAGGCAGTCGAGGATGGCTCTAAATTGGGTGACCCAAGATTTTTCCAGACAAAGGTGAACAAGATGCATGTGGATGCACCATCATCGACAATGCAATGGTGAATGACTAAATATTGGATGGTGATGGGTATTTGAAAAGCAATCGAAGATGGCATTAATGGCTTTGACTGATTGAGATAAAAAGTCATCAAATGTGCATCAGTGGGGTCGATCGTTCCTAATGCAGATATCTTGGATTTATGCTGTGTTGCACAAATCCTGATAACTTCCAAGGTCGACATGGCAACGGGGGACTGGGAAAAATCATCCACAATGTTGTAATTAGGAGTGGCCCGAGAATTAGGGTTGTTCACAATGCGATGCAAGGAAAAATTTGGAGCTTTAGGGTTCATATTCGCAGGGGGTTGGGGTAACTGCAAGGTTGGGTCAAAAAGGGAAGATTCACCAAGATTACTAGTCGAAGCGGCCTCGGGGGCCGACATATTGTGTTGTTGGTTAGGATGTGACCATCCCTTGAATAAGAAAAGTGTTTCGCAACACCATCGGAGGTTGGGCCGGTTGGGGTGGCGGTAGTATTGCGATGGTTAGCCTCATCCTAACTCTGGTGGCCTCTGGTTAAGTGTGGACAATGGTGTGTGTAGCTTTCATAAACATCATGGAAAGAACACAAGTGGTTTGTCTGTAACTATAGGTTCTTTTTTTGCCTAGGTTTATTAGGGTCCTGGTTGAGAGAATTGGTTATGTTGTTTCCTATGGGATTAGGAGGTGGTCTGCCCCCTCCCTGAAGTTGATTATTATCACAGTTCCTACCTCGTCTCCAAATAGGTTTCCCTTCTTGGTTGTTGGGGGCTAGTGGAAGTTGTATCGGGCTCTCTTGGGCATAAACTTTCCCTTGCGGTGCGGGGGGAGTCTAAAGGGGTGCTGACGTAGTGTTAGATTGAGAGATATTTTGGAAAGGGTAGTAAGGATTGGCTATTAGGGGTGGAGCATACCCTTGAGGGGGGTTCCCGTAGGTAGGTCGTGGGTTAGGTGAGTTATGTGCTTGAGGATCTGGGGTCGAGGGCACATAGGAAGGTGTCTCTCTAGACATGGAGGTCGGTCGAGAAAGATAAAGACCATAACCCACGATAGGGAAAGGCCCCATCATCTCTTGGGTGGCATTGGGTGGGTTTTCATACATAGGAGTCGTTGTGGTAGGGATATGTGTGATGCCCCTGCCGAGTATTTAGGAGTAGGATTATTGTGAGGTGCATCTGGAAAAATGTTACACGGGTAACCTGATTGGGCATAGATCAAGTTGAATTGTCGAGATTTGAGGATAGCTTCATATTCCATCTATGGGTGTTCATAGGCAACATCCTTAGCAATAGCAGGGATTAAAGACTTTAAAAAACAATCAACGAATATCCTATCATATAGCTTGATTTTGTACAAACTGTGTTGTCTACGCCATTCATGGATATGGTATGTGATATGGGTAGCGGGGTTTTGGCGAAAAGACAAAAGGATCTCTACACCAGAGTTGTATCGAGCAGGAAACTAGAAGAACTGCAAGAACATGGAGTCTAGCGATACAAAGGTGGAGTGGGTACCATTTGGCTGGTCAATGTACCACTTGGACGCAACGCTAGCGAAGGTCCTCTGGAGGAGATGTAGTCTAACTGAGTCATTAACTATGGAGTTTGAAGAACACCATAGGTGGAAAGACATGATGTGGTTCTCAGGATCTTCGTTGGCCTTCCCCTTCAATCTAGGGATATTCGAATGGAGTTTTGTAGGAATCGGTGGCCAGGTAGGATCAGGACGAATTGGTTCATTGGTCAATTGTGTCGGATTAGGAAGGTTAAGGCTAGCCATGAATGGAAGGCTCGCGAACCCGGAGAATCCATGTGGGGGTAAGGTAAATGGGGGGGTTCCCAACAGATGGATTTCCAATATGAGGGTTGCTTGAGGAAGGGTTTCCCATTGAAAATAAACTATGTATGGGTTCCCCATGACAACGTGTCTTGTAGTTAGATTTCCTATGGGTGGGTTTCCAGGTATCAGGTTCCTGAAAGGGGGGTTTCCAGGAGGATGGTTCCTAGAGGGTGGGTTCCTACCATAGTATGGATGGAAGGTATATTCCCCATGGGAGGGCTACTAGTTGTGGTATTCCCAGAAGGGATGTTTTCGGTGAGAGGTACCCCAACATTTGGGTTTCTGATCGTAGTGTGACTGGTAGGAATACTCCCTATAGGATGTGTAGGACCTCCACCTAAGCCTCCTATCACTATGCCTCCAATGAAGGGGTTAGGGATGCCACTACTTGATGGAGGGATGTGACTAGACTTGGGGTTATGTGTGGGTGAAGGATTTGACTAATAAGGATCAGTCTCAAACATAAATCTCTCATAAAAAGGAAATTGGAGAGATCGAATGATGTCAACTAACAGTGCAGAGAAATTGGGATAAATAACCAAACTGTGGTGACTACCCCTGAAGCCTACAAGAGTACCTCGAAGGATAAACGATATCAAAGTGATGCAAATGTAAAAGGTGTCTATGAAAATGCTCAAAAATACAAATACAATTGTGTGAGCAAAATGGGAGCTCTCAACAAATGCAACAGTCAGGACAACAACACATTCTAAAACTCTACTGCAATCCCATGTCATAATAGGCGAGTTGTAAAAATGACCAAAATGTAAAAAGCAATCACTATCCAGGAGAAAAAAGACTTTCTAACCTATGAGGTATGAGAGCATGTAAATACCTAACTAAAGAACTAGAATCCCTCGCAAACCATATCCTCTATAGGGTGATGAAATTCGAGTTAGAAAATACATCCTAGAAGACCAATAATGACTAAGGGATATCACCATATCGAGAGAGATCCCAGTTAAAATATCCCTAGAAGAATGGTAACTAGGCTATCCCATTCATGGCATGTCCAGAGAGGTAAATTCGTCGCTTTATTCCTTGGGTCGTTGCACCCCTGGTAAGGAGGTCTAGCAGTGCAATGAGGACTACGAGTAGGTGTCCTTCCGAACCAAGTGGAGTGCGACATTCCACCTAGCCTTCTGGAACTAGTCTGATGACTTGCCCTCCTAAGGAAGAGGCCTTCCAACAAATTGGTCGTAACCATGACAAAAAATACTAGGGGATTTTGGTACCCTAAGAGTCGACAACTATGTCTCATATGTGAATGGAAAAGGGGGATTATTTGAAATCCTATTCCTAGTTCCCTACCTAGATACAAGATTGTTTTTGGTCCCCAAGTGGGGTTAAATTTGTGTTCAATTAAGTAAATTTTTCGGCTCACTTTGATTTTAGGGAGTGTGTGGGTGCACAAGTGGTGTGAACAGTCCCGATGTATGCTTAAAATAAAAGATGCTGAAATAAACTGCCCAAACTGAAAATAAACTATAATAACCAACTAATTGTTTTGCAAAGAACACAAACAAAGCCTACTATGTGCAGAAACTACCCATAAATGGAATTCTCATCTACTGCTAAACTCAAAAAAGTCGCACTATGCAAAAAAAAACACTCAAAATGATGCAAACAACCAAACCAAGCATTGAAAACTATCACAGACGGGAATCAAACAGTAGGTATGTCAAGGTCGGGGTCTAAACAGGGGGTTCAAATTTTTTTTTTGTCAATCTCATGGTGCTTCTTTCTGAGGAACATAAGTGTTTTGGGGGGCACACTGTGTAAAAATAGAAGTAGGAATAAAATAATCAAACCAGGGATAAGGTGCTCTTATCGGGGGATTAAGAGCGCTTTGGGGCGCACTTAATAGGGTAATGGAGCGCTCTGGAGCACCCTTAACAGGTAGAGAGGTGATCTCTAGACCAGGATTAAAGAAAAATTATAAAAAAACTCAAGCAGGGGCTGACCAGGGAGTCTAAGGGATGTGGTGGGCTGGTTTTATAGGCCAAAAGTTTATTAGGGGGCTAGCACAACTTAAAAACATTCAAACTAATAGATATAATCAAGCAAAAACTTCATAAGAAAACACGATCGAACAAACCATAAAAACAACTAGGGATCTGTAGGGATCGACCCAGTGATGGTCGTTAGTTCTGTTGTCAATGCTTTCGCACTCCAACATGTGAAAAAAGGGGTTCTACCGGCTTGAGAAAGTCAAGGTAGAAGGCACACAAGAGAGTGTCTCTTGCAGCACTAGTGTGTTGAACTAGTGCGGTAAATGCAGGTAAAAACTAGTAAAATGTGAGCTAAACTATGCAACTAGAAATATAACCCAGTTCAATCCCTATGAAAATGAAAGTAAAAGAGAATACACATAAATGATTCACCGTAAATTCACAAAGTAATAGTAAACAATAAGCAGTAACAATAAACGGTAACTGTAATTGTTAAGCAATAAGAGTAGAAATCAAGCACAGTAAATCAATAACACATTCATGCAACACACATTGTAAAAGAAATAGGTTTCATTTTCATTATTTGAACAAATGGGGCTTTATATATGGGTCTGAGTTACCTTGAAAAATAATGGGCCCTTGCACCTACGCGATGGACTGTGCTCTTGGTCTCCAACTTCCACTAGTTCTCTAACTCAACACTCACTAGGTGTCGGTCTCAACAGGGGTTCCAAGGTCAAATGGTGGCTAGGGTTTCTAGAGTAAGAAAGGAAAAGTGTCAGTAAGGTGAAATGAACTTGTGAAGTGGGGGCCTCCCCCTCTTTTTATGGAAAATTTTGATAGTGTTAATTCTTCCCTTGGTTTTGTCAAACCATGGTATTAGAATTCGATTTTTGTGGATTTCTCGCTCCTTTTGGATTTTTGAACATTTTCCCATTTTCTTTTTCTTTTTTCTTTTTCCTTTTTGTCTCTGGGAAATATTTATGCGGAAAACATAAGTTTATGCCAATATAATTATGTAGGTAATACTTTTATGGGGAGGCCAAACTTTAGGTTAATGAGTGTATGGATGAGATGACTAAGGGAGGTGAGCTTCAATGAGATTTTTTTATGTTAACACCTACCATCCTCAAGAAAATGGTATGGTTGAAGTGTTCAACAATATTTTGAAACAGGTTCTTATGAAGGTTTGCAATGTCTAGCATGATGCTAGAAAAAATGCATTCCAGTAGTGTTATGGGATTACCAGACGACATGCAAGAATATCACCAAGCACACTCCATTCAAGATAGTATATGATAACGAATCAATAATACCACTCGATTTTTTCCTTCCAATCCTGTACATTTCCATAGCTACAAGGGAGACAGACGATGAATCACTTCAACAAAGGATTTGTGAATTAATGGATTTGGAAGAGGATCGATTCCTCGCGGGTTTCACCCAATTGGAAAAGAAAAACATATAGAAGGAATGGTACAACCGAAACATTATGACCAAGATTATGGAACCTGGTGCACTGGTCCTCATGTACGACAATAAGTTTCTCAAGTACCGAGGAAAGTTGCAGATGCGATGGTTAGGTATGTTCTACATATTGTTCATCACAAAAGTTGGTACAATGAAGTTTTCCACCCTCACCAACCATCGCATGAATAGACTTATCAACGGAAGTTGACTCAAACCCTACCATGTCCCACAAGGGAATATGTAAGTTAGTCTCAGTCATCGAAGCAATAAAGTAGATTAGGCATAGGATTTAGTAGAGAATAAATCTATCCAAGTAAATTTGGAACAGAATCTTAAGTAATCATTTAGCTTTCAATGCAAGTAGTATTAATTAGATTGCTTTATAATTAAAGATAAAAATGCATGATTTAGAATTTTAATGACAATAAAGAAGAGATAAAACGCCAACACAGAAAGCAAGGCGTTTGAAAAGGAAATAGCTCAAAGGAAAGGACAATGCATGACATCAGCCACAGTTAACTTCCCTAAGGAGGTGATGGTTATGTGGCAGCGACAAATGACAATAAAGAAGAGTAGGATAACCATAGTTGGTTGGAAGATTGAGAAATCAAGATGAGGAACAGGGTTTAGTAACTGCAACAAGTGAATACTTGTCCAATGTTGATCAATAAGAAGACCAACATACTAACAAGAAACCATCATACATCTAGAAGAGAGGAGAGTAGATTGTCAGTAGGGTGTTGTAAGAGAAAGAGATTTGAGTTCAACACCCACAATAGAGTATTTGCACTTATGGATACACCTCCTTCCACACAGAAGTGTCACTCAAAGGAGAGATCAACCAAGGAGAACCATATGCTGAAGGTTCTCATCCTAGAGAAAGTTGAGATTAAGGGCCCTCTACAAGGTAGGGTCGCCATCCTAAATTATTCAGATTTCAACATCCTCGATGAAACACAATTCCTTGAACTAGCATTTGATCAATATGCTCAGCTGGTGATAGGTGATAATGATGAATAAAGCTAAGTCACCCCACAACCCTGTGTTCGAAAGTTGCACAAGTCGAGCATCATATCCTTGTTGCATGTCCCGCATTTATGACATAGCCCATCGATGAATGCCTACACTTGCTTCCTCCTTAGCCGCCTCCATGGAGGATATTTATGGCTAGATCAAAAGTGCAAGATCATGGACATGGTAATCCGGAAGGTGTTTGGACTACTGCATAAAAGTGATGACCCTGCAGAGGTCATTGAAAATGCGTATGCATATGAGGTATACCGAAAGTTTCACACCCACCAGGGGATGTGCATAACCATGATTTCTTCCATTCCAGAGCATCAAGTCTGGTTTGCCACCTAAATACTTGTGTGCAAGGTCATGCGCAAGTGCTAAAAGGATGAATGCCCAGCATGGGTCATATTGGAAACAAAGAGATGCACCATTGGGCACAATATGGCTTTGTTCAAGTACCTAAAGCATGAGTTCCTATAGGATTTCCTTGGCACACAAGACAAGGGAATTGGGTTCCATTGTAGCTGGGATTTGTTGCTCATCGCCATGATCATTTGGAAACCACCACTGGAGCACACCTATGACACCCCCTCGCTAGACATGATTGTAGAACCTAAGTTTAATATATTCCAGCATCAACATAATCGCAAGGACCAAGTGTCGATCAGCACATCCTTTCAAGAGTGGTACATCAACATGCTCACAGCCATGACAAAAGATTTCATAATTCCAGAATCCATTGTGGGTAGGTACATTAAAATGGTAATATTTGAAGTTGATAATCATATTGTTATGATAAAACCTCATGTATAGCCATAGTCATATGCAAAAGTGCTCCCTTTCTGCATCACTTTATATGATGTCAAAGTTACAATTGTAAATGTACCCAACATCTACAATCCTTCACAGACTCGGAGCTAGAAATCTTGGAGGATTCCTCGCAAGGTTTCAGCCAATTGGTAGAGAAAAATTAATGGAAGGCATGGTACAACTGAAACATTAATACCAAGAATATGGAACCTGGTGCACTGGTCCTCATGTATGGCAATAAGTTTCTCAAGCACCCAGGAAAGTTGCAGATGCAATGGTTAGGGCTGTTATACATATTGTTGATCACAGAAGTTGGTACAATGAGGTTTCCCACTCTCACCAACCATCCCATGATTGTACTTATCAACAAAAGTAGACTCAAACCCTACCACGACCCACAAGGGCAAGAACGTCTGTAATCTGTTCTCAGTCATAGAAGCAATTAACTAGATTAGACGTAGGAGTTAGTAGAGAATAAATATGTTTAAGTAGATTTGGAACATAATCCTATGTAATCATTTAGCTTTCAATGCAAGTACTATTAATTAGATTGATTTACATTTAAATATAAAAATGCATGATTTAGAATTTTAATGACAATAAAGAAGAGATAAAGCACCAGCAAAGAAATCAAGGCATCTGAAAAGGAAATAGCTCAAAGGAAAGGACAATGCATGACATCAATGATACTTAACATCTCAAAGTTGGTGATGGTTATATGGCAGCGACATGTGATAGTAAAGATGGAAAGGATAACCATAGTTGGTTGCAAGATTAAGAAATCAAGATGTAGGAGCGAGGGTTAGTAATTGCAAATTGTCCAACGTCGATCTATAAGAAGACCAACGTACCAACAAGAAACCATTAGTCATCTAGCATAGAGGAAAGTAGAGTGTCGATATGGTGTTGTAAGAGAATTAGATTTGATTTTGACGCCCACAATAGAGTATTTTCACTTATGGATACACCTCCTTCCACACAGAAGTGTCGCTCAAAGGAGTGATCAACCAAGGAGAACCAAATTGCTAAGGTTCCCATCCTAGCAGAAGTTGATATTAAGGGGCCTCTACAGGGTAGGGTCCCCTTCCTAAAGTATTTGGATTTCAAAATCCTCGATCAAACACAACTCCTTGAACTAGCATTCGATGTATATGCTCATCTAGTGATAGATGATAACATGGAGGAAAGAGTCACCCCACAATCCTGGGTGCAACAATTACACTAGTCGAGCATCAAATACTTGTTTGATGTTTCACACTTTGAATGTATCCCATCGACGAATTCATACACCCAATTCCTCCTTATCTGCCTACATGGATGATATTTCCAGCTAGATCAAAAGTACAAGAGCATGGACATGGTAATCCAGAAGGTGTTTGGACTACTGCGTAAAGGTGATGACCCTACAAAGGTCATTTCAAATGCTTATGCATATGAGGTATACCGAAAGTTTCACACCCACCGTGGGATGTGCAGAACCATGATTTCTTCCATCTCAAAGCATCGGGTCTAGTTCACCACCAACCACTTGTGTGCAAGGTCATGTGCAAGTGTTGAAAGGATGAATGCCCGAAACAGGTCATATTGGCAACAAAGAGATGGACCATTGGCCACAAGATGGCTTTGTTCAAGTACCTAAAGCATGAGTTCCTATAGGATTTCCTTGGCACACAAGATAAGGGAATGGAGTTCCACTATAGCTGGTATCTACTGCTCATCGTCGTGATCATTTGGAAACCACCACTAGAGAAAATCTATGACACCCAATTAACATACATGATTGTAGCACCTAAGTTTTTCTTACTCCAACATCAGCACACCATCAGCATAACCGCGAGGACCATGTGTCTATCAACACATCCTTTTGGGAGTGGTACATGAACATGCTCACAGCCATGATCAAATATTTCAGAATTCCACAATCAATTTTGGATAGGTACATTTAAATGGTAATATTTGAAGTCGATAATCATAGTGCTATGATAAACCCTCATGTAGAGGCGTAGTCAGATGCAAAATTGCTCCCTTTCTCCATCACTTTAGATGATGTCAAAGTTACAATTGTAGAATGTACCCAACACCTACAATCCTTCATAGACTCAAAGCTGAAATCTTGAAGGATTCCTCTCAAGGTTTCATCCAATTGTCAGAGAAAAACAAACAGAAGGAATGGTACAACCGAAACATTAAGACAAGGATTATGGAACCTGGCGCACTGGTCCTCATGTATGAAAATAAGTTTCTCAAGCACCTAGGAAAGTTGCAGATGCATTGGTTAGGTTTGTTCTACATATTAATCATCACAAAAGTTGGTACAATGAAGTTTTCCACTCTCATTGACCGTCCCATGGATAGACTTATCAATGGAAGCCAACTAAAACTCTACCATGGCCCACAAGGGAAAGATATTTTATAAGTTAGTCTCAGTCATAGAAACAATAAAGTAGATTAGACGTAGGAGTTAGTAGAGAATAAATCTGTCCAAGTAGATTTGGAACAAAATCCTAGGTAATCATTTAGCTTTCAATGCAAGTACTATTAATTAGATTGCTTTATAGTTAAAGATAAAATTGCACGATTTAGAATCTTAATGACAATAAAGAATAGATGAAGTGCCAGCATAGAAAGCAAGACATATGAAAAGGAAATAGCTAAAAGGAAAGGACAATGCATGACATCAGCGACAATTAACATCTCGAAGTCAGTGATGGTTATGTGGTAGCCACAAATGGCAATAAAGATGGGCATGCTAACCGTAATTGGTTGCAAGATTGAGAAATCAAGATGAGGAGCGAGGGTTAGTAATTGCAACAAGTGAATAGTTGTCCAACGTCGATCTATAAGAAGACCAACATACCAACAAGAAACCATTAGTCATCTAGAAGAGAGGAGAGTAGAGTTACACTAGGGTGTTGTAAGAGAATTAGATTTGATTTTGACACCCATAATAGAGTATTTGCACTTATGAGTACACCTCCTTCCACAAAGAAGTGTCACTCAAAGGATTTATCAACCAAAGAGAACTAGATGCCAAAGGTTACCATACAGACGGAAGTTGAGATTAAGGGGCCTCTACAAGGTAGGGTCCCCTTCCTAAAGTATTTGGATTTCAACATCCTCGATGAAACACAATTCCTTGAACTAGCATTCGATCGATATCCTCTGCTGGTGATAGATTCTAATGGGGGGGAAGAGTCTCCCCACAACCCTAGGTGTGAAAATTGCCAAGTTGAGCATCATATCCTTGTTCGATGTCTCACACTTCGGACATATCCCATCAATGAATGCCTACACCCGCTTCCTCCTTATACGCCTCCATGGAGGATATCTGTGGCTAAATCAAAAGTAAAAGATTATGGACATGGTAATCCATAATTTGTTTGGACTACCATGTAAAGGTGATGACCCTGGAGAGGTTATTGAAAATGCTTATGCATATGAGGTATACATAAAGTTTCACACGCAGCGGGGGATGTGCAGAACCATGATTTATTCCATCTTAGAGCATTGGTTCTGGTTCACCACCAACTACTTGCATGCAAGGTCATGCACAAGTGATAAAAGGATGAATTCCCAACATGGGTCATATTGGAAACAAAGAGATGCGCCATTGGGCACAAGTTGGTTTGGTCAAGTAACCAAAGCATGAGTTCCTATAGGATTTCCTTGGCACATAAGACAAGGGAATGGAGTTCCCCTGTAGGTGGGCTCTGCTACTCAATGCCATGATCATTTGGAAACCACCACCAAAGCACACCTATGACACCCCCTCGCTAGACATGATTGTAGCACCTAAGTTTTGCATACTCCATCATCAACATAACCATGACAAGCAGGTGTTGATCAACACATATTTTTGGGTGTGGTACATCAACATGCTCACAACCACGACCGAAGATTTTAGAATTCCACAATCCATTATGGATAGGTACATTGAAATGGTAATATCTGAAGTTGATAATAATAGTGTTATGATAAACCCTCGTATAGAGTTGTAGTCAGATGCAAAAGTACTCCCTTTCTGCATCACTTTAGATGATTTCAAAGTTACAAGTGTAGAATGAACCCAACACCTACAAGCCTTCAAACACTCGGAGCTGGAAATCTTGGAGGATTCTGACCTGCCTAAGAAGTCCAAAAATGACTATGTCGACTCTATTATTCCAAGAGCTTCACCCCGGCTGTCTGAGAAGCGAAAGCCTAGAATCAACACCCACATAGCAAGTATAAGACAAAATGAAGAAACAACACAAGTCCCCATCCCCTACACCAGACCCAGATCCGAAGACCGAGCAGGAAGAAAAAGAATAGACTCCACCAGCGATGGTCATCGGCACAAGGCCACCTACCTCAGTACGCAGAATATTTTTTTTATGATTATGATGCTTAGATTGAGAAAAAGAAAGAAATTGAGAAAGCAAAAGAAGGGGCATGGACAACATCAGAAGGGTGCACCCAAGTGGCCTAATAGAGCACAAACGACTTCCCAACATCATGGAGCAATTACAATAAAACCTAGAGCTAACTCAAATCCTTCAAAAGGACAGTAAGGAACAACTCAGAGAACTCAAGATGGTCTTGCACATAAACCCTCTCGCACAACTGCGCAAATACCAGAGGAGTCAAGTAGTAGTAGAGCATAGGAGCTATGCTAGTAAGTAGTAGATCCTTTTCATGCAAGATGCTCTAAATAAACCCCTTGGAGATCACTATAGTTCAACCTCTAATAGTATCAGACACTCAACCACTACTCTAGAACAAGCTAAATATGGAGTTTGTACCTATGAAGGACCTCCAATACTATGTTACCTAGATATTCGTTGAATTGGGTGACCACGACTCCTAGCTAAGCCATCCGTTATACACTTGGTTGAAGGAGAGACATTATGAAGTGGTTAAAGAGTAAGTTGAGCTAGAGTCAGTTGTGGATACATCCTATTCCATGCTTCCAGTAGCAAGTTCCTTGACTAATTTCCAGTGACCACTTGCACAGAAAGTTACCCAAATTAGAAACACATCACCCAATTGCAACAGGAAAAGGAGGATCTTAGGGATAAAATCAAGCCAATTCCAACACCATAAGAGGTCAGGATTTCTAGGAAAATTGAAGAAGTTGCATATGTTCTGCAACAAGCACAGGAAAGAGTTGTGGCCTTAGCAAGAGTCATAGACTATAATTTCAATATTTGGAACCATCTATAGGATGTGCATGAGTTATAACAAGTGGAGAAGCAAATTAGGGAGGGTGAGACACAAGTAAGCACAAAGAAGCAGATCCTACTACAACTTGCACCCTTAGAACGCAAAGAGGCCACAATAGAGATATCTGGCCTTACCTGGAATATCACCACGACCAAGAAAAAGTAACAAACTATCACATCCAACATTGCAGAGGCATAGGAGGAAGTGCAGAAACACTTCAACGATTTGACTTAGCTGCAAACAAAGCAACAAAAGTCATCACCCTTACAAAACAAGTCAAACTGGAGATGGGTAAGAGCACAAGGGAAGACATGGAAAAATACAATAGCCAACTCAATGACATCGTTGGTGACTTCAAGGGAATCAAGACAGAGTTTCAGAATTTTGCCAGTCGTAGTCTTGGATCCCTTAAGTTCGTGGGTTAGGACGAGCCACATTATAGTGTTGGGTTCCTAATGGCATCGAGTCTTGGAACAAGTGGTAGTGTGTCAATGATTTTAGATGGAAATACATGGCGCACTCAAGGGACAACACAAGGATAGTTTGCATCGTGCATCAACAACAACTTGTGTGTGGCATTTGCATGCCAGTAAAACCTCACATAAGACAACAACCAGAAAGGGGAACACATGCCTATTATTATGCACTTTTTGTAATGGGTTGGGTTCAATTCATTGGCTTTGTGGTTAATGTGTTGTTTCTCTTGTTATACTAAAAACTAAAGTTGTTGTGCAAGATAAAGATTTTTTTCGAGGTTTCCAGCCGAGGGTTGTAGAAAGTATTATGGCCCATTTTGATGACTAATAGAAAAGCATGTTCCCTTTGATTATGCACATAGTACTTCTTGTGATGTATTGGCTATGAATGTATGATTTGTATAAATATATGTTTGATAAGTTGTTTATTGTCTAGCATGAATGGATGAGTAGATGAATGCTTAAGTAAATGGAGACTAAACCCCCATCCTTCCCTGTGCAACCCGTATGATGGTCCTTATGATTCATGCATGTGGTGTATCGAGTGATACCTTATTCTATTTCCAAAATATTGAATATGTCAACGCCTGTAATGTACTTGTTGGTGAAGCCTTTCAAACCCTGGGTCTGACTAACACCAACCAACAACACTATTTCAAGATGTATGTTTTTTATTTTGAAAAAGGACATGCATATGTGTCCAATTCCTTGGGAAGATTGTAAATGCATATATAAGATACTAGCTTATTTTACTAGATAAGACTGAAGAAGAGAGCTAGGGCTCTAGTAGTTTTAGTTTGGCACCTCTGATGTTCTTCAATTTTTGCCTGAAATATAGAATATAATATTTTTTTTCTCTTGAAAAAAATAAGTTTATAACTAAACAAACAATAACACATGAATTAATCACCATTCCCATGCTATCGTCCATTCATACAAATTGTCCAACAATTAAGCAATTGAGAATGTGCGTAGTCATACTATGCAATTTGCTACAGTTTTGTAGGAGTTGGGATGAAAAATACAAACTTCAATATTTGAAGCAAATTGTCAGACTACTAGAAATGATTGTTGCATATCTTGAATCTCATAGTTGAGAGTTGTAACAAAAAAATGGGCAAGGTACATGTAAGCAATATTTTGTTCATCAAATGTTTAACTAGGTGCACTACTACATGACATAGCATGGTTGGTTACGAAGCAAATTATCAAACTACTATAAATTGTTGTTGCATATCCTAGAGCTTATAGTTGGAGTTGTAACCCAAAAATGAGCAAGGTGCATATAAGCCACGCTTTGTTCATTGGCTGGTTGCTTCATCCAACATCATCTGGATATATAGAAGACTACAAATGTGTCTCAACTCTATCCACTAGGGGTGGTGGATGTTCTTTAAAGAGTGTATACTTTCCACTAAAATGCTTGAGGGTATTTTCTCAACATCTTAGACATTAGTTAAAGTCCATGCCAACCTACCCCTACATGGAAGCTTTAAATGTAGTTAGTAGCATACTATCAATAACATTGAACTCATACGCTCAAATGTTGTATAAAGTCATAATTTAGACATTCTATGAATTGAATTTTTTAGAGTCACTCAAAATAAAGAGAAAAGAAATTGACGTATTTGACATGAAATTCGTAATAATCATTTTTTGAATTGATAGAATTGTAGATATCAAGTAGTAACATTGCAAAATCAAATTGTAGTAAGGACATTTGAAGATGTTGAATCCATTTTTTATTAAACACGACAATTTTAACAAACTAAAATTACAATTTAAAAAAATATATAACTTGATTATAATAATAACAAATAAAATAAATCAAAATTATAATAGAACATTTAATCTTCTTCATTATATAAATATATGACAGTTGAAAAATGCTAATTTTAATCGAATTTTATTATCCTGAAAAATGTGATACTATTTGATGTAATCATTCTCTTTTTTCATGCGTAGCCTAATAAAAAGTAATCATATTATTTTAACATATTGCTTTTTTTCTCAAAGGAAAAAATACTAGTCTTTGTTATTCATAGGAATCAAAAGACATCTTAAACATTTACCCTCTTTCTTGACAGAAAGGAACAATGAGTAGCTAATCAGCACAAAAACAAACAATGATCATGCCTGCAATAATAACCAGCCAGCAAAAAATATAAAAGTCTGATCATAGCAGACTTTTCTCATCATTCCTGATATATCAGGTCAGAAAATGCTGTGAATCGGAGGTAATCTCAAGCATACATTCCTGAGCAAAACTAGCTGGCTGAAAGACTCAACATGACAGATAAAGCAGAACAATTCAAATACTGAAATATCAAATGCTGAAAAAACAAAAGGATTTCAGCAGCTAAAACAACATAAATTGGCCATGTTCTATGACCTTGCTATCCAATGTTTCAAAGAAAGTTCCATATCCCATATTCAATTTCAACGCCTGTTTAGAGAGGCCATCAGCCAACATATTATGCTCTCGATATATATGCTTGAAGATCACCGGAGGGACGAGTTGGAGCATATTATTTATTTCATCACACCAATGCATCAAAGATGGAATATCAAGGGTGGAAAGTTCGTTGAGCCAAGAAATAATAACCATAGAGTCGCCAAAGATCAAGTGAGTGGGCAGGCCCATCATCAAACTCACTCTTAGAACAGCCCAGAGCGCCTGTAATTCCTCTCTAGTATTAGTGCTACAGCCACAGCCCAAAGAGAAACTGAAATAATGGTTATCATTTAGATAGATCACATACCCTGCACGTCCAATTTTCTCAGTAGCAGCCCAATCAAAAAATGCACAAGGAAAGACCTTCTGTGGCTTAGGACCAATATTCTGAATTTTTTTAGATTTAAGAGGAACTGGAAAAAGCTTTAGAAAACTCTCAATCATGGAGATAAGAGGCTGTACTGAAGGTTTCCTATCCTCAAAGAGACATTTGTTCCGAAGATTCCAAATACACCAGTAAGCAAAAATTGGCAAATATCTAAATACAACAAATCGCGCAGTGGTTGAGAACCAATGCACCAGAAGAGACGGGATGGAGTCGAAACAGGGCAAAGTAAACTCAAATCGGGCTGCATAGAAAGAGAAAATTTTCACAATGAAGGGATAGGTCAAGAAAAGGTGTTGGATATCCTCTACACTTCTTTTACATAAAACGCAGCGGCTTGGACCATGAAAACCACGCGACTGAAGATGCTCCCAGGTAAGAATCCGACCATTAATCAGTAACCAGATGAAACAAGCAATTTTGGTGGGAATATTCAGAGTCCAAAGAGAAACACTAACAGGATTTCGCACCTCTAAACTATTGTTCGAGATGATACATTCATAACCTTTGGCTGCAGTAAGAGGACCAACATAATTATTATGAGACCAAAGAAGAGAGTCACGTAGATCCTTCAATCGAATTCTGTTGTATTCCAACCCTCTTACATAGTTATCCCAACAAGATTTCCAATCACTCGAAAGGTCAAGATCTTCAGCTGTAAACCAGTACCCTGTTGCAAAAGAAGTTTCATTTCTAGCTTGTGCTAGGGTACAAATCCCATAGTCTTCCAAATAAGCTCTTAAATCATCTGGGAGAATAAAGGAGCTGCCCATACCAACAATAGGATCCACACCAAAGCGAATATCTGATCCATTGCCAACTTGCCAAAGAACCCCTTTACCCAACCAAGGCAAGGTTAAGAGGAAGCCTTTCCAAATAACCGAGACATTTCTAGCCCTGAAACATTTCTCTCTTAGCCAAGAGTGCACAGGTCGATTCTTCATATATTTCACGGATAGAATAAGATTCCAAATGCTAGTGTTATTTAAAGCATTCCATAAACTCTTCAATCTCAGAGATAAACTAAAACTAGGAAGATGCTTGATCCCCCATCCACCTAAAGACATAGGTCGAGCTAGAAGATGCCAATCAACGAGATGAATTTTTTTTTTCTTTGTAGAGGATCCCCAAAGAAAGGAGAAGATCAATTTTCTGAGTTTATCTAAGTTTGAGGATGGGATTGGAATAAGGGCCATCCAGTAGACAGGGAGGCTAGAAAGAACATATCGAATAAGGACTAGTCGTCCTCCCATAGACAAGAGCCTGTTAGTCCAATGAGAGATACCCTTCTCAAATTTAGATATGAGCTAGTGCCAGTCCTTGACCAGATATCCCGAAGGCTTGAGAAAGTACCCAAGATAATTGAAACCTTGATTAAGGTGAGCAAATCTGTACGGAAGGAGACCTGTAATTCTACCAAGAAGGGCAGCATCTAAGTCATTATGGAGGAAGCAGGATTTTTCCAAATTTATGCACATGCCAGAGGCCTCACAAAATGTATCAAGTATAACTTTGAATGCTATCCATTCCTCAAATGAGCCCATACCAAATAAAATCACATCATCTACAAATAGTAGATGAGTGAGGGAGAGATGAGGCAAAATTTTGATCCCTTTGATTTTTCCATTTCTCTTGGCATCTTCAATAAGAAGACTAAGACCCTCTATAACAAGGATGAACAACAGCGGGGACAAAGGATAGCCCTGTCTGATTCCCCGAGTGGCCGGAAAGAATGAAGAAGGAGAACCATTTACAAGGACTGCAAAATTTGCTGAAGAAATGCAACCCAAAATCCAATTCACTCCTGCAAGAGGAACTCCAATCTGGATAAGAATAAGACGGATGTAAGTCCAATTTACCCTGTCGAATGTCTTTGTCAAGTCTAACTTGAGGATGAGCGCACATCTCTTTTTCATTTTGACAGTGTGAAGGACTTCCTGAGTGATGGCAACCGGCTCAAGGATCTGACGGTTCTTCAGGAAGTCAAATTGCTAGGGAGAAAAAGAGGAGTCAAGGAAGGGTTTGAGTCTCAGGGCTGCAACTTTAGAGATCAACTTATAACAGAGGTTGCAAAGAGAGATAGGACGAAAGTCAGCAAAGGAGTCAGGTTGATCGATTTTTGGGATTAGAGCTAAGAAGGTGGAGTTAAGGGAAGGAGTCACACTACCCGATATTCTAGAGAATTCCACCAAATCAACAAGGAGAGGTCCCAGGAAATCAATAAAGGTCAGATAGAATTTGACAGGCCAGCCATCAGGGCCTGGAGCCTTATCCTTTTTGAAAGATTTAAGGGCTTCAACAACTTTCGAAAGAGTGACAGAATCAGTAAATACCTTTTTTCTTTCCTCCCTTATATAAGAAGGAAAAAGACGAATCACCCTTAGCTGAGCAGTAAGATTTGTCTTGTGATCATCAACAAAAATATTTTTAAAATATTGAATCCCAAGAGATTTGATGCTTTGATCATCCGAGCTCTAGTACCCCTCCTCATCTTTCAAACTCCAGATGGAATTATGATTTTTCCGAGCCGATTCCACTGCATGGAAATATTTGGTATTGGCATCCCCATTCGAGGCCCAAGTAACCCTGCTTTGTAGTCTTGCTGAATATAGCTCATGATCTAATAGCTTTTGGAGCTCAACTTTTAGTGATATCAGTCTGTGATACTGGTCTTCATTTAAAATAGCAAAGTGAGAAGAAAGTAAAAGAGAACTAATTTCCTCCTCCAGAAAAAATGATTTATCCTTCAATTTTTGAGACTCAATTTTAATCCATGGCTTAACTTTTTCTTTCAGCAGGCGTAGTTTGCACGAAAACTCATTCATAACATCCATCGAGTCATCCGAACGGATTAGAGGCCATTCATTTCGGATCATTTGGATAAAATCCTCATTTCCTAACCAAGATTGATTGAATTTGAAGGGATAGGCACAAGGATTTTGTTGATCCATCCATTCAAGCAGATTCAGGAAGTGATATGAAATCCCACATCTGTGAGCCCAAACCCTATGTCTAGGAAGAGCGCTAATGAGCTGATCTGAAAGTAGATAACGATCAAGTATTTTGGAGATCCCATCTTCCCCCATCCTACCATTCCTCCAAGTTGGTCCTGCATATGGGGGAGCCACATCCACTAATTGATGATCAGAGAAGAGCTTTGAGAAAAAAGGTCCCAAGGGATCAAGTTGAGCTCTAGTGCCCCAAATATCTGAGGCATTTAAAGTTAAATTCAAATCACCAGCTAAGATAAGGTTGGGCAACGAGAGAAGACCGCCAGAGGCCACGACATTCCAAAACATATCACGGTTAAGATAGGGACCATAACAATTCAGGATTCACAGAGCGATGGAAGAGCCACAATACGAAGCTTTAAGAAGGATACCAGAAATAGTATGGTATGCTTTACATCTAAGGATTTTCGGATTCCAACCCGAAAGGATTCCCCCAGAGAGACCATTTGAATTGAGTGCACAAAACTCCCAACCCGGACACAGCTTGGAAAAGGCAAAGAGGGCTGGGTAAGAGCTAGTCATGGTCTCCTGTAGGAGCACTAAATCAGGGGAAAGAGACTTTATCAGATGACGAAGGATTTTTTGTTTGGTTTAACGTCCCAAACCATGTACATTCAAGGAGAGAATACGCATCATGAGTCATACTGAAAAGGGGTCGATGCTCTAAGGACCCTTTGAGAAGAAGAGGCAGGCTTCCGAGCCACATTCTTTAATCTAGTAGATAATGGTGTATAAGGGGCAAATGAGAAGGTCGCATCATCCCGTGGAGATTTTTTTTTCTCCTTATAGTGACATTTTCAAAGCGGATTGAATCCAGGGGGAGAACTGAGGGAGACAAAGAAGTCTTATCAGAGAAAATATCCAAAGATTTTTGTAGTGCCAGGTCTGCGAAGGAAGGGGAGGAGACCGGGCTAAGGGGATGAGAATCCAAAGTCGATCGACCAGTGTTAACAAGGGGAGGAAAGTATGATTCGTTGAAGAGAGGTTGAGGGGAGAAAACATCCAGATTTGTTGTAAGTACCAGACATTCAGGAGGGGTGGAAATAGTACCAAACACATTAGTACGAAGTGCTTCAACTTCCCTTGAAGGAGAGCATGGCATAATCTCATTCGAAGGGGAGGTAGGAGGAAAATCAGTGGAGGAAGGGTTTAAAGTCGCCTGAGAAGGAAGACGCTGGATAGAGTCAACAGAGCTTGGATGAGGAAAGCCAGTCACATCCTTGTGTGGGGAAGTAAGTATCAAGGCCTTAGAAGCGTCTGAAGGAATTGGAGGGCCGCTATCATCAAACTTACGTGGAATGGCTGTAGGATCCATGGATAGAGGAGTGGCTGAAGGATCCATAGATTTACGATCCCCAACAACAGAATCCAACAAATCCAATTCTAAATCCGATGCATCTTCGAAAAGGGAGCATGCATTTTTTAGAATTCCAATGGAAGAAACCGGAGGGACCGTGGGCAAACTTACCTGGGACTTCCAATGATCTGGAGTAGTAGATCGTTGCGCTGTATTGGGGAATCGAAGGCCTGGGGAGGTAGAGTTTTCACGAAAAGTCGCACATGCCCGTCTTAGATGACCAGTTTCCCTGCAGTAGTTGCATTTGAAGGGGATGCCCTGATAGTCGAGCCTTTGTGAGATTAGATGCTCTATGCATAGAATTTCTATATCATCCGACAATCCTTTTGAAATGTCCAACTCTACTAAGAATCTGGCCAGTCTTTTGTCATAAGAATTCATAAAGTCTTCTTCTACCGCTACAAAGCGGCCTATGGTGTTTCCTATGCCCTCCAGGAGCGATCGATCCCACAACGGGAATGGAAGTCCAGGCAACAGAGTCCACAAGTGACGTTTTTTAACCCTTTCTCTAGCTGGTTCAAACTGAACATGCCATCGATCCAATACAAGAGAGCCTTTACCCACTCTCCACAGTCGATTAAGGACAGAGGTCGCATGGGCATCCTCTAAAAAAACAAAAACTATCCAATCCCTTACCAGAAGACTAATAGCAGGAACATATGAGAGGAAGGGCTTCCAGTGTTCAGTTGCCCATAAGAACCATTCTTTCTTGTCCATGGAAGTGTATTCCAGTCTTTCGATGAGTGCGCGAGAACATAAGGCCTCTACTCTGTCCAGGTATATGTCTCGTCCCACAACGTAGCGAAGTTTTCCTTTGAGCACCTTGTGTGCTTTGGCCTTCCTTCTACGCCGAAATCGAGCAGCACCTCCATCTGTCGCGACGACGGAAGGCCCATCATGGGTTTCCGACATAATGACTGTATGGAGACCCCAGTCAACAAGAGTCCAACAAATCTAATGATGGGAAGCGGATAAGTTTCAGTCAACCATTAGAACCCCAAATGCAGACCCTGGTTAGGGAAAAAAACAAGAGTTTACTAGGGTTAATAGACAACAAAGACCCAGATCTTATCAGCAAACCCTTAGAGCTACGTCCGAGTTAGGGATATTTCAACTCTATAATGCCAGAAGATAACCGCACAAAAAAAACACCAGTCAACAAGAGCCCGACTGAAGTGTGTCACAAGCAAAACATTAGAAGCCCCGGTCCTAAACCCTAGTTAGGGAGAACCAAAGGGTAGTCCGAATCAAACCCCCAACCCAGAAATGACAGACGAATCTAGGACAACCAAGCCCCAGAAATCACGGAGACGTAGAATCTTCTAGCTTCCGGACAGATTAAAACCAAACACGATGTCTTGAAGGGTGGCTGACAGAAAACCACAAAAACCACATAGAAGAAAGCAAAATGAAGAAAATGGCCAAGCCAAAAACCGACTAATATATACAATTCCCACTTAATTAAACTGGTTGGTACTAGTCCTCAGCTCTGAGGATGGACTCTAGTCATCGGAAATAGCTGAAGGGACATAACAGTAGCCAAAAAACAGAACAATAGCCCGACAAACCAAGAAGAAAAGCTAGAAGGGACATGGACTGATGACCCAAAATACATCGAACCAGACCAACAAAACTAGGACAGGGTGAAGGAAGAAATGAGTTCAAAGGGTCAGACAAAGACCAAAAATACAGCTCCAAAAGTAAACACAAAAAATCCCCAAGCAAGGGACCACCGAGGAGCGCCATCCACCTGCAACTCCTTATTTCTCCTACAAACCCTTGGCGAGGTCGCCATCACTCCCGGTTTCACCAATATTTAAAGTTCAATCTATTTTTAATTTTCATTTTATATTATGACTGTGTAGAGTATCAAAAATATTATATTTTTAAATTTCATTATAAAGTAATCTATTTAAAAAAATAAAGAAATAAAAGAAAAACATTATTTCATCGACATTAAAATAAATAAAAATAAAAGAATAACATTATTTCATCGACATTCAATCAAATAGAAAAATCGTATAAAAAATAAAATTGGAGCTAAAGTTATATATATATATATATAAAGTTACAATAATTCATATTGTTTTACAAGTTTAATAATATATCTTCTATGTATATAATTAGCACAACCACTTAATTTGTGTTCAATTAATATTAATAGACTCCAAGTTAAGTGCTATAAACAAGTCATTTGTTACTTCTTCTTCATTACTAGTTGTGATCATCCATTGTCTATGGCTTAGCTACATGTTATCACCTGCCTTCACTCTTTATGCCCATGTTGCCAGATTGAGAGTTTACTCGACATGTCATGCGGGCTGCACATAAGCTCGATTCCCAAGTGCGAAATGGAGGAGTTTATTAAGAGTTCGGAGGAGTTTATTAGCAGTTCGAGTGTCAAACGAATTGCACATTAGCTCGACTACCACCTACCAAATGGAGTTCGACTAAACCTTGTGCACATTAGCTCGACTCCCAATTGCCATATTGATTTTGATTGTCACACGAATTACACATTACCATGCCACTAGATGTAGTTATCACTAGTTTTTTTTTTCCCAACTCCCACAAATTGTAGTTATCGCATGAGATTTATTTTTTTAATTTTTTATAATTGTTTATTACGAATTTTGAACAATGCCCATAAAATCAATTGGACAATACACTTGCCCCATCCTCCTTCAATGTAGGAAAAATATATATAATATTCTACCCCAAAATTCTAAAATATAAACATCTATCAATGTAATTAAATACTTAAAATCTTTTTATTTACAACCTTATTAAAACAAATCATTATTTATTTCTTTTATAAATTCTATTATATTTTTTATAAAAAAAATAGAAAATAACTATTCTTATAATAATAAAAAATAGCATAAACAATACGCTAAAATTAAGTAATACTCACAACATAACCACACCACTTTTTTTCCTTAGAAAATATCATAGCTTTATTTAATTAAAACCATATTGTCCATTTGACCACTAGGTCATTACATCTCAAATAGTAGTCTTACAGGTTAGAAGGTTCAATACAACTTCAGGCAATGGGAAACTAGTCAGTCATACCTAGCAATATGCTATCTAAATGTCCTGAAAAGACAAACAACTCAACAATATCATGAAAGTAAAATAATGAGAAGACTATGAACAAAATTGACCCATAGGGACCATCAGACTGCTCCCATTTATCAGTGAAACCAGCCGACAGAAGCAATCCTTTCTTGGATAGGCCATCAGCCTTAGCATTAGCTTCTCTGAAGATAAGCTGGAAGGAGAGGAAAGTGAAATGGGTCCTTGCTCTGTCAATGTCCTCAAAGTATGGAAGGAGGAAAATGTCCATCGAGGGCTTATGATCTTTGAGACAGTCCACTACCAGCAAAGAATCACCAATAACCTGAAGTTTGTCCACTCCAAGGGCAAGAGAAAGCCTCAATAGAATATTAACATCAGCAAATTCAGCCTGGTTGTTGGAGGCTTCCCCCAATCCAGCTGCAAAATGAATGGACCTAGTAGAGAAGAGATGGATGATACCCCTAGCTCCACCCATCTGTGGTCTACCTTGGGAGGCACCATCAGCAAAATCCCATGGAAAGGTGTCATACACGATGGGCGCGGAGATGACACGAGGAGGTTTATGAGGAGTCTGCATCAGGAAAGCTTTAAAAATACCATAACTGCGGCCTGCATATACTTGGGCTGGAATGAGGATTCCTTCATGTAACTTCTTGTTCCGAGTGTCACGTCCCCTCCCGCTTGAGAGGACGCGACCTATGAGCTGGTGCTATCATTTAAGCGAGGATCTAAGCCCCATGAACATAAACAATAAAAATGCATTAAACATAAAACATTTACAGATGCATAATGCAATCTACAGCAGAAGCAATTCATCCATTCAAGCATTCAACATGTTCATATAATTCATTAAAACATATAGAGTTGCAAAGGTAAATACACAAGAGATACTTATCTTGAAAAGAAACTTGCCACGCAACCAGCTATGTCGTTGCAACGTTCCACCCAACCATAGGCTAGTGTGCTCATCAATCTCTCAGCACCACTACCACCCCCGAGCTGGGCATGATTCCCACAAGGAACAAGGGAATAACAACAGGCTCACACATAGCCAAAGACACATCAAAATTCAGCCAAGCCAAAACTACATTTGGGTTTATCAGGCTTCTAAGGAGGTGGAAGGTTGAATTGCTAAGCTAGTGAGCTCAAACACAGGGCTATGGACACCTACACAAGATTGGGCTTGGTTTTCCCAACAGCTACACACCCAACACAAGGAAGAATCCCCTTCTCTGCTACATAGTCCCTCAGGCTATGCCTTCCCTTTTGGTGCTCTTCAGGGTCTGCATGAAAGAATAACCAACCCCTCTTGATCTCTCGGTGTGGTTCCTTTCCACACTAGGTTTATCAAGCTAATTCTTCCCTCTTCCACTCCAAACCGGTTCAGACCAAAACAAAGGATGCACACACAGCAAAATGCAAGTGATGGGTTTGAGTAAAAAAAAAATTCAGCCAAAAATGTATTGGTAAAATGGAGAAATCGACCCCTGGGTGAGAAATTTGAACTTAGCAACAATTATGGGCATTGCATGAGCAAGAACGACTGCTATAAACCCCAAAATCGTGAATCCTTGCTGGCCATTCACTCAGCAACACAAAAACGAATTTTCTGGGGATGGAAAATGAGGAAAATGGTAGGAAAACGTGAGGGATACAACCCAACCACTCAACATTACAAAATCGACCTCCCAGCCATGGGGAAAATGAGGAAAACAACCAAAAACATGAAAACAAACACACAGGAAGCTCAAGCTACCTAAGAGAGCCCAACGTGAAGGAGAATGGTGAGGAAAAATGAAAGCGTGAATGCATAATAGAATGGGCATACGTTCTTGGGTTTTTGCTTGCCCAGGAAGTCAAAACACGATTTTCCAAAATGGGTGCTCTGCCCAATTCGAATTTGACTCCCATACTCTTCCCATCCCCATGCAATAACTACCTCAACCAATTTCTGGCAGAAATAAATGATTGGACACAAAAGACAAAATGGGTAGTTGACAGCTTGACGGGTTCTCCCTTTGACATTTGGCTTTTCCCCATTGGCTCAAAGGTTTGAATATTTTCCTCCCATATCCTTAAGAAATCATGCCCCCATCTCTTTAATGTTGCATTGACATAGCTGGTTGTGGGTATTTTAATTAAATTGCATATTTACATGGTGTCCAAAATTATAATGCGCATGGCTAGCACGGAATGCCATCGACATCGATTTTAATCACCAAAACATAAAATGATAAATCAATGATGGGGCTTTTTCCTTTAGCTCCACACCATGATTAATTACAATATTTACATCATATACATTTTTAATGCAAATGGGGTTAAAACCGAGGTGTTACACCGAGCTAACCATATACCCCAAACAACAATGACCGGAAGAGCTGGAAGAGTTGAGTAGTAGGGACCACTAATCCAGTCCTTCCAAGCCAGTTTGATGTCAGTCAATATCCAAAAATATGGAATACTTGCAAAATGTGAAAGTGTTTTCCACACCTCCTGCGCATATGGGCAAGATAAGAAAATATGATCAATGGATTCTAACTCTTGTTCGCATAATGTGCATCTGTTGGGCCCAATTAAAAATCTGTGAGTTAATGTTTCCCGAACCGGGTTCTTGCCATCTAAGACTAGCCTGAAGAACAACTTGTTTTTAAGTGGGCAAGAGAGCATCCAGATGCTTTGACTCCACCAGTCAGGCTGGGGAGGATCCTCCAATTCTCTGAGGGCAAGATAACCCAATTTTAGCGAGTATGACCCACCCTTGGCATTTTTGGTCCATAGAAGATTATCCGATTTATCAGTCATCCGAACCATGCTGGTCTGCAGATTGTGTATATATTGATCCCATAAAATCACATCTCCAGCAGTGAAGGCAAGATCAGTAGCTGGAAACCAACGTTGGTGGGATAAGGGTGGAGCGTTTTGTATATGAATCTAGTGTAGATGAGTATAACCTCGATCAGCCGGATGGAGAATCATGTCATTGGAGAAACCGGCAAAGGCCTTGCCACCAACCCAAGGGTCTAGCCCGATTCTTACAGATCGGTCATTACCAATGTTCCAAGCAAGCCAGCTCCCAATAATGACGAAAGAGTTGATAGTCGCCCTCCACAAAATAGAAGCATGTTGTGTGTTCTTTACAGGAGCCCAGATTCATTCAATAACTAATAGTGGAGTAGTGTATTTAATAGATTCATTCGATAACTACTAGTGAAGCAGTGTATTTAATATGTATAATTTGATTCCAAAGCCGAGTGCCATTGACGAGGTTCCATACACACTTGGCAACGAACGCTTTTTTTCCATAGAAAAAATTCATAAATAGCTTTATTTACATTCAACAGATGGCTCTAGTGTCCATTTACATCAACAAAACCCCACCTTATAGCAGGTAGTTACATATCCAAATAATGCTTCCTTGATCACCAAAAACCAAGTTTTTAAACAGGTAATAACAACCATATCAAACTATACAATTTTACAAACAAGTCATCAAAATAAACCTCATACATCAAAATTGATAATCCACCAACAGTCTCAAAAAACTGGTATCTGAGCAACCAACCATGATCTCAATAAAAACAAAAACATATTGCTTTCAATAAAAACAACCAGATAATCTAGACAGCCCTGATCATAGAAACCAAAGTTCATGCCTCAACAGATTAAAAAATCTGAAAGGTTTCCACTACTTCATCAGCATGATTTTCCTTAATGTTCCAATATCCTTCCATAATCATTCCTCCAACTTTAGCCAATGCATCTGCAGAAAAATTCTTTCCCGATATATATGTTTGAACAAAACATATTTGAAAGAATCAGTAAGCCTGTTTACTTCTTGAAGAATCATGGCTAACTCTAAATTCATTAATCAGTACTTACCAGATGCCTAGTTAATAACTAACTAAGAATCACCGAAAATCTGAATTTTATCCAATGAGTTCCTCCTAGCCAGATAGAGAAGAAGCTTGAGGGCACATAATTCTGCAAAATTATTAGTACCCATTCCTAGACCAACCATAAAAGAGAAAAAATGAATATCAGATATAAACAACATACCTCCAGCACCACAAAAGTTTGGTTCCCCTATTGCAGATCCGTCAAAAAAACCCCATGCATAGGTTTTATCAATAACTTCCACAGAGACAGTTCTAATAGAAGCCACAGAACTTTTCTGTGGCAAAGCCATCATCATACCCAAACTATAGCTAGAAACCTATGCTGGTGTCAGTGAAAGATCCTCAAAACAAGACAAGTTTCTGGCCTTCCAAATGAACCATAAAACTATCATAGGTAAAGGTTTAAATTATGTAGCCTCCATATTTAAACACCGAGTTTTGAAACATTCTGACACTGTTACCCCACTCCAAAGGTTATTGAGATTTAAATTATCTTCAATAAGTAACCAAACATTCTGAGTAAAAGGGGATTCCACTCCAATATGAAAAATGGATTCACATTCCCTTTTGCACAAGTAACACCTACCCGGTCCTTCTCTACCTTTCAAGCTAAAAACATCCCAAGTCAATGCTTTACCAGAAAAGATAAATCAACAATTTTTTTTTTGTTTTGAGTGGACATTTCAATTTCCATAAAACTTTCCACCACCAGATATGTTCTACTTCCTTGTGCATAAGCTGTGCATAACCTTCTTTAGGTGTATACTTACCAGATTTAGATAAATTCCAAACCAAAGCATCTTCATCATTAGAAAGCCTTACATGACTGGATTTAAGAATGGCTAAATAACCATTCCACACAGCAATCTCCTCAGGATCAGTAAAACCAATAAAATCCGCATTAAACCATTGTTGAGCCATCAAATCTGTCAAACCATGAAGTTCAATGTCAGATAAAAAATAGAAACCTGCCAAATGTAATTTTTCAATCATGGAAGAAGGCAAAGCATGTCTCCATTTGTATCCTATCCAAGGATCTACTCCAATATGAACAACATCTCCATTTACAATTTTCCAGACCAAAAAATTACCAATAATATCAAAAGCCCAAAGAACAGCTTTCTAGCATATTGATATGCATTTTTTCTTTTTGACAGGAGATCTAATCCATTCCAATATATTCAATGGATGAATATATTTATGAACAGCTATGTTGACCCATAAACCCGTTCCATGAATAATATTCCAAACATTTTTAGTTGCAAGGGCTTTAGCAAAAACAACAGGTACTTTCAGTCCCCAACCACCCAAAGACTTTGGATTTGCCAAAATATTCTAGGATATCCAAGGTAATCCATAGGAACTCTGATTTCCAGACCAAAGGAATTTAAAACAATGCTTTCTAGTTTTCTCAATAATCCCCAAAGGTAACCAAAAGTGCATCCAATAGACCATAATGGCCTCTAAAACTGCTTTAATCGGGATCAACTTATCCCCCTTAGATAACCAACGGAAGCTCCAGTTGTTAATCCTCTTTTCCACTTTAATAATCAGCCAATCCCAATCCTTTAAAAGGTATCTGCAAGGTTTGAGATAAAAACCAAGGTACTTCATACCATCTTCAATTCTGTTAACAGGAAATGAAAATATATTATGTAATGTAATAACCTCTAATTCTTCCAGACAAGAAAAATATAAAGAAGATTTATCATTGATAATCTTCATCCCAGATGCCTTACAGAAGATCAATAAAATCTCATATAAAGTAGAAAGAGATTGTTCGGATCCATCATTGACCATTACAATATCATCCACAAAAAGTACATGTGTTAAAACAATATCATTACCAAAAGATAATCCATGATAGGTCCCACAGTCTTTGGCATAAAGTAGAGCCCTTCCTAACCCTTCAACCACAATAAGAAACAGTAAAGGTGCCAAAGGGCAACCTTGTCTAAGTCCCCTGCCAAACTTAAAGAAAGAAGTTGCAACTCCATTAATGAGCAGGGAAAAGGATACAGAAGAAAGGCTGCTCATGACCCAAGTAATGAAATTCCCAGCAAAGCCCATTTAGAGAGAACGACCCGAAGATAGGTCCAACTTACATGGTCATAGGCTTTAGATAAATCATTTTTTAACATTACTACCTTTATACATTTACTATGCATAGAATGCATACCTTCCTATATAACCCCAACTGCATCATGAATCTGCTTGCCCGGCAAAAACCCAAACTGTTCACCAGAAATACACCTACCCAACACAGTTTTGATCCGAATAGAAATAATCTTACCAATAATTTTGTAAACAAAATTACACAAAGAGATAGGCCTGAAATCCTCAAAGGATAAAGGGTGATCATTCTTCGGGATGAGAGCAAGAAAGGTTGAATTGAAAATCGTAGGGATTTTTCCACTTATCCGAGAAAGCTCAATAACTCTCAGAAGATCCTCACCCAGAACATCAAAAAGACATCTGTAAACCTCAATAGGGATCCCATCAGGTCCCGGACTCTTATCATTTTTACTAATGGAAAGGATATGTTGAATATCTTGCAAAGTAACAGGCTTCATAAGGTCATAATTATCATCCGCAAAAACAGTTGTGGGAAAATAACCTGCACTATGCACAATTTCAGGCAAATGAAGATCAACTTCTCCCTGAAATAGAGACTCAAAATGATGAATCCCAGCCTCAGCAATAGCCGCAGAGCCTTCAAGGTTACCTGAATCATCATTAATTTTCCAAATAAAATTAAGATTTTTCCTATGAGTAGCAAATTTATGGAAAAAGCCATAAAACTCTACTTTTCTGTCGTGCCTCTTTTTCCTAATCACATAGAATAGTTATCTTACAAGATTCAAGCTCAATCAAAGACATTTTATCCAGCGAATGCTTTTGCAAAAGAAGGTAAGTCCTTGAGGCCCCATTCGCCCATGACTTTTGGTCGCGCGATAAACCATCAAAAATTACATTAAAAAAAACACACCAGCTTCTCAATTAACTACGTATATAATAAACCAAGAGAATGCCAAATACGTCCATGATACACATGTATGTTTGAATGCTTAACACGATGGAAAAATAAAAGAGTATAATTATGATTTTCAATGGACCAAATAGATACATTTCATCAATACTTTCGTTAAAGCATAACATCATCATTCATATATATATATTTATTTATTATACTATATTTTATATTTATATTTTGATATTTTTATAAGTCTTTTATATATATTGATATTCTTTTATATATAAAAATTTTATACTATGATTTGGTATTTGTAAGTTTAAGATTCCAACTATATATATTATATATAATTAATACTTTATTATAAAATTATAAAATTGATATAAATAGACATATACTTTATATGTTTTTAAATAAATAATAAATTATTTTAAATAAAAATATATATTTGTATATGATATAATTTTATAATAATTCAGAATTAGAATGTTTTTATAATTTTGCTATATATATTTTGCATTCTCGTGTTTTCTATTCTATTTTTGTATTGTAAGGTGGTTTAAAAATTAAGTTATAAATCCGTCAAATTTAACTATTTTTATTTTTTTCTTTAAAATTATTATAAATTTATTTTAATATTTCTAGTGGTTTAAAAAAATAAGTAAAAAATTGGTCAAATTTAACTATTTTCATTTTTTTCTTTAAACTTATTATAAATTTCATTGAAAGTTATAGTTCTATTTAATTGACCAGAATTTTTATCATAAACTTTTATTATAAAAGATTTCATCTCATTTTAAGAATACCCAAATGACTGGAAATTAAAAAAAAAGAAAGAAATAAAGAGTAAATAAGAACAAATTCATCTTAATTATGTTTAAGGTGTTAACTCAATGGTAGTGATTTTTCTAATTGGATGTTTAACGAGTTGATGAATATAAATGATGATTTTTTTTTAACAAGAGCGGTTATATTATAGAGGAGAGCTCAGTAAAGAAAATGCTGAACAGAGGAACACAATACAACAACCAACCAGAATCTCAACCAGTGCCAGGCATATAGCCAAAAGCACACTAAGGAGGGATGTCAATGGTTACCATCGAGTTAACAGATAGCTCATTAAGGCCAATAGCTAAGGATTTATTGGCCGCCGAATCCGCCAAAACATTAAGATTTCTAAGAACATGGAAAAATTTAATCTTCCTGGACGTGTTGGCCTTGGATCTGATTCTCTTAATTAGTCTTGCAATGCGCTCATTCTTGCCCCTACTTCCCCCATTCAGCTCCTGAATAATTATTCTGGAATCTCCAAAAACCATAACTTCTTCCACGCCTATTACCTTAAGCTGATTAAGACCCTACCAAAGCCCATAAGCCTCCGCCATATTATTGGAATCATAACCAATATTCCAGAAGTATTCTGATTCCTTGTTTCCTCCAGGGTCAAAAATAACGCCACCTCCTCCCGCTCTTCCCAGATTCCCTTTGGAGACTCCATCGAAGAAAAGTTTAAAAATTTTCCTCTCTTTTAGCCAATTCTCAAACTGTGAAGTGTCTTGCCTGATCTCCCAATCCTCCACCTTGTTAGCCACCATATGATTTGCAGTCTTGATGTCAAGACTATGCATCAATTTTTTTTCATTGGTCGTCAAATTTCCTTTATTATTTGGGATTTTTGAAATTCTAACTATCTCGTTAAAAAGAGCATTTATTTTTATGGCTGTCTTCCACACTGGTTGGTGCTTGTCTTTAAAAATTCTGTGATTTCTTTCAATCCAGAGACCCCAGCAAATGACTTTGGGGAGTTTCATCCAGCAGGCCTTCAATCCTTTTTTATTAGTCAACTCTCCTTGATAAGAAATGCTCCAGCTAAGGAAACAGTCCTGAATGTTAACCGGTAACTTCATTCCAACTCCCCAGCTCTTTATCACATCCTTCCAAACTGATATAGCATAAGGACAATTTAAAAACAAGTGACTGATATTCTCAGATTCTTTTGCACAAAGGGGGCAGCGGAACGGCCCAACAAATCCCTTTTTAACCAAATTCTCCCCCGTGAGAATTTTCTCATGCAATAGTGTCCATATAAATAAATCAATCTTAGGTAACGTGGTGCAATTCCATAAGATATTCCATTTCGTTGGATTTGCTGGAACGTTATAACTGGCTGCAAAACGCTGGTAACCAGCAAGAGCTGTGTAATTGCCGGAGCCCCAACCACGCCTATCCTTCTTGAATTTTGCCAATGGAGCAAGCCCTGCCAAGTGAATTAACAGCCTATTCCAGTCGTCCTCCAGCTCTTCAGGGCACACTGGAACAGCCCAGCCTCCCCAGCGATTTGGTGCGTCACTCTCCCAAGTGGAAATATCCCAAAGTTTAGAGAGAATTACATCATTCCAAACACTAATGGACTGCCCGTTGCCCAGAATCCAATAGAGCGCCTCCTTGAATTGAGGCAACGCCTTCATGCATAATTTGTAAATCGCTGATCCATTGATTACAGGACTGTCTTCATCAATACATCTCAGTCGTTGGCCTGGGAAGTATTTACATCTCAGCATAGTGCTACACCAGGACGGATTGGGAGCTAGCATACTCCAAAGCAACTTGGATCCCATGGCAAGATTTTGAGCTCTTAAATCTCTGATTTGGAGGCCACCCTCCTGTTTTGACATTTTGACAGTTTTCCAATTAACCAGTGCAAATTTTTTACTCCCGTTAGCTCCACCTTGCCACAGAAAAGATCTTAACATACCTTCTATTTGAGAAATGGTTTTGACCGGAGCAAGAATCATAGAGCATTGGTACAACAAATAACTATTCAGCACTGCCTTAATTAGAATCACTTTACCAGCTAGATTTAACAAGGCTGTCCCCCATCCCGTGACTTTACTTTTAATTTTTTCCACAATAGGCTGCCAAGCTGAGCTATTGGTCTTGACTTTAAAAATAGGCACCCCTAAGTAGTTGAAAGACTCCCAGGAAACAACACCTTTCATATCGAGAACCCGAGAGATCTCTAGCATTTCCCTGGGATTTACGTTCCAGCCATAGATTTGGCTCTTTCTTAAGTTGATTTTACTTCCAGAGGCGAGACAATAACGAGTAATTTCTCTCTGGAAACGGCGAGCAATGATTTGACTGGCTCCTCCGAGTAAGATGGTATCATCCGCAAATTGCACATGATTAATATCCTTTGTGCCTCTGACCATTCTAATGCCTGGAAGGTCCTGCTCCTGCCTGGCAATTTCCAACTGATAGCTAAGGACAGAAGCCTGAATGGCATAAAGCAAGGGGGAGAGAGGGCACCCTTGCCTCAGACCTCTCGAAGCTTGAAAAAAGGGGGCTGCTCTTCCGTTGATAAGCGGGGCTATCCAAGGCTTACTGATACAGGCCTTGACCCAACTGATAATCTAGGGCGAAACCGTACCTCTGCATTACCTGGAATAAGAAAGTGTGGTTGACCCTGTCGAAAGCATTGGCTAAGTCAAGCTTTACCACCATTCCTTTTTCCCCGTTCTTCAGGCTGGAATGAATAGCCTCTTGAACTAAGATGATATTATCCCAGATTCTTCTGCCTTTAACAAATCCTCCTTGATTCTCCGAAACAAGGTAAGGCAGAATATTTTTTAGTCTGCTGGCCATGATCTTAGTAATAATTTTATACCCTATGTTGCACAGGGAAATTAGCCAGAATCTATCAAATGACTTGGCATCCTTTTCTTTTGGGATGAGGGCCAAGAATGCAGAGTTGGTGCTTCCTCCAATTCTGCTGCACCTTTGAGATTTAGAGATCATTTTGAATAACTCATGCTTTACTATATCCCAACAGATTTTAATGAAGTTGACTGTGTAACCGTCTGGCCCAGGAGCTCAGTCTTCTTCCATAACTTCGACTGCCTGTTTGATTTCCTCCAGCGTGATGGGCTTAGTCAGCAAGTCGTTGTCCTTTGTCTTCATTATTCTAGGAACTAGATTTAGGAGATCGACGTCTTCATGGGTGGGCTGAGCCGTGAACAGATCTTGGAAGTGGCTAGTCGCTGCTATTTTAATGTCCTCAAAATTGTTAATCAAATTGTCCTGAGTATGGATCTCATTGACATAATTAAAATTCTTTCTGGGCATTGCATGTTTATGGAAATAGCTGGTATTTCAGTCACCATTTTTCAGCCATTTACACCTAGCTTTTTGCCTCCACCATTCAGACTCCTGCCAGCATGCATTGTGGAGATCTGAGTGGAGCTTGGTCTCCAATTGAAGGTCGTTATAATCCACAGTACCATCCTCGATTTTGGCTTGATGCATTTCCAGCGCGTGGGCAGCAAGAATTTTGGCTTGGCCAGGAGGGATTAGCGACTTGGCCCAATCTTTTAAAGCTTTCTTGAGACGTCTCAACTTCTCCTCCCAAACGAAGAAGGGGGACCCAGTGACCGGAGGGGCCCACGCCTTAGAACCAATTTTGAGGAACTCCGGACGATTGGCCCACAGTGAGTTGAACCTGAACGGTATCGGACCCAAATTCTTGGGGTTCATCATCTCTAGAAGGATAGGCCTATGGTCCGAGCCTCCGAAAGGAAATATTTTAGAGGACAGGTTCAGCCCAAGCAGAAGGAAAGAATCCTGGATCAAGAAGCGGTCAAGTCTGGCTGCTATGTGCCCTGGCCCCATCCGTTTATTATACCAGGTATATTTACCAGCAGAGGGCTTCACATCCATGAGATTCCAATCCATAATGGTGTCATCCACCATTTCTCTGATAGGGTCTCTGACTAGAGAGCCCCCTCTCTTTTCATCTTGGCTGAGGGTGACATTTAAATCCCCAGCCAAGATAATATTCCCCACCAGATTTCTCCTTTCCTCACGAAGGAGATTCCAGCAAGTTTTTTTTTCAGCATATGAATTTGGAGCATAAATATTAAAAATACTAACTAGGTTATTGGTATCTAATTGTCTCAGCTGAGTGAGGATCCAGAAGGGGTTATGCTTGATGTCAACGGCTTCGAACTTCATATCATCCCACAGGGTGCCAATGCCTCCGGATGCGCCCCTTGAGCTTGATGCCGCTTTGCCTTTTTTTTTCCAGAATTTCAGACTTACTTGGAGGAATATGTCTTCCTCCATTTTAGTCTCCTGAATCAGCAAGATGTTCGGTTGATGGATGGATATTAGATCTGTCATAGCTTCTTCTTTTGACTTGCTACCGAGACCCCTGCAGTTCCAGGAGAGGACCTTCATTACTTACTTTTGGTGGATGTGGGCATCCCTTTCTGGGCGTGCCCTTTCTGACGAGTATTTCTAGGATTCATCAGCAGCTTTTCCAGGGTTATCTGAGACCCTAGCATCTTGTCCTTATAGGTAGCTTGATCCCTTACTTCTTTATTAGATTTCCTTCCTTTGGTTTTAGTTTTTCTAGGGGTAGACAACTCGATTTCCCCTTCCTCCTCTTCTTCCTCTTCTGTTTCTGGTTCTGGCTCTTCCTCGGATTGCCCTATACTGTCTCCTGCTTTTAGTATTGTTGCATCTTCGTCTTGATCTTTCTTTTGGGGCTTTGATATGACTTCTTCAGGTTCCTTGCTGTCTCCATTACTTGATTTCTCTTCCGGTTCATTAGTCTCGTCCCTTACTTCGATGATAACTTTTTTTTTGGGATTTCTTGAGATCCGTCAAGGGGGGTAGTGGATCTAATCCCCTTATCCTTCTTTGGCTCCTCTACAGGTTGGTTTTTGGTTTTAGCCCTATTTACCTTCTGCCAGCCCTCCGGCCTGTTTTGTTGGAGCTCAGGCTTTTTGGGGCAGTTTCAAATGAAGTGCCCATATTCATGGCAGCCTCTGCATTTGAATGGGAGTTGTTCGTAGTCTAGCTTTTGGTAGTGAGCCCAATTTCCTACTGTTAATTTGACGGCTTCTGGGAGTCCAACTTCTAGATCCACTTCCACACAGATGCGAGCGTAGGAGTATTGGTCCTTGGGGCTATCCATGTCAATGTATTTTCCCAAGGCATTCCCAATGGCTCGGAGAAATTTGGTATTCCAGCAATGCATAGGGAGGTTTGGCAATTTGACCCAGACTGGGACAACTTTGGGAATGTCCGCCTCAGGATCAAAGTCCGGGGTCCATCCATTAAGATACAGGCCCTGCGGCCCCATGAAATAAGGTCCGTTTCTAAAGACTAGATCTTTATCCTCCTTGGATTCGAAGTCGAAGAGGAAGTAACCCCTGCCGACGGAGTATGAAGCCACATTTTTTGAGATTAGTGGCCTCCAATTTCGTTGGACCCAGTTATCAGTTGTCTTTGGCGAGGGCCAAAGCCCCGTGAATTGACCGATCAGAGCTCGGTCTGCCAGAGAGAGGGCAACTTGGATGGTTTCTTCCGGAGGTAGGGCCACTTCTGGCACATCTTCGATTCTTTTGACGAATTTCGGGGGTTCCCCTTTACCAGATCTCGAGGATTGAGAGGCTAAAAGCCGGTTGAATGCATCTGAGCGCTCAGTGGGCGGATCTCTATCCCCCTCTGACGCCATCTGCCTTCCACACCAGAAAACCAATCAACACATGACCTGCTTCCTTACTTCCTTCGAGGAGGGGCCCAGTCCTGAGCCTGAGAGGCCCACGCAAACCTGGCAGCTTCCTCCAGACCAGCTACGGCCAGAATAGCCCAGCTCGCGTGCAGCCAAACTACGGCCTCTCTGAACGCCCAAGGGTTGACTCGGCCTTCGTGGATTCCAAGGAAAAGTTCAGCGCTCAATTCCCTAATAAAATCCGAATATAAATGATGATTGGTGCATATGGTATGATCCATGAAATCTATGCTTAGAACCATGTTTAATTCACAAAAGATCTTTGTGCAAAACTAATGTGTGATTGTTATAACTAAAGGGTGCAATATCAATTTTTTTTTTTTTTTCAGATGGAAAGATCCACGGGAAACCCAACAATACTTCCCCACATTCGTGGATGGTAGAGGTGGTAAACTACCGGCCATCCTAGCAGAAGGCCTAACCCCAAAGGACTTAGGCTCGAACCCGTGACCTCCCCGAACCGAGAGAGTGTGCGTACNCTAACCCTTGGGGCTCAATATCAAAAGTTTTATTACATGTAAATTCACACTATTATAACACATCATTTCTTTCTTTTGTGAGTCATTATATATATATATATATATATATATATATATATATATATTAATCGAGAGAACCTCTCCAAGCAACCCACCGATGTTGTCGATTTTCCACCTGGATATCAAACTCTTGACCCGGGGCCAGGCTAAATATTGAACAAGGCTTCCATCAAGAGTACGACCTCCACCGCGGTCGCACAAGAATTTTCTAGGGTGCAACACTGTTCTACTGACACCTCCCCCGCAGGAATCGAAACCGGACTTCCATCGGGTCAACCATCAGACCTCACCGCTGGCTCCTACCCTCAACCCCTGTGAGTCATAATATTTATAAGCACATCCAAACAAACAATCACACTTTGTAATAAAAAGATACCACAAACAAATTCTACTAACTTATATCAACATTTAATACATATATCACTTATAAAAGCAACATCATAAATAAATTTTACTTAGCGTTCAATACATAGATGACATGAAATTATAAAACACAACAATAATAATTTATGACATTAATTATCAAAACTTTACTTTTATTATAACGTCAATACTTTCGTAAACATTTCAGCTAACTTTATATATCTAAAACACAACAACTTAGGTTAGACATTAATTGTCCAAGTTCACTTTTATTATAACATCAATACTTTGGTAAACATTCCAACGACCTTTATATATCTAAAACACAACTTATGTTATAACATTCTAACATTACTTATTTTATTAAATATTTTGGTAAAATATTCCCACTATCTTTATATATCCAAAACACAACGTATGTTGTAACATTCTAACATTGTTTATTTTATAAATGTTTTGGTAAAATATTCTTAGTACCTTTATATATCCAAAATACAACTTTTTGCACCAAGAACAAAACTATAGTTGATATTCAATAGGAGAATCAAACTATACATCGTTTTTTTATATAGGGAAAAGTTTATCAAGTCATTTGATCAAACAAGTTTTGATAACTATTTACAACATATGCATCAAGAGTATAACATGACCAAAATCATAAATACATTGATAAGCTCAAAAGCTACACTTGGCTTAACAAAAATCTAGCCGTTCACAACAAAACAAGTTTCGACCAACCAAAAAGGAACAAGAAAGGTCAAAAACATCTCAACGACAGCAACAGAGACAAATGGACCAAGACACCCATATAGAAAAAGGGTATTACATAGCATAAAACTTGACATAACCCTTTGAGGTCAAGGATCCGTCAAGGCTTTCTTCAAAAAACATAACACCTTCAGGAGTGAGAAGGCCTTTCTTAGACAGAAGATCAACTATAGTATTGATTTCATGATATAAATGATGGAAACTGATAGAGTGAAAACAATCTTGAAGCATCTGAATGCGTTGTGTCCACCAGCGCAACAATACAACCTACACATACCTGGATGCGGGTGTCTGCATGCCAAGCCGACATTGTAGAGCACCTCGAGCCTCGAGTTGACAGTGTGGCACCTCGCATGCCGTGACTTTAAACACTCCCCCCATGCAATTAATGGGTCCACTTTGCGATGAAGTCACTGTTCCGTTGGGCGATGGAAGGGCGATCCTATAGTTGATGGCTCCAGTGCGCGATGAAGAGGGTGTCTCGTCTGGCAATGGAAGGGATACCTTGTAGTACCATCTGCATTAATTCTCCCCTCATGGTTTCAGGCCTGGAGCATGTGGCCGACAGGCTAAGGGAGCGAAAAGAGGACATGCGATGGCTCATTCTTTCGCTATTGGTTCTAGTTTGCAGTGTTTGTTTTCAACCTTCTTTTGCTCTGTCCATCTAGTTTTTTTCGTAGCCAAGGTCCCCTGCTCCTCATCTGCTCCTGCAACAGCTTCATCCGCTCACCATGTCCCGACAATGAGGAACCCCTTGCACAGGAAGCATTGGACGAAGTCGAGCCCAATGTGGTATGGGTCTGATGATGGAAGAGGGGTACGAGACTGCTGTGTCCATGCCGGTTAGAGCTCTGATTGATGATTGGGAATCCTTCCTGGTCACTAAGCATCTAGCTAGGGGCAGAGGTGGTGGAAAAATAAATCATTACTGGTTAATAAAAAATGTGATAGGTACGTTGATGGAGGAAATGCTAAGTAACTGGAACTCCACTCGAAGCATTGTGTTGTTGGCTAAGAGAAAATTGATAGAGCTGGACGCCCAACTCAATGGGCTGGATGCTACCTCTGCTTGTAAGCACCTAGATTTTGGGCAATGCATCGTAAGTAATACTGAAGTGGGGAGTGGAAATTCCACTGGAGGAATTTCAAGGGAAAGGATCTCTGCTCCAGCTTCGATAACGATAATGAACACCCCCTTTCCGGTGCCAACCACTATCACGCCTCTAATCAACAAGCACGTCCGCAAAAAACAAGGAACCCGCTCGTAGATATTCTCCACTTCCAGCCAAGTTGCATGATTCGACCTCTAACGACGACTTACATGGTGGTTGCCCCATCCAGGATGAAGAACCCCCCTAGCTTGTTGTTGATGAGGATTCTAAAGCTGGCTCAGTCACCTACTGGTTCCATTTGTTATTTTTAGTTTATCTATTTTTTTTATAACTAAAACGGTTAATTTTTATAAAAAGAAAAATGGTTGGGTCATAGCCAAAACAACCTTCATTACAAGAAATCAACAATCTCCATAAAGGCTTCTAAACAAATCCTTTTTAACTAACTCAAGACTACAGGATTGGTGCCCAATTAGGTTCTTCCTCATTCTTTCTCAGAGCTCCTTAAGGCAGAAGGCATCCCAAATTTTCCTTTGCGCCCGCTTCCTTGTTTGAACCGCATAGAATATGGAAAAAAAAGTAGAAAGAGAAGTCTTGCAACACCAGCCTCAACCTTTGTAACGTCTTGGTGGGAAACGGGTTGTTGAAAAGATCCTCTGAATTTAATATCTTTATCAGTATTTTCAAATCCTCGAAAACTTGTATTTATTTAATCCCTTTTCCTCAAGCTATCTAACAGGCTTTTAGAAGCCCAATATTTTTTGTGAGATTGTTGGTTTTATGGCCTAGCCCCTAGCTAAAAATTTATATTCTAGTACCATCCGAGGAGTATATCACTCCGCCAACTCCTGTTATCCCTGGATTGCCTTTGGAGGCACCATCAAAGAAGATCGTAGCTTTACCTGGAGACCTACACCAAGCTTGAAAAGACTGCTTCCGTATCTCTTAACCACCTTGGATTTATGTTGGGTTGGCTAGTTACCTTTTTTATGTCTCTGAAGGTGTAAGTGCCCATCCATTTCCTTTCTTCAGGGAGGAGTGAATAACCATTCTTGAAAGTTTGAATGACCACCATTTCGATAAGGAGAGCTTTAACTTTTGCAGCCACCTCAAGGGGTAGATGTTGAGTATTATTAAAAATTTGTTCATTTTTGGAAAGCCAAATATTCCAACATACATATTTGGGGATTGCAACCCATATTCTGCTCCACGTAGACTTTCCTTGGATTGAATGTGGATATCTCATTCTCCAAGTGGAGAAGAGCGTTACTCGAGGGATTTTCTCAGGATAAGAAACATTGAGAACGTGGAGAGTGATAGTCCAAACTTCCTGGGTGAATTTGCAATCCACGAATAGATGGTCACTGGTTTCAGAAGCGCTGCAGCACATGGAGCATCTATGAGGGCCAATGATGCCATGATTTATTAGATTGTCTCTGGTTATAACCTTTATGTGCATTAGAACCCAAAAAAAGAATTTTATTGTGGGGAGATTGAGGGGATCCCATACTTGCTTCGAGAACGTAGTTGGGAGAACCAACACTTGGTGCGTTTGAAGTGAGGAAAAATCCTGCACAGCCATGTATACTCCCTTTTTTCCCCATCCCCATCGATCCTTCAGCTGTAGATGAACCAGTGCCAGGTCCGTGAGAGCGGATTGAAGGAGGTTCTTTTGTAATTCCATCTGTTTTGGTAATCGTGAAATGGCCCAGGCGTGCCAATTCCCAACATCATCCCAAGAGGATATATTTGCCAGTGTGTTGAATCCATGCAATTTAAGCCAATCATGAACTCCTTTAAATTATTCAACATTGTCGAGAGGTGACTGCCCCATTATTTTGTCCTGCCACAACAACGTGTTTTTCATTGCCAGGGATTTGATACATATTTTTTTTGAAGAACTCAAGACCCCTCCTACAGAGATTCCACTTGATCGTTCCTTTGGGTATTTTTATAGCCTGTAAGTTACGCAAATAGGCATATTTAAGATATTTTTTTCTTAGAATAATACTGACTGGGTGCCTGCTGTTTGAGAATAAATTCCACAGGATTTTTCCTCCCATTGCAATGTTCTCGAGCCCAGGGTCTTGTATCTACAACCCTCCTTCAGTCAGAGGTCGTTTGACTGTGTCCCACTTTAATAAGTGAAATTTTCTATGATTTTCTTTTCCACCTTGCCAAAAAAAATCACAGATTAGCTTGGACACATGTTCCATGATCATCTTCGGAGCTAAGAGAAAGGAAGCCTGGTAAATTGGTAAAGAGGAGAGAACTGATTTCACTAGAGTGAGTTTACCAGCTTTGGTGAGCGATTGGCCACCCCAAGCTTTAATTTTGGATTTCATTTTTCTTAAAACTTCAGCCCACGAAGATTTATTAGATCCCAGAGTTAAGGGGAGCCCGAGATAATTGTTTTTTTCCCAATTTGAAAAGCCCGAGAAACCCAAGAAATGGGCAATTCGGAGGATATCTTGCTTCTCTACATTCCATCCAAACACAACGCTCTTCCTTTTATTGATGAGGGCTCCAGATATGCTACATAAATATTGCAGGATTCCACTAAAAAATTTGGCAATCTTGATGGAGGCTCCCCCCAATTGCAGTGAATCATCTACAAAGAGTGCATGATTGATTACCTCTATGCCTTTCATTATCCTAATGCGAGGAGCTGCCCAACTTTATTTTCTGCTATTATTTTTCTACTCAACGAATCAACCATCAAAATATAGAGAAAAGGAGAAAGGGGGCAGCCTTGCCTTATTCCCCTCGAGGCTTGAAAATAGTTGGTCGGTATTCCATTAACAAGTGGAGCTATCCATGGTTTTTCTATGCATGATTTGATCAAGTTGACAAAATTTGTGTTGAACCCGAAGAAAAGAAGGAATTTGTAAAGAAAAGAGTGCTTTAACCGATCGAATGCATTTGCCATGTCGATCTTTATTATCAATCCTTGCTCATGGCGTTGGTAGCTGGAGTGGATGGCCTCTTGCACATGGATCACGTTGTCAATGATGTGTCTCCCTTTGACAAAGCTTCCCTGGCTAGGTGAAATGAGTTTCCCAAGAAGAGGTTTGATTATGTTTTCCAGAAGTTTAGACATAATTTTGTAGGAGGCGTTGCATAGTGAGATTGGCCTGAATATTTCAAAAGTGCCTGGATTCACTTCTTTGGGTATCAAGGCAAGGAAAGTGGAGTTAGTACTGCCTCCCACTTTGGATTTCTATTGAAAATATTTTACCATTCTCAAAAAATCGGACTTGATGATTTCCCAACACAACCTATAAAAATGGATTGAAAAACCATCAGGCCCTGGGGCTTTGTCCAGCTCCATGGACCAAATAACATTGCATATTTCTTCCTCAGTAAAGGGAATTGAGAGAGCCGTGTTATCTTCCCTGGTGACTAGAAGAGGGATGTGGGAAAGGAAGTCAGAGGTGACTTCCTCTCTGCTTTCTCTATTATCTTTATACAGGTTCTGGAAATGTGTTCCAGCTGCCAACTTTAATTGTTCATGACCTTTGAAAAGAGTCCCACCTGAAGAGGTTATTTCAGAAATGTGATGTCTAGAAAGTATGGCTCTGCATTGTCTATGGGAGAAGGAGGTGTTACAATCTCTTGCCTTTAACCACAGGCTTCGAGACTTAAGCCTCCAAAAATCTTCTTCTTGCTGAAATGAGAGAAAAGACTTGGCTTAGGCTGCTTGCTCTTTTTCTAGTTATGAACAAGTAGTTTCCTTGCTCTCAAGATCTAATTGAATATTTTCTAACAGTTGTACAGTCTCCTTTCTGTGCCTAGTAGGGGTATTATTGGGCTTTTTGACCCAATCTTTCAGTGCTATCTTCGTGGCCTTTAGCTTCTTCTCCCACACAAAAGAAGGAGACCCTGTCACTGATGTGGACCAAGCTGATATAACACTTTCCATGAACCCTTATTTTTCAAACTAGAGTGGATTGAATCGAAAAGGTACGGGACCTAGATTCTCTTCCTCTTCTAGCTGTAGCAGGATGGGTTTATTGTATGAAGTCGGCTTTGGGAGGATTTTAGAGAAGATCAACCGCTTTCCCAGTAGTAATGAACTTTGGACAAGGAAACGATCCAGGCGGGCAACAATGTGATCAACCCCAATTCTATTGTTTGTCCAAGTGTAAAGGCCTCTCTTTGGCTTGACATCTAAAAGATCCCATTGCTGAATAAGATCCTTTACAAGGGGTAGCATTTGATCCTTGCCAATGTTTCCTCCCCTATTTTCTTTTGGATCAAAGACAAGATTTAGATCTCCAACAACTATTATATTCCGCGGGGAATATATTTCTATGAAATTTGAAAGATTTAGCCAACAATCTTTCTTTTCTAAATGTAGTACAAGGACATAAAGGTTGAAGAGAAAAAATGCGAGCTTACTTGAAGTGTAGTGGACTTCAATGAAGATCCAATGTTGGGTTTCAAAAGAGATTTCTAATTGAAACTCCTCTTTTGACCACAGAGTTGCCTCTAGCGCTTATGTCTTTCCTTGCATTTTTTTTCCACTTCGAATTGTTGATCTATAGAAGGGTTTCCCCTTTAATCTTAGTCTCTTGGAGCATGAGGATCTCGGGAGTTTCTATTTTTAGGAGATATTTGATTTCTTCGGCTTTCAAAGGGTTCCCCAATCCTCCCTGAGAGACTAGCTGCATTATTTACTGAGATTGGGGTGGGATGAACCTCCCTTAGGGGGCCTTGTTCTGGTATTTCTCCCAATGGAAATTTCAATGGTGGATTGACTGCCCTGCATTTTTTGCCTCTCTACTTCTTCCTCTTGGGCTTCCATGCGATTTCCTCCCTGCTTTTTTTGAGGTCCTCCCAAAAGACTCATCTTTCGATGACCCTAATGATTCTGAAGGTTTTTTATTGTTATCTCTACATATAAGGGTGAGGAGAAGGTCCCTGATGGGGATTAGAGGTGAGGTGTTTTTGTCGTTTCCTTCTCAACTGCTGGAGGGAGAGTTTGATGCTCTATCTCCTCAGTTATTGGTTCTAGATTTTCTTCTGCCACAATGAATATTTCATAAGGATTTTTTGAAGCTTCTGCCCTTGACTGATCTTTATTTCCTTTCTCTTATTCCTTCCCTGCTGCGGTAGTGCCAGACCCCATCGCTGCCTATTTTCCTTTTTTCATGCTATTTGCCTTTGCCGAGACTATTTTATGGGCCTGAGTCCATTATTCTCCTTTGATTTTCTCCACGTCTTCCTCAACCTTTTCCCTGCAATATCACGCAAAGTGGCCATAGCTGTGGAAAAACCTGCATTTAAAGGGAAGTTGTTCGTAATCCAGTTCCTAGATGTGTGACCAGTCTGCGACAGTTAGTTTAATTGCTTAAGGTAACCCTATTTCCAGGTCCACCTCAACACATATTTCCAGGTCCACCTCAACACATATTCTTGCACAAGAGTAATGATCCTTTCTCTCTTCTCAATCTATGTATTCACCCAAGGTGTTGCCAATGGATTCTAATGACTTCGGGTTCCAGCAGTGCAAGGGTAAATGAGGAAGACACACCCACACCGGGACTGTCGACGACACATCTTGCTTATGGTCGAAGTCTGGATTCCATTTATTCAAATATAATCCCTAAGGGCCCATGAAGTAAGGTTCATTCCCAAAGATGAGACTTTTGTCTTCTCCTTCTTCGAACATGAACACAAAGAATCCCTTGCCTGCAAAATGACTTTCGATGCCTTCCTTAACTAACAGTCTCCAGTTCCTCTACACCCACACCTCTATGGCCTTGGGGGAGGGCCAAAGGCTTGTGAACTGACCAATGAGTCCTCGATCTGCTAGATTCATAGCTGATCGACAAGTTTCTTCAGTTGAAAGGGAAACGGTGGGGATACTATCCATTTTTTTTAACGAATTTGTGCTCCGTATCATTCAACTTGTGTTTGCCACAAATCTCGATCAATTTTTTTAAGGCCACCAACTATGGGGGAAGAGTAGTGGAAGCCTCGGGCCCCCCTCCTAGGGCCATGGTGTTGGAGGCAGACACAACCGCCAGGATCAGTGACCAGTTTAGACACGATCATCCTAATAGTCGTGATCAGGCGCGATCAGCCCGAGGTAGCACCTAGTTTATTTGTTTTAATTTGCTTAATAGGTTCTTGTTTTATGACTCCATGAACAATGTTACTATTGATTTCACGCCTATAGTTTGGCCTCCATTTGTTGACATATTTTTTTTTTAATGTAAATCTAAGACAAATATGCAGTTTTGATTGGTTGGGGTGGTGGCTCCACTGTTTCTGACCACCCCAAAAACCTCACTGTGATGTAAATTTTGTTTTCGTTGTTTAATATATTTTGCAGACTCACAAAAAAAAACAATACAAACTGCAAATCACTATAGTGGCGATCCCAATCCATAATAATTCTCGAGTCACCAAAGCCCTGAAGAGATTGGATACCTATGATATGTACAAAATAGAGCAGGCCAACTAAGTCCAGTAGCTCGTTGCGCGTATTTGTACCTTGACCACACCCATCCATATGTGGAAAATATGAGAGGGAGTAATGGACAACACCATGCCGACACTAGATATGGATCCAAGGAGTTGAGATGCATCGTCAAAGTGGCCCATGGGGTAAACCAAATTAGAGATAGGTGGAGGGATAGATCTAACTTTTGGGTTCTGAACATGCTTTGAGATCCTTGGTCCTACGAAAATAGCTTGCAAAATTTGGAATGAGTTGACATGATGATTATAAAAATGTCATGATTCCTGTGTCTCCAAATGGCCTAGCTTATGTAGATGGGAAAAGATGGCCAATGAGAGTGCTAAGAGAGCTAGTTAAAGAGACTCTGTTCAAAGGTGCCAGCTCCCTAAGGAAATTAACATTAAGCAAATTACCAACCTCATGCCAAATCTGTTGTGTAATGGCTCAAGAACATAATAGGTGATAAGTGAATTCTTATGCTCTCCTACAGAGATTGCAGTAACTCGGTCCCTGCTAACCTTTTTTCCTTAAATTCTCCCATGTGAGAATTTTGCTCATAAGAACTAACCAACAAAAGCATAAGAGTTTTAATGGACATTTCCAAGTCCATATTTTTGAATGCCACCATATAGGCTGATTGTCCTATCTGTTAACAACAATTGCATCATATGCACCTTTTACGCTGAGCTGACTAGCATTCACATCCCAAGTCCATAATAGTTGATCCTCCTCATCGGAGAAGAAGACACCAATTCTTTTGACACCAATGATATAACTATTCCATTCGCCATGGAGAGAAGGAAGAAGGTTAAGGTCAATGACATTTTTCCAGCACTGTGAAACCCGATTACAATCACCCCAGTCATAGATTTATCCCATAATAATAATTCCACGTGATCCAAAATACAACTTATATTATAATATTCTAACATTACTTACTTTATCAAAATATTTTGATAAATAATTCCCACTACCTTTATATATCCAAAAGAAAACATAACTTGCAGGGTAACATTTTAACATTGCACCTTTTATTAAGGTATTTTGAATCTAAATGATTTAATCACTAGCACATCCACATAGTTTGTGGTTGGATCATGCAGATAGGAATCAAATGGTTGAGAGACAGCGATGGAATGGAAGACAGTTTGAATTTTTTATTATTATTGTTCATATTCTTCTACTTAAACGTGTTCAACTCTGAGTTATCTATGCCTAGCTACATGTTATCACTGACATTCTTCATGTTTTCCATTGATCAACCATCAATTATTTTTTATATTCTTTTTTTTACTCACATTCTTCTAGTTATTTGCCATGAATTGTTGGTTATCCATTCATCAACAATGAGTTATCTATGCATCGCTACCAATTATCAATTCATCAACTATATATATATAAATTATTTATTTCGAATTTTGAACGACTACCATATAATCAATCTCGACAATACACTTTTCTAATTCCCGTCTATAGATGAAAAAGCATAGACTATAATCCACTCCAAATCTCAAATAAAAACGTCTATCGCCATAAAAATACCTATCAATATAATTAAAAAACAAATTAAAAAACCACGATCCCATGGATTTCCACACTTACGTGAATAAACAAATTAAAAAATCACGATCCCATGAATTTCCACACTTAAGTGAATAAATATTAGATTTAATATCAAGTCGAGAGTTTTGAGTGTTATATGAAATCCCAGCCTTAAAATATACATACGGTTCTAATTAATAAAATACAACGATGACAATTATTTTGATTAAATATCAACATTACCTTTTCTATGCATAAGAAAGACTAATTACACCATTGCATTCTTTAGTAGGAGAATGAGGACCAATATGTGCACACGCTTCTTCCGTTAGAATAATAGAGAGAATGAAAGAAAGAAGATTTGGTCTCTTAAAGTAAATAGGTGGTGATTATTGCCAATCATTTAAATGGCCAACGTGTTCAACTAATTTACACTGAAATAAAATAAATATAATTGAAAAGTTGTAAGTGACGCCCCACTGGCCACGAGTGTTGTTTTAAAACAAATGGGAGCTTTAGAATAGTCATAAATACATTGATTCCTACCAACAGCAATTATTATTTGGTAGGGTGTGGAGGATCGTAGGTAGCTATGCTTGGAATCATGGGATTTCAATCATATTGTCGCTTTATCAAAATAAAATATTTGGAAGAGACCATTCAAGACACATGGGCCAAGACTTAAGTGACAAGAAAAAATAGAAAAGTCAATAAGGGTTAGAATAATGAAAGAGAAGTGAAAATGAGAGACAGATCATGGATGCTACACTACTAATGATTCCACTTTACTTTCCCCACGAACTTACGACCTATTATACTCAATAGACTCTCAATTGTTTTTTATACTTTGAGATAGAGACGGTTGTGTAGAATATTATTACTTATGTTATAAGTTTTATTAACCTTATAATTACTTTTGAAATTTTAAAGTTTATTAATATTTAAAAAAATATTAATATAAGTTTTTATTTTTTTTTAAAATTAAAATTAATTTTTTTTATTAAGCAAAGTTTTTAAGGAATTAAGAAAAGTTGTCATCCAAATCAAAATATGTTTTAACTTACTATTAAGAAGGAATTAAGAAAAATTCACATGCCCATCATCCAAGTCAAATTAGCTTGAATATGTCTCAATTAAATTAAATCTATATGGATGGAATGAAATCCATCTATCTCCACCAACAAACCAATGTATCTTTACCAAGATGTAAATTAATTACGTTGATAGACGTTTTTATTTGAGATTTGGAGTGGACTAGAGCCTATGCTTTTTCATCTACGGACAATGATGAAACAAGTGTACTCTCGAGATTGATTTTATGGTAGTCGTTCAAAATTCGAAATAAACAATTACTAGCACACCCACATAGTTTGTGGATGGATCACATTGATAGGGATCAAATGGTTAAGAGATAGTTATGGAAGGAAATATAGTTTGGATTTTTTTTATTCCTCATATTCTTCTAGTTAAACTGGTTCAACTGTGAGTTATCCATGCCTAGCTACATGTTATCACTGACCTTCTTCTTGTTATCCATTTATCAACTATCAATTATTTTTTATATTTATTTTTATTTTTATCTCACATTCTTCTAGTTATATGCCATGAATGGTTGGTTATCCATTCATCAACTATGAGTTATCCATGCATTGCTACTAGTTATCCATTTATCAGGTAGCTACCAGTTATTTTTTATATTCCTTTTTTTATAATTGTTTATTTCGAATTTTGAACGACTTCCATAGAATCAATCTCGATAGTACACTTGTCTCATCCTAGTCCGTAAGTGAAAAAACATAGGTCGTAGTCCACTCCAAATCTCAAATAAAAACGTCTATTGACGTAATAAAAAAAGGAATATAAAAATAATCGGTAGCTAGCTGATGAATGGATAACTGGTAGCAATGCACAGATAACTCATAGCCGATGATTGGATAACCAACAATTCATGACAGATAAATAGAAGAATGTGATATAAAAAGAAATATAACATAAAAAATAACTGATAGTTGATAAAATGATAACATGAAGAATGTTAGTGATAACATGTAACTAGACATAGATAACTTAGAGTTGAACCAGTTTAACTAAAATAATATGAGGAATAAAAAAAACTTCCAAATTGTCTTCCATTCCATAACTATTTCTTAACCATTTGATCCCTATCGATCACTAACTATGTGGGTGTGCTAGTATTGTAATAGAAACACTTTTTAATTTTTCTTTTCTTTTAAGATCTAAATTATTCTTGTAATAAAAACATTTTTTTCAACTTATAAATTTGATAAAGATTTATTAAAATTTTGAAACATAATTAAAGTTTTTTCTATGATCTTGCCCTTTATTTATAAAAGGAAAATAACTTTAAAAGGTCAAACACCTTTTCTCACCTTAAAAAAAGGGCTTTACACCTTATAATATTTGAAAGTGAGTTGTTTGTATGGAAACACTACTTCCCCTTCCAAAATTTGCATTCCATTCAATGTATATCCCTCTCTCTTACATGAAAGTGACACCATCTCGAAATGACACATTGTGCTCCACCCCTCTAGATGGCTTTGGATGGCTTTGGCTTTGGTTGGAGGGGTTAAAAAGGTAACTATTCTTTATTCTTTATTCTTTCTTCCCGATTTGTTTAACTAGGATTTTATGGTTATTCTTTTTTCCCATTTGTTTAACTAGGATTTTATGGTGGAAGGATAGTATTTCTAAATTATTTAACCTATTAATTTAATGGTTTTGACATATTGATAGGTTACATATTTTAAATTTTTGTTGGGTATATATTTTGGTTTGATATGTTTGTATTTTAATTGGAAATTTTTAAAGCCATATATTAAGTGTGGAAATTACATACTTTGAGTTTTGTTAAGATTTTTGAGAGTGTTGTATCCATAAATTTACTTATATATTAATCTAAAATAAATAAACTACTCCTTTAAAATATGTATTTTATAAATTTTGATTTATTTATCTATATATAATGAAAATTTTAACTATATTTAGTGACAAAAATACTCATAACTATAAAAGTTAAATCATGATTTTTTTAATTGAATGGAGTTTTTAAAATAAAGTTATTTTTTAATTCATTTTTTAAATTTCTATAATCTAAACTCTTTTAAACTAAATTAAAACTTTAAATCCTTTTAAACTAAATTAAAACATTAAAGTGAAAATTCATATTCAAAGTTTTCATTAATAATAATATTAAATTTAAATAATTCAAAAATATAAAACGTAAAATTAAATTTAGAGAAAAAAAAATAAAGGAAAAATAAATTGAAATTTACTTGTCACGAAATACTATAATGTCACTGCCTTAAATATAAAATATATGGCAATTACGTCACCTCAAAAATAGATGTAAAGATTTTTCGGAGTTTCTAACTCAACCAGAAACGCTAAAAATGCAATCTATAAACTGCAAGCATAAATTTAAAAAACTTTGGTTCAAATTCAAATTCAAATTCCAACGTGGATTGTTGATATGGGACGCTTAATAAACGCCACTAGTGGTAAACAACGCAAAGCGTGATCAATATATATCACCACCAACCGAAATCTGCTTTTTTAACCCCTTAGGTGGCTGCCTGGCGCCCGATTCGATTGCCTTTACCGCCGGACATTGACGTCATCGCCGGGCGGGCGGACGAATCCGGGAATGATTAAAGAAGTCGATTTGCGAGTTGGCCAGCCGGCCGGCCGACAGAAGCCATGGACGAAGCAGGAGGAGGGGGCCGGACAAGTTCTGCAACAAAAATAAAATGGCAGACCTAGGTTTGCAGAAAGAAAATAAATCATTCGATTTCTGCAAAAATAATCGCAATCGATCATCATCAATTCATATCTTGTAGGTAGAGGTAGGTAGCTCACAAGACAGAGTACTTACCTCGTGGTGCAACCGTGCTTTGAATTCTGCGTACATCGAGGCGAGGGGAGAGGTTGATTATTTATACGTTTGTCTATCTTCTGTGGTGTCTGAGTATTAATTACACGAAGTGCCAGCTATTTCAGCAAATCAAATCATTTCAATTCTGGTGGAGGAACAGAAGATCATCGCGTTTCAGTGATCTAGCAGGTAGCTGTTTAATCTTTTGACTGAAATTTCCTTTACGGAGAATTTAGCGTTACTTACATTTCAAAGCCATTGCTTTTTTCAGAAACATGTTTAAGCTTTCTTGATCAAAAGTCTTGTGGAAAATATTCCAGCATGAATCCCCGGGGTATTTCCTGGAAAAAATACAATAATTTTATATTAAGGAAATTTTATCTATTGATCTAAATTCGTGGAATTAAGCATAAGATTAAATAAGCGCGAAGATTTGAGATCAATTTTCATCAATGCCGGAATGCATTGCTTCGGAATAAGGAGTTTTCATTCAAGTTTATAAATTGGAAGAACTTTAGGGTTTGATTTCCTCATAATTTAGTTTATTGGTGGATTTGAATGGAAAGTCTAGTCTGTAAGAACGTCACTTGTATTAGCCTGGCCAAGTGATTAGGCTCACTAAACGTGCTTCGTAAGTTGCCGCATCGTTTTCATTCAATTGTATTATAATGGCAATCCTGATTAGTTATTTACATCCTATCTTGTAACCAGAGTGTTCTGTTGCCCAAACCAAACAAAGAACCAAGATAAACGAAAGCTGGAGGGATTAAAGGTAAATCGAGTATATTTTTTTTGTGTACCAAGGTCACATTACAGGAAGGATTAATGGCAAACAGTCAATTAAAAGTGAAATACTGAATGCGTCACTGGTGCTAAACAGCCAAACAAAATTGAAATACTTGGTAAATTACTGGTGGTAAACAGTCAAAGCAAACAGGGTGGCGTTCTTGGGTATGCGACTCCCCCACGTCCCCACCAAAGTCAGTTAGGAACTAGCCAAGCAAGCCAGCCAGATAAATTACTGGTGGTAAACAGTCAAAGCAAACAGGGTGGCGTTCTTGGGTATGCGACTCCCCCACGTCCCCACCAAAGTCAGTTAGGAACTAGCCAAGCAAGCCAGCCAGAGTGGCAGGGGAGTGTCCTGTAGCATAGGCAAGAGAGGAAGGGGGAGGGTAAGGAGACTAGCCAAACAAGCCAGAAAGCAATGACAAAATAGATGCCATAGTGTGCCTTTCTTCCTAAAAAAATGAATAAATAACTGGTGGTAAGCAGTAAAAAAAAATCTAAAATACTGAATGAATTACTGGTGCAGAGAACGTCCTCCTAATTGTAGTCTTAAGTATCACACATCATCAAGATCTGGAATTCAGTAGTCAGGAAATGGTGTTGGAGTGCTATGATGCTCCTCAGAAATTGGCCTTGTAACTACCACAAGGCCAAAGCTGCCCTGCCCTTGAACCTGGATTGCTGGTGAGATTGCCGTTGTGCGTGGATCTGGATAGGAAAGATATGGGAGAGAGTGGAATGTGATTGGAGATAGAAGAGAGTCTTTGCTGTAACACTTGAAAGAGTCAAACATCATTTTCGGTTTGTGTATCATCATCCGAAAGACATCGGTTGATGTTTGGCCAGGCAGAGCTCTAGTTATGGAAAATCAATGAGGACCGTTGTTCTGTAAAGGACATCCTCAAGTAGGTTGCAGCCTCAACATTTATTAACACCCCATTGCGGCTTTGAATTCTTAGAGATGGTGAAAAAAAGATGAAGAGATGCTGGCCCTAGCTTGCTTAAGCATTGTGGAGTCTCCCCATTTTAAACTTCTTAGCTTATCATAAGGATTCTAGATGTGTTGAAGATTTGAAGTACATTTTGGGGTCTTTGCAGTCAATCATCAACTTTTCGTTGCAGATGAATTCCTTTGATACTTATTTGCGATCAAGATTGTCACATTGTGGAGAATGTGGTGGAGTTTGGGAAGTAGTATTCGTTTGGAGTTTGGACTGGAGGTGGGGTTGAATCTAACATTGTTGTTTACCATGGTGTGCATGTGCAAGGGAAGCCCTAAGGCATTGCTTGTTTGCAATGGTTATGAAGATGAGTAATTGCAGCAGCAGTGGTGAAGGCAGTGCATATGGTCTGATGGAGGTAGAGGCGTTGAGCAAGTTTCTGGCTGACAATAACATGAATTGTTATGGTGTCCTCCGTGGAAGCTTGGCTGCTGATGAGAATCTTGGAGGAACTGTTTGAGATGGCCGTTTGCTTGCAATTGATTTGGCATGGAAAATGATGGGGAATGGATGGTTTGTGAAGAGGTTGATAGAAAACTCTTTGGACCCTTGTAGCCAAAAACTAAAAAAAAGTGGATTTGCTGGTGTTAGTTATGGTGGCGGTGCCGAGGGAGTTGCTGATGGTGGTGCCGAGGGAGTTTCTGAATGTGGTTTGTGAGTGATTTTAGAGAGCCTCAAGGGAGGGGAAGAATCTGATGGCACTAGGAGTTGGTCAAGCAACAAAACCCTATGGTTGTTTATGTGATAGTGAAATTGTGAAACACACTTAGCTCACCATGTAACAAGCAAAGAGTTGGCAATATGTAGTCACTAAAGCTTATTCGGCTTGCCAAAAGATGCAGAGGTTAAGAAAGTGGGTAGCTGAGATATGGTAGTGGCTCGAGGGTTATGAGGTGAGGTTGGCATGCAGATGCCTGGATCTGATGTGTGGGTCATCATGGTACTAATGGATGTTTAGGTTTAATGCCCAAGGAAAAGCCATGGAAAATCAACAAAATTATTTTTTGCTGATTTGTAGGTGGTTAATTAAACATTAAAGGCCATGAAAAGAAGAGATCTTTAAGCAACACAATATTTTTAGTCATGCTCGTTTCAATTGGGTGTTGTCTTATGCGTGACACTATTTCATTGTAGGCTAGCAATTGAGGTGTTGCGTGGTGCTTGTGTAGGTCACTGTAGACCAACAAGCGTGTAGCCCCTGACCCTTAAGAAAATGGAGTATGTGGCAGTGGTGGTGTTTGAATTGGTTAGGAATGCCATCTAGGACAATAGACAAGATGATATAATATAATTTTATTAATGTCCAAAATGACCAACAAAGTGGCTCAATGGGACTAAGATAGTACATCGAGTGCAAGTACGAAGTGGGAGTGCAAATCTCTTGGATCCATGCTGATACCAGGTTGATCCTAGGTTGTGCAAAAGTAACATTCCTTTGGACTGTAGGTGGGATTGAATCTGACATTGTTGTTTACCATGGTATGCATGTGTGAGGGAAGTCCCAAGGCATTGCTTGTTTTCAATGGTTATGAAGCTGAGGAATTGCAGCAGTAGTGGTGAAGGCAGTGCATATGGCATGATGGAGGTAGAGGCATTGAGCAATTTGCTAGCTGAGAATAACCTGAATCGTTATGGTGTCCTCCGTGGAAGCTTTACTGATGATGAGAATCTTGGAGGAACTGTTCGACATGCCCATTCACTTGCAACTGATTTGATGTGGAAAACGATGAGGAATGGATGGTTTGGGAAGAGGTTGACAGAAAAGGCTGTCTGGGGTCAAAAAGTTTGATAGAAAAGGCTCTCCCGGGTCAAAAATAAAAAAAAGGTGGATCTGCTAGTGGACTGTTAGTTTAAGTTATGGTGGCGGTGCTGAGGGAGTTGTTGACTATGGTTTGTGAGTATTCTTACAGAGCCTATTTTCACAAAATGTAGCGGTCTCTGAGTTTGGCAGAGATAGTGACCGCTAGGACTCGTAATACCTCAGGACTTTGCCCCATTGTGTCACACCGGGCAACCCTCTCTCTTTAAGCTTCCTGGATCTGGTGAAGGCGGACCCAGAATAGCCACGGGAGGTGTCCACAGTCCTGCTTTCCTAAGTACTTGCTGACAAACTCAGCTTTCCTAAAGTAGTTGTAGAACTGATTTTAGGTAGGAAACAGGGCACCTTTAGGGTTTTAGCAAATGTGGTAAATGGGTACCCTTGGGGGATCTCACTCTAAAGGTAAAGATGATATGAACAGTAGACAATTAACTCCTAGAATGATTTCAACAAGCAACACACAAATGGGAAATGGATGCACAGGCTACTTGAGATGTATAGATACCCACTTGGTATATAAAAGATACCTATAACAAGCTTTAATAAAGGCTGTCCTAAATATTAATCACTGAAAATAGACAAACCAGCGTACAAGCTATGTCTAGCAGGCTGATATGAAGTACTCAAGTGGACTTTGTGCTAGAGATAGAGAAACAATCCACAATCCAGTGACCTCAGATTCAATATATGAGTTGAAAACAAAATTGGGCAAAGTGGAAGGTTGAGTTGACCTAGAAATGGTTCTAACACTAGATTAGACTCACTGTAATTAATTAGTCAGATCTGAAATGTCATGTACAGCGAGGTAAAACAAACAAATAAGGGGAAAAGGGCACTGCCCAGGTGGCTGGTTTTCACCTTAAGATGAGTGCCTAGAAAGGGGGCGCTATGGTGTCTATAAACATACAAGATAATCATGAAAATAACCGAGAAAGACATGAAAGCTACAGCCAAATAAAAGACCACTCAAACCTCCCACATGCAAACAAAAAACACAAAGAAAAATAATGAAACGAGGATGACAAGTGGATTTTCAGAGTTTCCAAATCAAAGTTCCGGGATACTCACCTTGTTCCGGATGGCCGATGCAGTCCTCTCCACTCCCTAACAACTTGTGAATAGATCTCTGTCAAAAGGGAAGCTCCCACCTCCTTGCTTGGGTGCACTTGGTCATTGTTCACTCTAAACCCTGCAATACAAAGACAACGATAGTGAGTGAAATCACCAAACTATGATAAAATCGACATTACACAATGGAAAGGCACTCAAAATAGTGAAGAGAATAGCAATAAATTGGCATCAAAGGAGAAAATCGATTTCTGGTTTAGCAAACCCCCTTCACAGTGAGAACCAAGGTGCATGGGCGAACTGGGTCCTTCTCTCCTGAATGAAAAAACACTCATAATAATTCCCAAGACAAGTAGGAACTGAAGTCTAGCATATATCAGAGGTAAACAAGAGAAGAAATTCATCAAACACTCCTGGAAACAAAAGATTTTTGCACAAGAGAATTCTGATTTTATTTACTGCTGAAAATAAGCCAAGAGTCCATGCAATAGAGAACTCACTCTCTTTTATAGAAGGAGAGTGAGCAAAATCCCTAGCCAATTAGATGACTGAGATTAACAGATTGGAGAAGAAGATCAATGGATAATATCTTTTCTCTCACTTACAATTTAAGAAATAGCTGAAAGTGACTTTTACTTAGAGGGGGGCGAATTACCTCCATGAGCCCATGTCTTTACACAAAAAGATAAGTGGTAAGTCGATCACATTGTATGGGGCCACTAGGGGATCCCCTTGGTGGCCCCTTCCACCCTTTACATCATTACATTACATTGCAAATTGCCCAAGGTGAAGTGATGCACCCCCCTTGGAGAGAATGCGCCCCACCCTCAAGTGACATGTCAAATCTCAATTTATAACAACTCGAAATGTTAGGGAGATGTTAGAAATGTGTCTCAGATCCCACAACAAGACTACCCATGTCATTACTTCACTTTTCCGGAACCTCGTTACCATACATATTGAACCTTATGAATTTTGTAAATTGGACCTTATGATAAATTTTAAAATTAATTAATGTACCATTAGTTGGATCCTTGACTTCTCTTGTAATGTCTTCCAAGTAGATCTACAAGATCAAGCATACAGCAGATGGAAGTATCAAGAGATACAAAGCAAGGTTTGCGGTTTCTCTTAGAAAAAGGGAGTTGATTATGGCATTGCTTTAGGGGCCAGACACACGCCTTCAGTGGTGGATATTACACTAGACATCGAAGTAGAACAGATCGAGCAACCTCCAGGATTTGGGACTCTCTACAGAGAACCACCTACGTGCAGAAGGATTTGTACAAGCTCATAAGGCACCTGCAGGATAGCACAATAGTTACATGGGGAGCTTGAGGATCACCTAAGGTGATGGAGATCTCAACCTTTGCTACAATGTTGAAGATGGAATCCTACAGAGGACGAGAAGCTCATCGATGGGTGCAAGAGGAACTTGCAACAAAGTTCGAGATGGAGGATCTGTTAAACTAGCAGCAACAAGGAAGGTCTTCCTGCATGCATGTGTTCTTGCATGCAGAAGACTTAAAATAGGAAATCGGTTGTATTTAATTTACTTTTCCTAAGTTTACATTGGAAAATAAATTAAAGTGATCTAAATTAACTTTAGTGAACCACTAGTTAAAGTGAAAGTGAAATTAGGGTTTTTGCTTTACCACTAGTTAAAGTGAAAGTGAAATTAGGGTTTTCGCTTTACCTAAAGTTATAAAAGAGAGATCAATTGGTGGAGAGAACACACACTTGTATTCCGACAGAGACAGGATACAGACAAGAAGAGAAAGTCAGACATAGGATTTAGCCGAGAAGACGGAGGTGCGAGCAGCAGGATCATCGAGCTTCGTACAGCTGGGCCGTACACTCACACAGGAGGGTGTTGAGGTTTAGCTGGGATTTGCCTAGTGATTCTGTCGGGTACTGCATTCGCCAGGTTTGGGTGAATTTGCAGTGATTGTAAAAGTTCCATATTTTCTCATAATAAAATTTATATCTAACTGCTGCATCGGTCCCATCTTGGGTTTTTTTCGGGGGTTTCCATACCCAAAATAATAGTGTCAATATCGTGATGTGATGTTGTGTGATTTATTTCTCAGTTTTATATTCCGCTGCATACTGTAAAAGATATTCATGTGTGGTTTATCAGTTGATATTTTGCATGCACTGTTTAGCCCTAGTTGAATATTAAAGGAAAATTTACATGGTATCAGAGCTCTGGTGAGCTAAAGCTGAGAGATTTGCAGCAGCAGTGATAGATCAGGGGCAGATCTATAGGAAGACACAAACCTAGACTTCCAGATCTAGGGTTTGACAGGTACACTTCACTATGGCCGTGCAGTTGAGAGTTGAGGATAGACTCTAGGGTGCTCAGAACTTTCCTACATGGAAAGAAATGATCACAAGGATCCTGGACGTTAGTGATGCAGAGGAGCACATTGACTCCACGAAGGTTGCACCCACCGATCCGGTAGATTTAGTAGCTTGGAAGAAGATTGATTCCAGAGCCATGTTGATTATCATGGATGGAGTGAAGGACCATATAGTCCCTCACCTTTCTGGTAAGAAGACCACAACAGAGATGTGGACGGCTTTGGAGAGTCTGTACCAAAGCAAGAACGAGAACCGGAAGATGGTGTTGCAAGAGAGGATGCGCAGCACCAAGATGGCCAAGGGAGAAGGAGTGGTGCCTTATCTCACGAGGCTCACACAGATCAGGGATGAGCTTGGAGCTGTTGGCTCTAAGACAGTGGATGAGGAGCTAGTTTGGATAGCCCTCAATGGCTTCTCTAAGCCATGGGACACCTTTGTCAAAGGTGTTGTGGCTAAGGAAAAGCTCCCTGATTGGAAGAGACTATGGGATGGCTTTGTGCAGGAGGGAGACCTGCATGGGACAAGGATCAGGCTCATCCAGCAGTGCCCCACAAATTGTGGATGAGGAGGCTCTAGCCCTTACAGGGAAGAGCAAGGGGAAGGCAAAGAGGAAGAAGGATGGTAAGAAGAACCTTGATGTGTCAAAGGTCAAGTGTTTTATCTGCCACAAGCAGGGACACTTTGCCTCCCAGTGCCCAAACAGGAAGAAGAAGAGTAACACTCAGATGGCTGGATCTGCAGAGGTGGATGAGTTCAACAGGAACTTCGATGAGGAGTTCTGTTTGATAGCTTGCATGGCAAGTACCACAGGGAGCAGCATATGGTACATTAACAGTGGAGCATCTAGTCACATGACTGGATAGAAGAGATTCTTCAAAGACTTGCAGGAGGGTGGAACAGGGATCCACGTTGAGTTGGGTGATGATGCGCTGTATCAGGCGCAGGGAGTTGGCACTGTTTCATTTGAGAGGGAGTTTGGAAAACCCCTCAGTTTTGCTGATGTGTTATATGTTCTAGGACTGACCAAGAACCTTATATTAGTCTCCACTTTGGAGGACAAGGGATATCAGGTGAAGTTTCGTGACCATAGAGTGTATATCAGGCCCAAGGGGTCAGATAGGAGCTTGGATCGGGTGATTGGCAGAAGGGGCAGGAAAGTGTACAGATTACACTTTGAGCCTGCAAAGGCTCTAGTCAGCAGCAACAGCAGCAGTCAGGGTGAGTTGTGGCATAGGAGGATGGCACACTTAGACCATGGAGCACTGAAGCATTTGAGACAGGCAGTCATTGGAGTTCCTCAGGTACAGGAGGAAAAGCATAACCACTACAAGGGTTGTGCTTTGGGGAAGAACATTAGGAAACCTTTCCCACAGAGTGAGCACAAGTCTAAGGAGCCCTTGGACTTGGTGCATTCGGATGTATGTGGACCTATGAGTGCCCATTCGTTCAGTGGTTACAGTTACTGTGTAACCTTCATTGATGACTATTCCAGGAAAACCTGGATCTATTTCCTGAAGGCCAAGTCAGAGGTCTTTGAGAGGTTCCGAGAGTTCAAGACTCTTGTGGAGAACCAAACAGGAAAGAAGATTCGAGTGTTGAGGATAGACAACGGGGGTGAGTACACTTCAAATGAGTTCATGGAGTATTGTTCGACTGAGGGGATCAAGAAGGAGCACACTGTGCCCCATACCCCACAGCAGAATGGAGTTGCAGAGCGAAAGAATAGGACTATGGTTGGAGCAGCCAAGGCCATGCTATTTGATCAGGGATTACCACTATTCCTTTGGGCCGAGGCATACAGGATTGCAGTATACATTCAGAACAGGTGTCCTGACACAGCCTTCGGGAGGAAGACACCAAAGGAGGTCTTCACAAGCACTAGGCCAGATGTGAGTCACATTCGCATATTTGGCAGTGTCTGCTATTGTCATGTTCATGCTGACAATAGGAAGAAGCTGGACCCTTTTGAAGAGAAGGGGTTACTTGTTGGTTACAGCGAGATTTCGAAGGCATATAGAGTTCACATTCCTGCTCGCAAGAGGATCATTGTGAGCAGGGATGTTCAGTTCGATGAGGACATGGCCTTGCGGAGATCTCCGGACTTACTAGTAGAGCAGCAGCCAGCATAGGAGTCGGGAGTCAAGTTGGAGGAGCCAAATGTACAGGTACAGGTACAGACACAGAGCACATGTTCTAATGGTCAGAGGGAGTCAGGTGGACAGGATCCTTCAGTCATTGACTTGAAGGATGAGCTGTAGCAGGAGACGGATATCCAGCAGCCGCAACAGGTTGACAGTAGGTCAAGGCCTAAGCGGTTTAGATCCACAGTGCAGGATTCTAGGCAGGTAGATCCTCCACAGACATCTTTTAGACGGAGTGTACCACCAGAGAGGGTTAGTTATATGGCACTGATGACAGAGTTGATTAACTCTGAACCTTCCAGCTTCGGGGAGGCTGCACAACATGATGTGTGGCAGGAAGCTATGGTCGAGGAGTATGACTCCATTATGAAAAACCAGGTATGGGAGGTTGTGCTGAGGCCACAAGGGAAAAAGGTGGTGGGATCCAGATGGATCTACAAGGTGAAGCATGCAACAGACAAAAGCGTGGAGAAGTACAAGGCGCGCTTCGTGGCAAAGGGGTTTTCACAGAAGGAGGGTATTGATTATGAGGAGAACTTCGCCCCTGTTGCCAGGTATTCTTCCATTCGGACCATTATCTCACTAGCAGCTAAGATGGGTTGGCGTGTCCATCAGATGGACGTCGAGACTGCCTTCCTCAATGGAGTGATAGAGGAGGAGGTGTATATTGAGCAGCCAGAGGGGTTTGACGTGGAGAACAGGGAGACGCATGTATGCATAGTACATCGATCTCTTTACGTGCTCAAGCAGGCACCTCGAGCATGGTACTCGAGGATTGACAGCTATCTATGGGAGATGTGATTTCAGTGGAGTGAGGCTGACCACAACCTGTAGTTCTTGACAGGTGAGGTGCCTCTCATATTGGTCTTATATGTGGATGATCTCTTTTTGACAGGAGATGAGAGGCTGATTGGAGACTGTAAGTCCAGCCTTGCAGTAGAGTTTGAGATGAAAGACCTTGGGCTGATGCATTACTTTTTGGGCTTGGAGGTTTGGCAGAGAGATGGATGCTTCTTCATCAGACAGGGGAAGTATGCGGTAGAGATCTTGAAGAGATTTAGGATGGAGGATTGCAAGCCTATGGCCATACCTCTAGTTTCCAACTGGAGGAAGATTGATGCATCAGGATCATATAGATTTGATCCTACCTTGTATCGTCAACTTATCGGATCGCTTATGTATCTGGTCAACACTTGACCAGACATCAGCTTTGCAGTCAACTCTTTGAGTCAGTTCATGGTGGACCCTCGGAGAGTGCATTGGATGGCTGTGAAGCACATACTTCGCTACATCAGAGGTACAGTGGAGTATGGATTGGTTTATGAGCGCAGGGGAGTGTATAGTTAGCAGGTTTCACAGATGTTGACTGGGCAAGATGTGTAGAGGACCGAAAGAGTACTTCAGGGTACTGTTTCAACATTGGATCAGGGGTTGTCTCTTGATTCAGCAGGAAGTAGAAGTCAGTTGCATTAAGCTCGACAGAGGCTGAGTACATGGCAGCCATCATGGCTGCTTGTGAGGGTATGTGGCTGAGGAAGTTACTTGCAGGGTTGTTCGAGTGTGAGCTAGAGGCTACAGTAGTTCACTGTGACAATCATAGTGGCATGACTGGAGCAAACACATAGACATCAGATACCAATTCTTGAGAGATTGTGTTCAGAGGGGAACCATTCGGTTGGAGTACATACAGACAGATGAGCAGGTGGCGGACATTTTCACCAAGGCACTTTGCAGACAAAGTTTTGTGAAGTTCAGGAATAAGTTGGGGTTGCTACCAAATCCCTTCCTCGTTGAGAGGGAGTGTTAAACTAGCAGCAACAAGGAAGGTCTTCCTGCATGCATGTGTTCTTGCATGCAGAAGACTTAAAATAGGAAACCGGTTGTATTTAATTTACTTTTCCTAAGTTTACTTTGGAAAATAAATTAAAGTGATCTAAATTAACTTTAGTGAACCACTGGTTAAAGTGAAAGTGAAAGTAAAATTAGGGGTTTTGCTTTACCTAAAGTTATAAAAGAGAGATCAATCGGTGGAGAGTGTTGCCGCCTAAAACACACTTGGACACGGGTAAGTCTCCCAACCGCTGTGTGTGTTCTTGAGGGCAACTTATGAGTTGAGAACCCACTGTCACCTCGGTCCTAAACTCCTCCGTTTAGACCACAACTTCTAAAGGCCAAGGGGGGTAGTCCCTACTTACTAAGTTCTTTTTTGAAGAATGTTTTCTAGGAGTTGTAAATTACAAAAATGACAATCAGCGTGTAGTGATGCAAATATTTCAATGTCAAGCAAACCCTTTAACAATCAACCATTAATGTATGAAAGAGAGAAACAATCAAATAATCAAAATGATCAGTGCCGTCTCTACTCGGGCTATGGAGTCACAATAATCAACTTCAAATAATTTGCCTAAAGCATCAACTCATTTACTTTAACAAATATTCAAGAGCATGATGAATTCCAATAAATGAGTAAGTTAAAATAAAGTGATTGCAAAGTAGAGAAATGTAAATGATTGTAACAATGTTATGCAAGTGGTCCTGTAAGTTTTAGTAAATTTTATGTCTCTCTTTGACTTAGGGAATTAAGGTGTTTGTTGCAAAGAAATGAACTATTCTAGATGTCTACCCCAAGAGACTATCTCCTTCGATTAGAGAGAGGATGTCGAGTGCTCAACATGGGAACACAAGGTTCCTACCTAGCTCCACGGGTCAAATTCGAAACTTGCTAGGTGCTCAACTGGAGGACACGAAGTGCCACGAAGCCCCCTACGGCCTCTACCCCACTGGCTCCACAGGTCAAGCCTCTTTTTCTCCTTTCTAATGAAGATACTTATCTGGGTGCCTATTAAACTAGCCAACACAAATCTTTTCCCTTTCTCGTCACCTTAGATCAGTTGAACCGGCGGGGGGAGAGGATACGGGGCAAAAACAGGGCTTGCGGCAAATTTTATTCTTAAAGAAAAAATAAACAAAACAAGCCAAGCGCGATATCACAACGGAGGCAGAACCTACTCGATTGTGAGGAGCGGGCAAAAGGAAATAAGCAAATACTTTAAATAAAAATGCTAGCCAACGCAATTTCACATGGATGGACAAAGCCACTTCGCTTGTGAGGTGCGGGCAAAAAAAAGAAATAAGCAAATACTTGGAATAAAATGCTAGCCAACGCGATATTGCAAGGATGGCAAAGCCAAATCACTTACAAGGTGCGGGCAAAAAATAAAGAATAAAATAAAAACAAAATGAAACTCTAACTAATCTAAAACCCGCGCCAATCAACAATTGCTTATGCAAAGGTGGGCAAGCCCAACTTCTATTGCTAGCAATGGATGGCAAATAAATGAAACTTGATTAATCTGAAAATGCAAAGCAAGAAATCAAGTCCAAGAGACTCTCTTGGACTTGTTACAAAGGCTGAAATTTCAGCGTAAAGAAAGAGGTAAAAGGAGTGAGAAAAACCGTGTTTTTTCCCTTTCTTGAGATGTCCTTGAAGTTCTTCTTTTGGGGTGGCCTTAAAACTTTTCTATGGCTGAAATTTGGCAGAGTTTTTATTTATTTTTGTCACTAACCTGCTAAAAACCAGCAAACAGAAAATGATAAAATGTGCCCAAACTCACTTTGGGGAAGTTAGTATGTTAGTGCAATATATATACAAAATTTATACAAAGTTGTCAAATGAATAATTTTGAAAGAACTTGAGTATATAAGAGTTAAAATCAGATTTAAAACACTCAACAAACTAGAATTAAAATGCAAAAATTTGTATGTAAAGAAAGAGAAATTTGGTCCTTTGTTCTTCAAGAGGTGAAGCAATGGGGTATCCAACCGAGGAATCCCACTCTTCAATCCAAATAACCTACAACTTATAAGATTTTCACTACACAACTACTAGAAGGTGAGAATCCAATAATGAACAAAGAAATCATAAACTTCAAACTAGAAAATATATGAACTTCTTTACTACAAGAATGAAAACTCACAAAATTTATGGAATACAAATACCATAAATCTTACCAAAGCAAATTAGTATGCTTCCTTGGCCAACCAAACTTGTGTAGCTCCTTAAGCATGGAAGCAAATCATCAATGAGAACAATGCACACAAGATTCCTCCAAAAATTTTGATTAACAAAGCCAAATGGCTGAAAATTACAATGGCCCAAGCAAGAGCAAGGGAAAGAATGAGAGCATGAGCAAGAGAGTGGGTGTGAATGTGTTTTTGTGTAACCTAAATGAGGAGGGGAAGCCTCCTTAAATAGGAAAAATGAAAGAGAGAGGCTCTTTGCATGCTAGACAAGTGTCACAAGGGAGAGAGGGAGCCCAAGAGAGGGGGGGGAGGCGAATTTGCTCAAGGAGGGAAAAACCAAGGTTTGAGATCTCAAATATGGAGAGAGAAACTCCCAATTTAATGCTTTCAACCTTATTGTTATGTCAAATGGGGAAGAAACCACCATAGTGGGGCCCTTTCCATTGACTTTAACTCACCCAACCAATCAAAAAGAGAAGGGGGCACCCCCTAGATTCGACAACTCAAAACTTGTTATATGCTTGCTTGGGGGCCCCCCTTTGGGTCTTAAATTTGTCTTAGGAACATAATATAAACATTAGAACCTTTACTTGGCCACCCCAAGTGACTATAGTCACGTTTCCAAAATTTGGCTCTCTAATTAAATGCCCAATTTCCTGATTTCCATGACTGACCTGGGCAAAGGTGACCAAATCCATAGTAATACTTGTCCGAATCACTTCAAACTTGGCCCAAGGGTGTAGGGGTGCTCATGCCATTTGTCTTGAGTACCCATACCCCTATACAACATTAAAAGGGATCAAGTAACCCTCTTTTACATTACAACAAATTGTCATGAGTGACAATTTTTAATGACCAAAAATTAAAAAAACCTATGCAAAACTTAATGAAATTCCACAAGACTCTGGATAATGTCTAGCATGGTAATATAGAACATTCCTAGGCCCCAATTACCCCATGAACTCGATCACTAGAGCACCTTTCACCACTTTGGAGGTAATTTTGAGTGAAAAACTCAAATAATTAAAATCTCTAAAAAGAAATCTTAATTATCCAAGTGAAAAAACACTCGATGAAAGGACTTTCCTAATGACTAAGTCTTATGTGATCAAGTTACAAAAAACTAGACCTTCATGCTGACATATCCTTACAAAATCGCCCGTAGGGGGTGGAAATTTCATAGAGAGAAGAAGAGAAGAAGAGCTGCCTCGCTTGATATAATCATTAAGTACTTCATTCTTATCTCCAAGGCACATCCAACATGTGCATGGTACATCGTTGTCCACCTAGTTGGTTTTGGTGGTCAACATAGAGAACACACATTTGTATTTCGACAGAGACAGGATACAGACAAGAAGAGAAAATCAGACAGAGGATTTATTTGAGAAGACGGAGGAGCGAGCAGCAGGATCATCGAGCTTCGTACAGCTGGGCCGTACACTCACACAGGAGGGTGTTGAGGTTTAGTTGGGATTTGCCCAGTGATTCTGCCGGGTACTGCATTCGCCAGGTTTGGGTGAATTTGCAGTGATTGTAAAAGTTCCATATTTTCTCATAATAAAATCTATATCTGACTGTTCCACCGGTTTACCCATCTTGGGTTTTTCCGGGGGTTTCCATACCCAAAATAATAGTGTCAATATCGTGATGTGATGTTGTGATTTATTTCTCAGTTTTATATTCTGCTGCATACTGTAAAAGATATTCATTGTGGTTATCAGTTGATATTTTGCATGCACTGTTTAGCCCTGTTGACTATTAAAGGAAAATTTACAGGATCTTGATATCTAGTGACCTTGAGAGATGACATAGATGGATACGCAAAAGATCAGCAGCAAAGAAGGCTACTAGTCACTCCAGTATAGAATGTCTCGATGCAGAGGGAGGATGGTGCTCCGCTTAAGAGGGAGTGACTATGGTAGATCTCAAGTTTGATAATCTTGACATGATTCTCGAGATTAGAGGTGTGGCAGAATCCAGAGGATATTTTCCTTAGCGAAGGAAAATGTGTGGTTGAGATAAGGTTTGAGATGTTGGGCTACACCAATGGCATCAAACTTGAAGTCAATATGTGATCCTACTTCATAAATAACTGATGTCACATTCTACAGGCAGAAGATTGGTTTGTTGATGTACTTGACGAACATGAGGCCGAATATTTGCTTTGCGGAGCCGAGATGTGTTCACATGTTTGTGACAAAGCATGTGGTGTGGTACCTGCAGGGTACAATTGAGTATGGCCTAATGCCTGCTTCAATAGAACCCTATGCCTCTACCTTGAATCTCAAAGTTAATCCTCCATTATTAATATTCCCAATTATTATTGAACCGAACCGGTTGTTTTCGGTCCAGTTCAACACTGCAAAAACCCAACTAGTGCTTTTATCTCCAAAATTGCACACTTTTTTATAATCAGGGCGATATTTTCCTTATTTATCACGACTTATTCAATGTATCGTGACACATTAAAAATATTGGAAATCTTGTGCTATTTTGGTGGCAATATATCGTCAAGGGTTTGGTGGTGCAATATATCGCGCTATTGGCGATATATCCCTGATATATGTAACTATGATGTTAACAAAATTACAAACTAATAAAATGTTCTACAAATATTCTAGAAAACTCTATTAGAAATGTTTTCATTAATTGTTCAAGAAAATCCTAGTTAATATAGTCTTCCATATGCTTCAAAATATGTAAATACATTATAAGTTGTTCATAATGCTCTCCTAGTTTCAAACTGGACTCCATCATGAGTCTCGGAAAGGATTAGAGTTCTTGCTTGACACTGTAAAACTCCCTTAGACAATGTATCTTCATGCTGGTTCAGCTCCCTGAAGATATGTACAAATTGTAAAGAACCAAATTGAAGAACCACTTCTTTCAAGTGATTTGCCAGGTCAATCAAATTTATTTTATGTATTTAACTGCTCACCATTCATCCATCTTATTACCAGTGTTGAATCCCCATAAACCTACAAAGTATTTATGTAATGTTCATTTGCCAACTGGATTAGTGTCCCGAGGGCCATTAGCTCCGTATAGTTGTTAGTGCTTTTATCCAGATTAGCTTTTAAGTGGAAGGTACTTCTCCCTCTTTTAGCGAGGAAGGTACTTCTCCGAGAGCCACATGTAACTAGTTCTCCCTCTGACCTTGGCACACTATCACTCACATCATCTTGCACACCAGCATTCATCAAACCTTGCTGGTTAGTTGCTCCCTGTTAACTAGAAGACGCGGAATCGATGACCCTACACATGCTACACATCAGTGCCAAGAAGTTTGAAAATGTAAAAGGTCTTCTCTCCCTCATTGTGCTCCTAGGAGCTGTCTCCTGCTCCTGAGCATCCATCAATGTCATCTCGTACCAACTAGGTCTCTTGGAAGAACTAGAAGGGGCCAATTCCCTCTTCCCCTCTGAAGGTTTACTCCCCATATTGAAGGGTTGTGAACTTTGCTCACTCTTTGTAGTCTTCTTCTCATTTACCTCTATTATTGACATTGATCTATGATTCAAGATACTGTTGGATCCAAGTACAGGATTGCCTTGTAACTTGTAAACGTTTCCTTCTTTGACACCAAGAACTCGTGCTGAGTCTATGCCAGATCCCATCAATCAAATTAGAATCCGTCCCCCTCTCAAAAGAGATGGCGTAATTGTCCTCTAATGTCAATATTGAGGCCAAGTTCATCCTGAGCTTCGGTACATACAACACGTCTGTCACCTCTAGAGAACCTCCTGACTCTAGCTAAAACTTGACTGTTCCAACTCCCTTCATAGCACACTTGGCATGAGTTCTAAGCTCCACATGCAAATCTAGGTCTATCCTCGACAACTTGGTGAACAACTCACGTGCCCTCGTCATGTGAAGAGAAGCTGCCTATTGTCCAAACTTGCACTTTTTAAGTAAAATTCATTGAGCACAAATCGTAGAAAATACAAGGGAGGAATTATGGGACACCTTGCAAGTGTTCTTAGATGAAATACCCAGTTGCCCACTGACAAATCCACAATCAAAGATGCTTTTTAACACTATAAAACATGCATATTTAGAAGAAAATTAGGAAAAATCGAAACTATGGATGATTAAATTTGGCATGATTAAAGATGTAAGTTGGTCTCCTTCTCTCTTTTGCACAAGACACAAAAGCCCAACCCTTGATTCCCAGGTTAGTACTTGGTTGTGCAAGGCAAGCCACATGAATGTCTTGTTTTTAATGGGATTTTGACTTTCCAAATGTGAGCCTTGTTGCCGCTTAATCCACACCTAGGTGAGAAATATTTCAACTAACTGGGTACGGGCTTGGAGGCAAGCTCAAGTTGGGTGCAACTGTCACCATAACACTCAACCTCTATGTTTAGGCCAACTCCTAAACAAAGCCAAAGGAGTTAGACCCTAATAAAATAATCCAAGAATGAGTACACTATAGGAGTTAATTTGGTTACAACCGACCACTTAGGAAATAAAACACGTAAAGAAAAACTAATCTATGATATGGCAATGGCACAAGATCTTAAATCTACAATTTCATAAGCATATAAAATTCCCTACAAGTAAGATATTCAAAGAAGAATAGTGCCTAAAATAGAACAAATCTATGCTACTTGTTAGTTTTTTGAGCCCATACCCGATTTACAGTCACTAATAATTTAATGCAATTATTAATTGAAAATACATTGTGATCCTAACTAATTACGATATGGAAAAACAGGAAATCACACACATTTGACACTTAGATTTACCCTGAGAAACCCCAATCGAGCAAAAACCATCAAACAATAATTTTTATTAAGAATAAAAATCTTGGGCTCTCGTCCTAGCATAATGGTCCACTGAGGAATAATACAATCACTGCAAGATAGCCTAGCGTATCACCTGATTGCTAACTTCTTTGCTGCACCTTGCTCCTTTCCTCTGGCCCTGCCCCTGCACCTGCACCTGCACACTTGGCTGAAAGTCTTTCACCAACCACTCGTGAGATTTCACTCACTCTATGTGATAATTGTATATCCTCCTCTCACCTAGGTTTCCTTTTATAATATTACAATATGCAAATTCCTTGGGCCAATACCATGGCCCCTCTAGATCACTTTACATAAAGTAATTACAAAAGTACATTCACTTCACTAAATTGAATCTCCTAAGTCTGAGAGTCAATATGACGACTTCCACTTGTTAAACACAAAACCTTTGGAAGTACCCGTCCGATGCTACAAAAATCAACTCTCCCTCTTTGCTAGGAAGGTACTTCTCTAAGAACCACCTGTAATTGGTTCTCCCTCTGACCCTGGCACACTGTCACTCACATCATTCTGCACACTAGCATTCATCCAACCCTGCTGGTTAGTTTCTCCTTGTTAACTACAAGACGCATAATTGATAGATCTACACATGCTACACATCAGTGCCAAGAAGTTTGAAAATGTAAAAGGTCTGCTCTCCCTCATTGTGCTCCTAGAAGCTGTCTCCTGCTCTTGAGCATCCATCAATGTCATCTTGTACCATCTAGGTCTCCTGGAAGAATTGGAAGGGGCCAATTTCCTCTTCCCCTCTGAAGGTTTACTCCCCATATTGAAGGTTTGTGAACTTTTCTCACCCTTTGTAGTCTTCTGCTCATTGACCTCTGTTACTGACATTGATCCATGATCCAAGATACCCTTGGATCCAAGTACATGCTTGCCTTGTAACTTGTAAACTTTGCCCTCTCTGACACCAAGAACCTGTGCTGAGTCTATGCCAGATCCCATCAATCAAATTAGAACCCGTCCCCCTCTCAAAAGAGATGGCGTATCCATTGTCCTCTGATGTTGATACCGAGGCTCAAGTTCATCCTGAGCTCCAGTACATACAACACGTCTGTCACCTCTAGAGAACCTCCTGACTCTAGCTGAAACTTGACTATTCCAACTCCCTTCACAACACACTTGGCATGAGTTCTAAGCACTGGTATATCTATTTCCCAACACCACCATCATGATAAGAAGTGAAACCAAAAGCAAAAACCACATACGCATCATGCTTCTCGACTCAAGATGAGAATCACTTGTTGCCTGCAATAGAATGATGGAGGAGAAATTGGAAAGAGTAGGAGAAGAGAATATTAAAGATTTAAAATTTTAACATAGTGAAATATTTTTTCAAAAACAAACAAAGAGTGGGATTTAGAGCCTACCTCTCCAATGGTGGTTGAATGTTTCTATGGAAGCCCTCAATCTCCCTTCCAAGCTCTCACAAACAATAGCCTTCAATCACCCCTTCAATCTTCCTTTTAAGCTCCCACAAATTTGCTCACAAACAATTAGCAAACCCACTCAAAACCCTAGCAAAGTGAAGTGAAATGAATGAATTGAGAAATAGAATGAGAGAAAATGGATTCAAAGAGTGTTTATATTCCCTAAATGACCCTAACCATGCCAAAAAATCCAAGTGGAACCATGCCTTGGTTCCAAAAGCAAAGAAACCCCAAAACAACGCGCCTTAATTCGTGGGAGTGCCTAGGGAGCGTTCTTTGCTCTCCAAGTGGAACCATGCCTTGGTTCCAAAAGCAAAAAGCCCCAAAAACAATGCGCCTCAATTCGTGGGAGCAATGAGGGAGTTGCTCCCTCATTGCTCCCTAAAAAACTAGGGAGCGATTATTTTTTGTCGGATTTGCTCCTCCAAAAAATGCTCTCAAGAGGGAGCGATAAGGAATTGTGCTCCTAGGAGTGTGCTTTGGGCACGAAGCGAGGGAGGGGGGGCACTTCCCTATATTCTAGGGTGCACCAGACACCCAACCAGGGCATAAATGCCCAACATGATGGGGGACTTCCACCCATCAAGGGTAGTTATTAAAGCCACTAGGCTAACACTCCTTGAAATGAGGAGCAAGAAAACATACCATGACCAAACCAAGCATGGTGGGCCCGCTAGACCAACGCTTTTACATAGACAAGCCCCGACTTGGTCTCTTACAATGGAAAAAAAACCCCCTCTTTAGCAGATCTGGTAGGGTGTACTGCAGAGAATTTGGGCTGTAACACCTTCTATACTAAATACTTGCCAATAACTGGGAATGCTTGTGAGAGTGTTGTCCAATGGATTGAACAATTTTTTAGATTTTTGTCTTCTCTTCTTATCTATCCCATAACAAAGTTAGATTGTATACCTAGTGGCTACCACCCTTTTCCAGAGGCTCTCCTTTGGTATTAAATTCCATAGACTTTTGGCTGCCAATGCTTTGTCAAAATGGTGTATGTTCTTTAAACTCCAAGCCCCTTCGCTCCTAGGCTTAGCTAATGATCTCCAATTTTCCCAATGAGTTCTTTCTGACCCAAAATTTCGCTGCCATAAGAAATACAAACAAAGCTTCCTGTTTTTTTGAGGACCCCCTTTGGGATGTGTGACAAATAGATTGGAATCGCTTCCAATACTGATTTCACTTGCATCATTCTCCCACCTTGAGTTAGACAATGGTTGCACCAATGATGGATTATTTTCTCAATTTTTTCGACTAGTCAATCCTAGTCATGCTTACAATAATCGTTTGGTTTCAAAATGTGACCTTGATTTTGAACATTTGCTTTTTGGCATGGGATCATATTTTGTAATTTCTCCGCCTGATGCTCAAACAAACCACTAAAGTAAATTGTTGACTTACCTTCATTTATTTTCATCCTCGTTGCTTTGTAGTAGAGGGCTATGATCTCTCGAATTGTCCTCCCTTCGGCAGAGGAGCCATTTGTGAAAAGTACATTATTAATGAACAAAAGACGAGTCAAAGTCATATCTCCACTAGCTGGCACACCTTGGATCTTTCTTATTCTTTTGGCTTCCATTATTGAGTGATGGAGACCCTCAACCACTAATAAGAATAAGTAGGGTGAGAGTGGATAGCTTTGTCACAATCCTCATGATGGAGTTGTTATCACAATTTCTATAGTAGTCACTAAATGAGATCCAGTCCAGGATGGCAGAGACAAGGAGCCACTAAGAACGTGATACCTCAGAAATCCTACCGCTCAAAAGATGCTATAGGTTGTCACTTCTGATAGGTTTTCTCTCTCTTTAAAATTCTAAGTCCACACAAGGTGAACTAAACTAGCCATGGGAGGTGTCCTGAGTTAGGCTGAGATGCCCAACCCCTTTTTAACTACAAGATACTATTGTAGGTTTAGCAAGTGAAAATGAGTACCATGCGAAGAGATTCCTAGATCTACGAAAATAATTATTGAGCTAGGGTCTAGGTGGAATGATTAGAGTTTTAACTTGGGGTTTAGATGCAATCCAATTTAAGGAATTCTCAATATTTAATTAACTTGCGATATTTAGGAAATAAATGATAAGGTTTGAGTGATTTCAAATCACTGCCCTTGTGAAATGATCAAATTAATGGGGAATTAACAAAGGAAAGAGATGAAATATGTTTAAGTGAAAGCCCTAACACAAGATGACTTGCTTCACATCAAAGATGAAACTTTCAACACACTCAAAGTAAGACGTCAAGCAATATTAAGTCAAAACGACACTCTTCCCCTTGGATCGAATGGGTTTATAGACTAATGCCTTGATTTGGGAGGTAAATGGAGTCCAAGAGAAGACACCTTAGCTATGGATTTGCTCGAAATCATGCTACGGAAAATACCCAAGTGGCCAAAAACTGAAATAACCAAGCATGCAAGTAAAATAATTTTTTGAGGGTTTTATTGTTAATTTTTATAGTTGACAAATGTTTTGAGAAGCTATGCTATGAGATCTATTATCCTCTAAGTTGCACTTAGGTGGATTTCCAGTGAGCTGTCGATGTGGTGAACAAGTTCCTTGTTCAATATCAATGCGCAGAAGTTCATAAGACCTTCTAGGGCCAATTTTGGCCCCTATTTTAAATAATTGCATGTTCATACCCTGCGGGGATATTGTAATAAGTTGACGTAGCATGATGACTTTTTGTAAAAGACTTGGCCTACTTAGATTTAACTATCAATGCGGTACTCTAGAGTGTTTTTTCCTTTGTTAATTATCGTTTGTTGCACGAACGACTTATAATTTTCGAGTTTTTCACTCAACCTCCAAAGCTGGAGTATTCGCCTTGGTGGTTAGGCCTTGGGAGGTTATTTAAAAGGTGTTGTGTATATTACCATGCTAGTCAATTTTTTGAGTCATATGAACATTGTTTGGGTACACAGGGTACTCCCAAAAGACCGAACACCTTCAACAACCGCTTCACACAAATAGATCACAGATCAACACATCGATGTTTGTCACGTGGTTAAAACCCTCGAGAGGGAAATAGTCCACGACCCCAGCCAAATAGCTACTTGGAGCAATTTATTATGCACAAGAAAGAAAGTTACATGAGTTTCTCATAATCGATCAACTAGCCAAGGACCCTCCATGCTCTTTAAATAGAGATCATGGACCAATCAGGTGTTAAGCCACAGATCAATGGTAGGTATGATCTAAGAGAAGTTGAACCGTCAGATCACTCTATGTCTAGAACATATCGTGACCGCCGGATTAGAATATTTACAAATGCATACTAAAGAAACACACTTTTACCTAACGGATCTATTACACAAGTTGATCTTAACTAACTCCTAAGTGTCTAAATGTCCTAACATCCCCCCTTAAGAACAACTTTGGATAGGATTGAAGGATTTACAAAAGTGACACTATTAGGAGAAGGAAGGAGGCATTAGAGCCTATCCCCCCTTAAGGACACATTTCTGAACTCCTAACATAGATCGAAGTTTAGAAAACTTAGCTATTGTAAGAGACTTGGTGAAGATGTCTGCAACTTGATCATCTGTAGGGCAATAGAGCATTTCAAGAACACGATCATGAACAAGATTTCTGATGAAGTGCATGTGTAGCTCAATGTGTTTGCTGTGTTGATGTAGAACTGGATCTTTGGCAAGCTTGATGGCACTTTGATTGTCGCACCAAAGTGGAGTAGGCTGCTGCTGCTCGAATCCAAACTCTGAAAGGATCCGACGAAGCCGTAAAGCTTGCTGACTGGCATTAACTGTGGCTCGATATTCTGCTTCTGCTGAACAATGAGCAAGAGCTTGTTGTTTCTTACAAGCCCAAGTGACAGGTCCAGATCCCAGATTGAAAACATAACCTACAATAGACTTTCGATCATCAGGATCGCCAGCCCAATCTGAATCAGTGAAACCAACCAACAAAGGTTTCCTCCCTGTACTGTAATGAATCCCAAATTGAATTGTACCTCGAATATATCGAAGTATTCTTTTTGCTGCTTTCCAGTGACTTTCATGAGGAGTTTGCATATAATGGGCAACACGACCAACGACAAAGGAAAGGTCGGGACGGGAATGAGTCAAGTATAAAAGACTACCAACAAGCTGACGATACAAGGTGGCATCTACTTCAGGGGAAGTACAAGTGGCAGACATTTTGACTCCAGACTGGAAGGGAGAAGGGGCTGGTTTACAATCTTCCATGTGGAAGCGACGAAGAAGGTCACAAGCATACTTAGACTGGGAAAGAAATATTCTTTTTTTGGTTTGCAATACTTGGAGACCAAGAAAATAATGCAAATGTCCTAAGTCTGACATTTCAAAATTTTGCTTAAGACTGGATTTCACATGGGTTATAAGTTTAGGATCACTGCTAGTAAGGATAAGATCATCAACATAAAGAACAAGTATGATGAGATGGTTTCCTACTTTCTTGGTATAGACATTGGGGTCAGAATGGCATCTAGAAAAACTAGTGTCAAGGAGAAAGCTATCCATTTGGTATACCAAGCTCTAGGAGCTTGCTTAAGGCCATATAAGGATTTCTTAAGGAGATAGAAAGGCTAGAGTTATCTTCAACATATCTAGGAGGTTGTTCCATGTAAATTTCCTCCTGTAAATCACCATGTAAAAAGGCAGACTTGACATCCATTTGATGGACTTCCTAGTTATGTAAGGCTGCAAGGGAAAGAACAAGGCAGATGGAATTCTTTTTTGTTACAGGAGCAAAGTTTTCATTGTAGTCAATCCCTTTGTCTTGGGAACAACTTTTGGCAACTAACCTTGCCTTAAGTCTTTCAATACTTCCATCTGATGCATACTTAGTTTTGTAGACCCATTTACATCTGACAAATTTTCTTCCTTTTGGAAGAGGAACAAAATCCCAAGTATCGTTCGCCATTAAGGAACGATATTCTTCATCCATAGCTGCACCCCAATCTGGATTTCCTGAAGCTTCTGCAAAAGTTTCTGGATCATGATTCTCGGAAACTTGAGCCAAAAGATAAGAGGCTCGCTGAAACTGAGAACGTGTTCGACGTTGATCTCTAGGATCACCGCAAGATCACCAGTTGCTTCACATGTTGAACTGACCCATCGAGGAAGTATTGGTGCTGGTGCAATTGGAGGAACATGAGCAGGCGGAGGTGGATTTTCATCCTCACTGTCATCATCAGAAACTTGAGTTGGAAACCTGTCAAGGAAGTTGGAAGAAGAAGAAGAAGGCACAATCGCCAAATCAGGCTCGCAGGCCAAAGATGGCACACCCGCCAAGTTAGGCTCGCAGGCCAAGAGATTTTCATCAAATGTAACATCCCTTCTAAGGATCATATCACGAGAATGTGGCTAAAGAAGTTTATAACCTTTTACATCTTCTGAATATCCAACAAATATGCACTTTTCACTTTTAGGTTGCAATGCTTTCCGTTTTTCATCTAGAATGTGAGCCCATGCTTCACAACCAAACGCACGAAAGTGACTTACATCTGGTTTAATTTTACTCCATGCTTCTTCTGGTGTTATACCTTGTAAAACTTTAGTGGGTGTGTAATTAACTATGTAATTTGCACAATTTATGGCCTCAGCCCAATATTGAAGACTTAGCCCCTTAGATTGGATCATACAATTAGCCATTTCTTTTAAAGTGCGGTTCTTTCGTTCAACTACACCATTTTGTTGTGGTGTATATAGAACAGTGTGTTGTTGTTGGATTCCTTGTTCAGTGCAGAAAGTAGTGAACTTGTTGTTAACATATTTTCCTCGATTGTCAGATCTTAACTTAATAATTTGATGACCAGATTGTTTTTCAACAAGGGCTTTGTAGGCCAAGAACATGTTAAATACTTCTCTCTTAAGTTTTAGGAAGTAAACCCAAGTGTGTCTAGAGTAGTCATTAATGAAAGTTAAGAAATATTTGAAACCAGAAAATGATGCAGATGGAAGAGGGCCACACAAGTCACTATGCACAAGCTCCAAGAGAACCGAGGCGTGCCAAGAGGCACGTTTGTCAAAACTGTCCCGATGATGTTTTCCGAGTACACAACCGGAACGAACACCATCCTTGCAAGATATCATCAGAAGACCAGTCACCATATTGTCTTTACATAGTTGTTGCAATGAGCGATGATTTAAGTGACCAAATCGCTCATGCCAAAGTTTGCTCAAGTTATCACTATGAGCAACAAAAACTGAAGGAAAGGTGATGACCCAAAGTTGGTAAATTTGTACAACCTGGTAATATCATCAACAATTCCAGTAGCAAGGACATTTTGATGATTTTTAAAATCCTTGATTACAACTTGGTGAGGTGTAAACGTCACAGTTTTACCTTCACCCGAATGAATAATTCGATAGACTGATAACAAATTGCAGGAAATTTTTGGAACACATAGTACATCACTGAAATGACCATTTTCTACTGGAACTGTTCAGATCCTACAACACTTAGAGATCTATCTTGAGCAACAAATATTTGCTTAGTGTTACATTCATGCATAGTAGAAAAGATGGCTTGATCCTTAGCCATATGATAAGATGCTCTAGAATCAATGAACCATTCAATTGAAGTAGAAGAAGAAGATGCAGTATAAGAGTAACCAGAAGCACAAAGTGCATGTCCATGAGAGGTAGATTCTAAAGACGAATCCAGGTTGATGTGGTGCTTCTTCATTGCTGCTTCCAAGGCTGCCATCTTCTTGAAACACTTAGATTCATCATGATTATCTTTCCCCCAAAAATTTCAATGACGCTCAGTCTTCTTTCCTTTTGGCTTGGATCTTTTGTCATTTTTTAAAGGAGTTGACTGAGAGGGTTTGGGACCCTTATTGTTTGGCTTATTATTGCGAAAATTCTGTTTCTTGGGAGGCTTGGACTTTTCTTTCTGTTGGGACAATAAGGCTTTCCCAGATGTGTCTGCATTGTTAATTATTCCAAGATGAATGAGCTTATCTTTCTCTCTAATTAAGGAATCACAAAAGGATTCAAGACTAGGCTCTTGATAGCTAGCTGTAGTCAATGATTTTTTCATGGAGTAGAATGTAGATACAAAAACAGAATATGCAGGTCCAAGTTTGGAAAGAATATGATAAATACATTGTTTGTCTTCTTTCTTAATCTTGCATTCTACACATAAGAGTCTAAGAGTTTTATACTTAGATAAATAGTTTTGAATGCATGAAAAATCATTTTGATTCAAGGAAATCAACTCATTCTCAAGTTGATGACCCCAAATTTCATTATGTTTACCAAACATAGATTCCAACTTTTCCCAAGCTTGATCAAGTTCATCAATTCCAGATATGTGGAATCGCAAATCAGTAGAGATTGACATCCCAATCAATCCATGAGCTTCGTCACATCTATTTGCCCAATTAATTTTCTTATCATCATTAGTGGGTTCTGTTTCTTTCCCTGAGGTTATCCTGAAAAGTCCCCTACTTTGTAGAACATCCTCCATACGAGATTTCCATGAGAAATAGTTAGAACTTGTAAGTATAATATCACAAGGGGCGGCCATACTGTAAATTAATGGCTGAAAGAACAGAAACTAACTGTCTGGATGCAAAGAGCTTGAAACAATATGCGGTTTTATAAAAAACGGCACTGAAAACTGATTCTGGATGATGAAGTTATGCTTGATCAAAGAAAATGTTGAAGATGTCTCCAATAGTGACGTGGCAGATATTAACTTGACCAACTAAAAAAAAGAACCCCCCTCTTCCCAAGATCAACCTTTGACAATCACTTTACAATAAAGTTGTTTTTAAGTGAATCACTTTTGTAGAATAAGTGATGTTCACTTTTACAATAATGTTACTTTTACAATAATGTTACTTTTAAATAGCGCGGCAATAAATCAAAAGACTTAAGTGACTCACTTTTTAATTTATTTTATTTATGTGAGATGCACTTTTACAATAAAGTAACTTGAAAATAGAAATTGCATGCACTAAAAAGTAGCTTAATAAGACTTGAACTCAAGACCTATTAAGGAATAAAGCAACTTTGGACCAAGTGAGCTAAGTTTAAAAGGTACGTAAAAGAATGGAAAGAGGAAGGGGTTTTTTTTATAACTCTTCTCTCTCGTTCTCCGTGCTTGCCTTTTTTTTCCCTGCAAATCACAAAAAAAAAACGAAAAACAATAACAAAAAACTTTTTTCACACATTAGGGTTAGATTTTGGTTAGCTTACCCGGAAAGTCTACGTTTTCAAGTTTTCTTGCTGTTTCTGATTTGCCGTGATCGCACAAGGTGCACGGCAAAGAGCATATGTAGCCGAGAAGACAAGAAAAAAAACTTTCCTTTACTGTTTCTGATTCGCCGCGATCGCGCAAAGTGCACGGCAAAGAGCATACGCAGCTAGGGAAGGCAACAGTCCAAGATTGAAACAATAAAGATCTAATAATAAAACTGATAAAATATGATAGATTTAAAAAAAACAAATCCGTCACTGTTACATTATACCTTCTGATTTGTTGAAATGGGTGTTTCTGGAACAAACGAAAACAATTTTCGATGAAACGAAAACAATTTTCCAATGGAAACGGCGCTCCGGACGCAATGGAACAGCTCCCACAGGCCACAAATGCATAGAAAATCCAGAACCAGAAACCCTTTCAAAGTTTCGGCAACACCGGTTCCAGATCTTGATCAAAACTGAAAGCGGCTCTTCATAAACGCTCTGATACCATGTTCGGGTACACAAGGTACTCCCAAAAGACCGAACACCTTCAGCAACCGCTTTACACAAATAGATCATAGATCAACACATCGATGTTTCTCACGTGGTTAAAACCCTCGAGAGGGAAACAGTCCACGGCCCCAGCCAAATAGCTGCGGTTGCTGAAGGTGTTCGGTCTTTTGGGAGTACCTTGTGTACCCGAACAAACATTGCACTAGGTCCCCCATAGTTTTTATTTTTAATTTTTGAGAAAAATAATTTTTTCCGTAAACTTAGGGTATTTTTTATAGTTTAACTGGAAAATTTCAAATTGTAATAAAAGTGTGGCTAGGGGTCCGATTTTTCCATGGGGGTGCTTGTTTTCAAACTCAAAGCACCCTCCTTACCCCAAAACCCACTTTTCCTAAGTTTTAAGTGATTAATTTTAACTTAAGTGAAAAATCTAAAAAAAAAACAAAGAAGTGAATAAAAAATTAGAAAAAGGAAAATATGGAGAAAAAACACATCCCTAAATTAGAGGGAACTTGTTCCATATGTTTCGGTTCAACTAAGGATGATGTTGGGGCTAATTCGAGACCAAATCAAGAACAAATCAAGCCGATTCTAATCAAATCCATGAGGGGGGGAATTTCTCCTTAGAGGGGCACATTTATCCATGACAAGGCTCACCTCTTTTTGTATATGTGTCATAGAAAGAGAGGGGGGGGGCGACCTCCCTTGTGAGAGGTGTCACCTACCACCTCTAGCTCACTCTAGTTCGCCCCCAATTATCTCAAAAAGCTCCAACACTTGGAAAATTCGCCCCCCTTGGGGTTTGCTCTCATTTTTCCTATAAAAGCAAGAGCTTTGCTCTCTGTTTTGCATGGTTAAAGGACTGAAGGTTTCGCCCAAGTTATGAAGTTTTGTAGGGTAACTTGTTTTTTTATTAATAAAAAGACTTTAGAGGTCCATGGTGTGTTGCATTAGTGTGGATGAATATTGTCATTGGCATATGAGGTAATTGTATAGCTGTTTTTTGCTTTGCTTATTGTGGTGATCTATCTGGCCTTAAGATTGTTGTTAACATATAGGGTAGATGATTCCAGTTTGATTTCATTTACTTTTCTTTTCTTGTAAAGATCTAGTAGTAGTAGACTGTACTAGGCTGTACTTATCCTCTCTTAATCTTCATTTTTTTAAAAACTAAAACGGTTATAGGCCTTTTGAATTGATCAATTGGCAAATCATGCCAGAAGCTTTACAATCGGAGATTCAGATCTAAACATATGCCTAGAAGCCAGAAAAAGGCTGGACTATACTTACTGACCCTAAAGCAGAAAGTCTGGAGTAAATCTGAGTAGACTATGAACTTCAAACAAGTCTTAAAAAAACAGTGCAACTAGAGTTGCAGGGAGAAGAGTCACCAGCGCTGTTTTTCATCCAGCTAGTGCCCAATTCCCCTTGAGAAAGCTCGCCTATTGCCTCCCTTAGCTCTTTAAATTTCTGGACCATACACTCCCAGCGTGAGGTTCCAGACTTCAGCGTTCTTATTTGCTTTAGAAACCAGATATGAACTGCTTACTTCTTCATCGAATGACAGAGAGGAAAGAACATATAATGTGGAGTGGTATTTCTGGAAAAGGCTCGATTCTTTAAAAAAGAAGAGACTTGGAGTTACAAACTCTGATTCACTCGAATCTCCTAGCTGACTCTAATCGAGCTGACCCTCAAGAACTTCATTCTTCATGAGGGGATCAAAGACTGAGATCTGAAAACGCTTGTTTCTTTCCTTGATTGAGTGCTGACTTCTTTTAAATATTCATTGACAGAGATCAGAATAGACAATTTTCTTCAATTACAAAGATCTGAAGAGACTTAATACTTCAAAACCTGAGAACTATAGCCATTTGCTTCTTTGAAAATGCAGATAGCTGGGAAGTTCTTATGAAAGCAGGTCAGGAGCAGAGAGGACGAGGGTCAAGAGATGAGCATTGTCTCACCTCTACTCGAGCTGTTCCTCAAAGCATCAGTTTTCACTTGGCATCTGCAATGACTGAGAATTGAACACGCTTGAAACTTGCATTTACTAAGTGCTAATAACTTTGAAATCTTCATTGACAGAGAGCTGATTAATCTTATTTCTTCCATGACTGAGAACTGAATGCACTTGGTTCTTTGTATACAGTTAAGTCTATCAAGGGCAGAGCCAAGAATAGAGCTTCACTTTCCCTAGGGAATGGGCATGTGATCCTCATTTCCATTTACAATGATGACTCCTTTGCTTAATGAGGCACCAGTATTTGCTTCATTGTCTGCAACTTGATTGAGGTTTCGGAGAACGTGGTAACACTTAACATCTTCGAAGGCTTTTAGCTGAAGAGTGATTTTCCGGAGATAGTGGGCCAATCCCATGCAATTGAGGGCTTTTTTCAGGTTGAGAGCTTGCAAGATGATTCTGGAGTCTCCAATGATAGCCAACTTGTTTAAGGACAGACTTTTGGCTTGCCTCAGTGCTTGCCAAATGGCAAGAATTTCAGCGATGTTATTGGTATTTTGTCCCAGTCCCCAGGCGAAATTGAGGATAATATTCCCTGACATGTCAAGAATGACTCCTTCACTTCCCGCAGGCCCGGGATTCCCTTTCGAGGCCCCATCCACATGCAGAATATGCCAGTTCAGAGAGGATCTCCATTTTATAAATTCTTGCTCCTCAAGCCTGATTTCCCACGGAGAGAAATGCTGAACTGTGTTCTTGGTTCTGGTCAGCAAGGTTGGGTCTAGCCCTTGAAACCACCTATACTCCTCTTTGACTGGGCTAGCTTCATTGGTAAGATTGGAGTTTGAGGCAACCAGCTCTCCTATCAACGCCTTTATCTTGGTTGCAACATGGGCTGGAGAAACTGCCTTGTCCCTGAAAATTCTGTTATTTCTTTCCAACCACAGTTTCCAGCAGTAAACTTTAGGAATCCACATCCAGCAGTGCTTTAACAAATTCAGACCAGAGAAGGAGAAGGGAGCATACTCAGTCCAGAAAGCGAACAAGGATGAGATGGAAGGAGGGGGGGACAGGTTCAGCTGTGCAAGCAGAAAATTCCAGAGTTTTAGAGCGTAGGAACACTGAAGAAAGAGATGGGTCGAACTTTCCTCATGACAGGCACAGAGAGGGCATCTTGAGGGCCCCTCCCATCCTCTTTTCAAAAGGTTGTCCCAAGTTAGAATGCTGTCATGCAGTAGGGACCAGCAGAAGTGGTCTATTTTGGGAAGAGAGGGAAGGAGCCAGAGATTGTTCCACCTAGAGGGGTCCTGAGCTACCCAAGGAATGGCTTTTAAGGCAGCATAACCAGCAGCAGCATTGTACAGGCCTGAGGAGGAGCCCCAGCCTCTTTTGTCCTTCAGCTTAGCAGAAGTGGGGGAGAGACCTTGAAGAGCCTCTAAGAGGGAGCTTGCTTCAGTCTCAAGAGCCTGAGGGACAGCCCCCAAGTCCCAATTGTTCCAAGATTCATCCGGGCTCCAACTAGATAAGTCCCAGAGAGTGATTTTGCTGTTCAAGTGAAGCCAATTTTTGATGTTCTCCAGCCCTTCCAAATCTTTTAAGGGGGGCTGCCCAAGAATGGAATCATCCCAGAACTTGATTTTAGAGCCATTTCCCGGAATCCAAGTGAGATTTGAGGTAATCAAATCAAGAGATTTGAGACAGAGTGCAAGGATAGGGGAGCCTTTCCTTGTCCTGGGAGGGCTGTCCAGGCACCTCTCTTTGTGCCCTCTAAAGTATTTTGTCCTTAGCGCTTTTGAGCTCCAAGTTGTTTTGCCTCTTATCATTTTCCACAAGATCTTGCCTCCCATAGCCAAATTCTGAGTGGCCACATCTCTGATTTGCAGCCCTCCTTCACATTTGGGGGCTTTGACCTTATCCCAGCTGACAAGATGCATTTTCCTTCCCGTATTCCTTCCCCCTTCCCAAAGGAATTTTCTCAATAGGTGGTCTATATCTTTCACAATTCCTTTTGGGGCTAACAGGATCGAAGCCTGGTAAAGAGGAAGGGAAGTCAGGACAGAATTGATGAGAATAGTTTTACCTGCTTTATTTAACCAGGAAGCCCCCCAAGCCATAATTTTGGCCTTGAGTTTGTCCACCAAAGGCAGCCAAAGGCTCCTTCTGGGTGTAGCTTTGACCAGCGGAATTCCAAGATATTTTAGGGAATCCCACGTGGAGGTTCCTTCCATTTCCAACATTCTTGAGATACCTGTCATTTCAATGGGGGGACAATTCCAGCCATAAATTTTGCTTTTCCTCAAACTGATTTCACTGCCTGAAATGTCAGTGTAAGCGTCCAATTCTTTCTTGAAGGATCTTGCTGTGGCTAGGTTGGCTTGACCCAGAAGAAGGGTATCATCAGCAAATTGGGCATGGTTAATTTTCTTCACTCTAGGGGTGATTGTGAGCCCTTTTAGAGAGCGATGCTGAAGGCAATTGTTCAGCTGGAAACTAAGAACCGAAGCTTGAATGATGTAGAGCAAGGGGGACAAGGGGCAGCCCTGCCTGAGTCCTCTAGAGGCATGGAAGAAATTTGCTGGTCTCCCATTTACCAAGGGGGCGATCCATGGTCCCGAGATACAGGCTCTGATCCAGCTTATTAACTGGGGATGGAAGCCTAGCTTGAACATAACAGCAAAGAGAAAATTTAGCCGAACTTTATCAAAGGCATTAGCGAGGTCCAGTTTAACAATCATACCTTTCTCCTTCCGCTGGCAGCTTGAGTGAATGGCCTCTTGGACCAGGATGATGTTGTCCTGAATTTGTCTGTCCTTGATGAAACCCCCCTGGTTTTCCGGAATGATCCTGGGAAGAACCTTTTTTATTTTGTGTTTGCAATGACTTTAGTAATGATTTTGTACCCTGTATTGCAGAGAGAGATAGGCCGGAATCTTGAGAAGCTTTGTGCCCCTTTCTCTTTGGGAATTAACGCCAGGAAGGATGAGTTTGTGCTCCCTCCTATTTTGCTGCAGTTCTGCGATTTCCTCACCATCTTGACCAGATCCTTCTGAATGATGTCCCAGCATGAATTATAGAATCTTACCGTAAACCCGTCAGGCCCCGGTGCTTTGTCCGGGTTCATACCTTGGAGAGCGTTTCTGATTTCCTCAGTCGTGATGGGTCGAGTCATGTTTCTATTCTCTTCCTCATTAATCAGCGTGGGGAGAACATTAAGAGGGTATCGATCCAGCCAAGGAGGAGCGTCCAGGTCTTCATTGAACAGATCGCTGTAGAATGTGAAGGCAGCGTGCTTTATCTCTTCAATTTTATTGAAAATTTGACCTTGGAAATGAATTTCTCTGATGCTGTTGTAATTCTTCCTGGATTCAGCGTGCTTGTGGAAGTAAGAGGTGTTTTTATCGCCCTCTTTGAGACATAAACAGCGAGACTTTACTTGCCAATACTTTTCCTCTCTTCTCAGCGCCTTATGGAGAGCTTTTTGCAAATCGAACTCCACAGCGAGCAGCTCTGGCGTGATCGTGGCACTTTCCATTAGAAACTGGTGGTTGCAAAGATCCCTTTGAGCTTCTTTCCTTTCAACGATGGGAGAGGGCAGGCTCTTAGCCCAGCTTTTGAGGGCTGCTTTGAGCCTTCTCAGCTTTTTTTCCCAGATGAAGAATGGTGACCCAGTAACTGGAATTTGCCAGGTTTCTGAGACCAGATTGTAGAATCCATCCATGGAGACCCAGAGGGGACTAAATCTAAAAGGGATAGGGCCCAGATTTTCACCCGGAGACAAGTGGAGGGATATTGGCTTGTGGTCAGAGGTACAGGCCTGGAGAATTTCAGAAGATGCCAAGAGCCCCAGAGTGAGGAAGGAAGAATGGACAAGGAAGCGATCCAGCCGGGCAGCAATGTGCCCTGGGCCCACTCTTTTGTTCGTCCAGGTAAACTTACCTTTGCTGGGTTTTATATCCTCTAGCTCCCAATCCAAAATAATGTCTTCGACCCACTCCCGAGCCGGGTCTCTTACCGGAGAGCCTCCTTTTTTCTCCGAGAGGGCGAGAGTTACATTCAGATCACTAGCAAGAATGATGTTGTCATGCCGGTTGGTGGACAGGAAGGAGTTGAGTGAGTCCCAACAATCTTTTTTTTCTGAAAGAAGAGCAGGGGCGTAGATGTTGAAGAGGCTGATCTGGTGCCCTGTGTCTCGGTGCTGCAGCTTCGTAAAGAGCCAGTGGGTAGTGCTGTAATCCTCAAGCAGATCAAGATTCGTGGAGTTCCAGAAGGTGGCTAGACCTCCTGAGGCTCCCCTAGCGCTGACTGCTCTACCATCTCCTTTTTTCCAAAACTTTTTGCTAGCCTGGATGGTCTCAGGCTCCTCCATCTTCGTCTCCTGGATCAGAAGTATCTCCCTGGAGTTCATTCGTACTAAGTCTTTTATTGCTTCTTCTTTGGCCTTACTTCCCATACCTCTGCAATTCCAGGAGACGAATTGCATTAAGATCCGGAGGGGGGGGGGTGGCTCCTTTCGGAGCCCTGCCTTTCTTTGAAGATCTGGTTTCTATCATGTCCGGAATGGTTTGCTGGACCCCTGCTGTCACGTCCCTGTATGATTTCTCCTCCCTTTTTTTCCGATCTGGTTTCCTTCCTCTTGGGTTTTTTTCAGGGGTACCAACCGAGCTACTGGTCTCTGTAGCCCCCTCATCTGAATCAGCCCCCGGATCTGAGCCTATGGTGGTGCGCTCGTCATCCGATTTCTGAGGTTCTTTGGCTGGCTGGTCGCTCTTTTCCTTGGCCGGAGCTTTTGAGGGAGACGTGGATTGTGAAGCTATCTCAATGGTTTCTTTCGCTGGTTCACTTGATGTTGCTGTGCCTTCTTTCAATGGTTCCTTAAGAGGATTTGGGTTTACTGGAGGTTGATCTTTCGCTTGAACAGCTCTGAGGTCTTTTGCTTTTGGGGCTGCTTTGCTTTTCTTAACCTTTTGCCAGCCTTCAGCTTCTTCCTTCTCTTGGGTTTGGTTCTTCGGACAGTTTCTCTGGAAGTGCCCATGTTCTTGGCAAGCTCTGCATTTAAAAGGGAGATGTTCGTAGTCCACTTTCTGGTAATGAGTCCAGGTGCCCACTGTTAGCTTCACAGCTTTTGGGAGCCCTGCCTCAAGATCCACTTCAACGCATATTCTTGCACAGTTGTAGTTGGCCTTGTTGTCTGCCTTATCAACAAACTTCCCTATTCCATTTCCTATGACTTGCAGAGATTCGTAGTTCCAGTAGTGGACCGGCAAGTTAGGGAGCCTGACCCATACTGGCACCTCCTTGGGCAGATCTACCGTAGGGTCGAAATCCGGGGTCCATCGGTTCAGGTACAGCCCCTGGGTTCCCATAAAGTATGGGCCGTTTTTGAAGATGAGGTCCTTATCCTCCTTGTTGATAAATTCGAAGAGGAAATAGCCACTGCTCAGGGGGTAGCAGGTGACTCCTTGCTTGAGATGCGGCTTCCAGTTTCTTTGGATCCAGTCGTCTGTTGTTTTTGCCGAGGGCCAAAGCCCCATGAACTGACCTACCAGACCTCTCTCTGACAGAGCCAGGGCAATCTTGACCGATGTCGACTCTGGCAAGGCGATTTCAGGAATTTCCTCAAGCTTTTTGATGAACTTCGGCACCGAGTTAGGGGCTTTCCCTGAAACCCTCGAACTCCTTGGACGCATGCGACCAGACTAAGCCAGAGCGCCGGGTAAGTAAATTTAATTCCTCTTAATCTTCATTTGTTGAAATACCATATTTGATCCCCTTTTCTGCAAGTATTGTTAGTGATGCAAATTCCCTAGCTTGATTGGAGTGGATGATCTTGGTTGAATCTACCATTCTTCAAGCACTTTCAAGAAAGACATAGTCCCTCTACTTCCCACTGTTGGATTCCTTAGATCTGGGCATTCGGCTTGAGCATTTCCTTCTTCCTTCTTTCGTTCACTTTTAAAATTAATCTTCTTCTTTGGTTCCGGTTACTTTGTATATGCTTAAGTAAATTAGTTTCGTTTTAAAAGAAAATTCAAAGGATGATTTATTTAAGTACATTACTATATCCTAATCTTAAAGTTTTATTTTGAGTAGATTTAGATTGTTTAAGTACTTAGGCTTATTGTTTATCAATCAAGTACTTAACTTTTTATGCTTTTAAACATTTTATTTGGCACATTTGGTGCATTTTAGGTGGCTGGTTTTACACTTTTCTCGCTAGGACAAGAGGAAGTGTCATCAGAAAATCAAAGATCTAAGCTATCCAAGGCCTCTCGGAGCAACCTTCTTTTTTCCTCTTTCATTTCTAAAACTTGTAAAGTCTTTGGATCCATATCTATAAGGACCAAAGACATCCACCTCAAAATATTGTAAAAAGTAAGTAATAAAAGAAAAGCAGGTGGGCTTCCCAGCGCCTGCACACCATCCCCCTTGGGGAGATTCGTGTCATCTCTTTGATGGTTTGCTTTTCTGTTCTTTTTTGTACCATTATTGCTTTAGATTAGTTTTCTTTTTTTTCCTCTATGGTTAGTTTAGCTTTTCCTTTCAAGGGTTTATTTTTGTAAAGTAATGAATTCTAACCCATCCTTGCTCTCCCAACTACAGCCTTCAGGCCTGAAAGAGATTCTTGGCTGTATTAATTAGTTTCACACTTTGCTTTCATTTTCACAATCTCAAATTGGACTAAACACCCGCCATTTCCGTGTATGCTCTTGCCCATTGCAGGTTCACCTTGATCTTTGGGATAGCCAAAAGCGAAAGTGTGCACTCAATAATTTCACATCTAATAAAAACTCACCATTAATAAAATCAATCCCTTGAAAACATATGAAATTCAACTTACACGAAGTTTGTTATTTGTGGGCAAATTCTTCGGAGAAGGCAGGAACAACTAAAAATTGACCGCGGGGCCCGGTCAGGCTACACCCTCGTTTAGTGTAGTGTTGGACACACTCTCATGACTACATCTAGGCCACATCTTGCGAGGTGCCACTTTTGTCAAAATCCGGACACATTCACTGTATCTTTGTGGTATATCGAGAATCCTCTTTTCCCTTAATCATTTCATCCATAACAACTAAAACTGACCAAGATACACTTGTACAACATTTCCCTTACAACACTATTCGACTCCATTGGCACTGGTGTACTTTCAATGCTCATACTTTTATTTAAGTGAATAGTTTATTGATGGAATATATTATTGTATGCTGTTGAGGTTATCTAAATTTTGTGCAAGTCTTGTTTTAGTAATCGTTCATTTCAAACTCCTAGACTAATTTCATTTTTTTGTTTCTTAGCTTAGAAACCTTAGAATGTTTTATAGGGAGCACCCCCCTTGGCTTCGCTATGAGTTGGCCTAGATGGAGGAGTTGATTGTTGAGTGACAGTATCTCAACTCGAGACTTGCCCCCAAGGATGCATCCAGTGGCTTGAATATTTTTGCCACGCCAAATCCCCTCGAGTTGTGTAAAAGGCGGCAACAAGATCTAAGTGCATACCTGGATCTAGATGTTTGATTTGGGTCCTTTCTCCTTATTCAACATCCCCAAATAGATCACAACCTTCCATATACCAAGTCGCTTTGATTGCCCAATAGAAATCGCCCCGCAAAACCCCAAGAGAGACAATAGTAAGACAAATTGTAAAAACTATGAATCAATTGAAATTTTCCATTCGATATGTAACTTAACAAGAGTAATGGAGGATAGATGGCAAATAAAATATAACTTGGAAAAAGCAATATTTATTTTTATCCACAGAAACTCCCGTCACAAGAGCAAGTCGCCCAAGCCAAGTAAGTCACCCCAACTCGACTTGGGTGAAGTTTCCCCAATATGAATTGGGTGAAGTTGTCCTCCTCTTGCAAGCACAAAAAAACAATTTTTTTTTGCTCGAATATGGAATATGACAATGATCTAGTAGTAGAAGGAATTTGACAAGAAAGAGAAACCATAAACATCCATCAAGAGACCCAAGAATTTGCACAAGCGAATTTTTTATTAATTTCTTTCAAGAGTCCCTTACAAATGAGGGGCTCACTCTCTTTTAAAGCTTAAGAGAGGAGCCAAATCCCTAACTGACTTTTTGATAGACAGTTGAAATTAAAGATACAATGAAAATCTCACTTTATGACATGGATCAAGCTGGAAATGATCAAATCTAAGTGAGGGGGGCGAATTACCTCCTAAGCCCAATATACAATGAATGATACACATGTTAGACATAATAAATAACATCCTAGGAGGCTTAATTCACCCCTGGGGATCCAAGATCCACTTTTACATCAATAATTAGCTCAAGATACAAGTCACCAATAGAGAAAGTCGCCCTCCTAGGGAGAAACACATCCCGCCCATGGGGGAAATGAAGCATGTGATATGATAACATATGAAAGTGCTAGGAAAAAAGGTCCAAAATCATCTAGTAGGCCATAACATCATGACCCAAATCACCATTTTCCATTCACTAGTCCCAAGTCTTACATCCCAAGTCGTGGTCATCTTTTAATTTTCAATTAATTAGTTGGAAACTATAATAAATCTTTAGTTTTCCCATATCTGGAACTTTCCTTGCCCAAAATAATGATCTGATTACACGGATGAATCGGGAAACATAAAAAATACTGGGTTCCACTAATCTTACACCCCAAGCTGATCCGTTATGAAGCAAACTCGAAGATTTTAATTAAAAATATGCTTAATTATTTCCTGATGACTTTATAAAAATTATGAATTAAGCCTTTTCTTCTGCACCTGATGCTTGGAGGGGTCCAATTGACCTCCAAAGAAAATGATTTGAACACTGACAACCTGTAGTGGGATCCCGCTATTTATTTTACTCGTTGACCAAGTCAAACAATGGTTTGACCAAGTAAAAAAAGTCAACATATGGTCAAAATTGACCAAAACTCAAAATGGCCATATAATCAAGAATGATGCATGCAAGTGGTGTCAAAGCACTTATCATAATAAATATTGATAAGCGACTAAATGGTAATTTAGGTCAATACATGGTGATCAACCAAAAAATAATAAAAAGTAAGTCAATTACTCATTAAAACATTAGACAAATGCAATAGTTCTATCTATATGCTTATGTTCAAATTAACTAAGAATGTGATGCATAGATCAATCCTCGCCCTCCTGGGTGGAAATGGATTAAGATAGCCATGGGTTTGGTCAAAGTGAAGGTTGAATTTTGGATAGACTCAATTTACCTTTGGAGAAAAGGGGTTTTAGGGGCCTCTGTGACATTTCTTGGAATGATGTAGCACAATGTCTCACAAATGGATGAAGTGCTTAGAAATAACCCTTTCGACTCTAGCAAGTTCCCCTTTATTTCACATTTTTACATTTTTCATTTCATTGCATTTGACTTTCACTTGCATTTTGCATTTTTTTGTATATGTCATTTAAGGACACTTTGCAGTTGTATTCCTTTAATTAGCTAGCCTCCAAAGTTATAGGCCCCCAGAGAATGACATGGCCTTAGCTCCGCTGCTAGCGAGCGTCCATAGCTCCAACAGAGTTGCCTTAGTATTGCCTCTTTACAGGCAAGTAGGAAGAACATCATACAAAGGGTGAGTACCTACTCCCTTGGCCACTATCTGTTTTTAAGGACGAGAAGACTTGTTTTTACTCTAAGGGATGCACTTTCAGTGACATAAGCATACTTAACTGTTGATTTTTCTGAGCACCATCGAGAGCCATTGTCTTAGGAGAAGGGGGACACCTGGTCCAGGACCACGGTGTGGACTCAACCTAGTGTTGAGTGACCATTTTGTTGAATGGTAGATATCCGGTCCTTGACCATGATATGGACCCAGCCCTTCCTTGGGTAGACTCAACCCAGTGTTGAGTGACCATTCTGTTGAATGGTAGACATCTGGTCCAAGACCACGATGTGGACCAGTCTAGTATTGGTTGACTCAGCTTAGTTCTGAGTAGCCATTCTCTTGGAGAATGGAGGCACTTGGTCTGTTACCAAGTATTTGACCTAGGGTCAAATTATGCAGCCTATGGTTGAGGCACCTGGTCTGTTACCTGGAAGGTACTATAAGCCCTAGACTTGGTCTAGGCATGTGTGACACTTTGACCCTTGATCAATGGGCTTGTGGTCTTCTCCAAGGCTTAGCTACCCTTGGTTAAAATACCCTAGTACCTGATCTTGGTGTCACACAGAGTGTGAGATAAAAGCATTAGTAACTCTCTTGGTTTATGATGACGTACTTTGAATAAAAAATAAATGACCATAGGGGCACTTGAAGAAGGCTAAAAGCAAAAGTCAAAAATAAATAAAGACTTTTGGACCACAGGTAAAAGTAAAAAATACATAAAGACTTTTGGACCACAGGTAAAAGTCAAAAATACATAAAGACTTTTGGACCATAGGCAAAAGTAAAAAATACATAGAGACTTTTGGACCATAGGAAAAGGACCATAGGTAAAAGTCAAAAATACATAAGGACTTTTGGACCATAGGAAAAGGACCACAGGTAAAAGTCAAAAATACATAAGGAATTTTGGACCACAGGAAAAGGACCATAGGTAAAAATACATAAGGACTTTGGTAAAAGTAAAAAATACTAAAAGGACCTTTTGACTACAAAAAGGCTAAAGGTAAAAGTGAAAATTAGAAAAGAATAAAATAATATTATTTTGTTCTTTCTAATTTTGGTCCACTTACATGTGACTCAAGGATATAAAAGAATATCAAGCCATTTCATTATGATACACACACTTGCTCTCACAGGTACAACTGCTCAAGTTTGAAGAAGTAGTTTTTTTTTGATTGTGCCCTAGCATGGATGAGTCTAGCTAGGGCATCATCATCCATTGAAGAAAAACCCTAAGCTAGGGTTTCTTTATCTTTTTACTGTTTTAGGGTTTCTTTATCTTTTTACTGTTTTAAGGGTTTCTACTCAAACCCTTCATCAAATCCAGGCAGCCTCCTTTAGATCCGGGAAGCCACCATCAGATCTGGGCAGCCATCTCCAGATCCGTGCAGACCTACTTGGGCAACTTCCTCTTCTTCACGGGCTGCCCGCATTTCTCCTTGGGCAACCGTACAGTTTTGGGCATCCTGCTAATTTGGGCAGGAGAGAGAAAATTAGGGCAGCTAGCCCTAATTCGTGAAAAAGCCAATTTGGCGTTTTTTATGTATTTGGAAAATTAATCTTTTGATTTTGTGGTTTAACCATGTTGGGGTTTGTGGTACTTTTTGAAGAATTTTAGTCATCTCATTTACGAGATGAGTTACTAATGCTTTTTGGGGGTTTTGTCCTTTAAAGGTTTCCCTAGTGAAAAACTCTTGTGTCCATTGTGTTGATGTGATGAATGTTGTTTTACTGCACTTGTCATTTGTTTAAAGATAGTCTGCAAAATTTATAAGTATTCATGCTAATGCTAAAATTCAACATGGTATCAGAGCTTAGCATGTGAAAACACAGTAAAGGGACACTATTGTTGTTTTCCTAGACGTTGGGATAAGATTTGCAGACTTTACATTTGACTAAGTTGTAGAGATGGCTGTAAATGCTTTCAGACCGGAAGAGAAGCTCAATGGTTCAGCCAATTACAACTCCTGGAAGGCCAGGTTAACAACCATTTTAGAAGAGAATGACTTGGATGACATTTTTTTTAATGTCATTGAAGAGCCAACTTCTAATGCTGGCAGGCTTGCTTACAAGAGGGAGCAAGGTAAGGCTAGAAGGATCATCTATGATTCTGTCAAAGAGACAGTGATGCCCAACATCACATCTTTGAAGACGGCTAAAGAATGCTTTGGTGCTTTGACCAACCTATATGAAAAGAAGGCTCCCAGTCAGAAGAGAGTCTTGAAGAAGAGGCTACGAACTTTGAAGCTGAACAAGGATGAAACTATCGGTTCTTTCTTCACAAAGATTGCACAGGTAAGAGATCAACTCATTGCTATTGGTATCACTGTTGATGATGATGACCTTGTGCAAACTGTGGTTGATGGTCTCCCAAGCTCTTGGGAAACCTTCATGGCATCAGTTAGTGGACGTGAGAATCAGCCAACCTTTGAAAGGCTTTGGCATGATTGCATTGAAGAAGAGGGAAGGACCTCTGGCAAGGTAATCAAGGAAGGCAACCTTGCACTTGCAGCAAAGACAAAGAAGCTCAAGAAGTATTTCCCTGAGCAAAAGAAGGGAAAGAAACCTCAGGGTAAGTTTTCTGACATGTCAAAAGTGGAATGTTATAATTGGCATAAGTTCGAAATTTTGCCAAAGATTGCAGGCAAGCCAAAAAGAAACCTAAGCGAAGGTTTCAAGCATCTGTTGCAGAAGCAGAAGAAGAAGAAGAAGAAGAAGAAGAAGAACCAAAGAAAAAGAAAACTAAGGCTGACAAAACTGAAGAACCTAGAAGAGATTACTATCTGATTTCTGCTTTCACTGGCTGTTTCACAACTTGTGCTGCCTCTTGGTTGGTGGATAGTGGTGCTTCCAGGCACATGATAGGTAACCGTTGAGCCCTCACCAGTTACAGAAAGAAGAAGTTCACCACTCAGGTGGAACTTGGAGATGACTCCACTTACAAGATTGAAGGAGTTGGCTCAACTTCACTTCAACTTGACTCAGGTACGGTTCTTCATATTGATGATGTTCTTTATGTTCCTGGTTTAAAGAAGATCTCTTATCTGTTGTTAGATTAGAGGACAAGGGCTAGAGAGTCCTCTTTATGGACAAGAAGGTCCTCCTATGGGAAAAGAACGAAGACCTAAGCTCACCTGTGCAGATTGGGGTTCGAGAGGGAGACCTTTACAAGGCCTCCAGAGATTCCACTCATGTGCTTTGGTACATCACATAATTGATCCATGTGAACCTTGGCATAGAAGGTTTGGACACCTTCACTACACAGCTCTCCCAGGATTGCAGAAGATGGTTACAGGTTTACCAGAAGTCTCTCCAAAACATGAAGGAATCTGCAAAGGATGTGCTCTAGGTAAGAATACTAAGAAATCCTTTCCCAGAAGCAAGAATAGATCTAAAGGCATTTTGGATTTGATTCACTCTGACATTTGTGGGCCTATATCTTCACCCTCCTTGAGTGGGTGTTTATATTATGTGTTGTTCATTGATGATCACTCTCGGAAGTCATGGATTTACTTCCTCAAGGCCAAGAGTGAAACCTTTGACAAGTTCAAAGAGTTTAGGACACTGATTGAAAATCAGACTGGTAGACACATCTGAATCTTGAGATCAAATAACGGAGTTGAATATGAATCTAATGAGTTTGATGATTTTTGCCGAGAAGCAGGAATCAAGAAAGAGCTGACAGTACCTTACAACCCCCAACAAAATGGGGTTGCAGAAAGGAAGAATAGAACGATCTGTGAAGCTGCTAAAGCCATGATCACTGATCTAGATCTTCCTCTATCTTTGTGGGCAGAAGCTACAAGTATCGCTGTGTATATTCAGAGCAAAAGCCCTCATGCTATCTTGGGGGAGAAGACTCCAGAAGAAGTCTTCACCAAGAAGAAACCTGCAGTTGACCACATGAATATTTTTGGCACTCCCGTATATGTTCATGTGCCTAAAGAAAAGAGGACCAAGCTAGAGCTCTCTGGTAAGAAAGGTATATTTGTCAGGTACAGTGATTGCTCGAAAGCTTATCGAGTATATATACCTGGACAAAGGTACATTGAGGTTAGCAGGGATGTGATCTTCCATGAGGAAGCTGTGTTTCGTAAAACACTAGAGATTTCAATGGAAGATGAAGTTTCTCCACTTGAGTTTCCACATTCAGAAATTCAGAGGGAGGAAGAGGAATTTGAGGATCAAATTCGAGATGCACCTGAGGACACTGAAAGTCCACCAAAAGAACTACTTGAAGTTCCTCCTTCCAAAAGGAGACCTGCTTGGTACCGCGAGATGGTGTAAGAAGGCGAGAAGCATCAAGCTCCTCCAGGGACTTTCAGAGAAAGCATAAGACCACAAACGTACTCATGTCTTATGTGCCAACTTATCAGTGCAAAACCTTATCATACGAAGAAGCAGTAGGTAAACAGGTATGGGTTGATGCCATGATTGAAGAGTACAAGTTAATGATGAAGAATGATGTTTGGGAAGTTGTTCCCAGACCAACAGGAAAGTCAGTAGTGACTTCCAGATGGCTTTATAAAATCAAGCATGCTGCTGATGGCAGTATAGAGAACTATAAAGCTAGATTCGTAGCTCGTTGCTTCACTCAGAAAGAAGGAATCGACTATGATGAGACATTTGCTCCTGTTGCCAGGTACACTACCATTAGAACTATCATTTCACTTGCTGCAGTATTCAGATGGAAGTTACATCAGATGGATGTAAAGACAACTTTCCTCAATGGTAACATTGAGGAGGAAGTTTATATTGAACAACTTGAAGGCTTTGTGACTCATGGGAAGAAGACCCATGTATGTAAACTAAAGAAAGCCTTGTATGGACTGAAATGGGCTCCGAGAGTCTGGTATGCCAGGATGGATGGATTTCTCTACAGCTTGGGGTTTTCCAAAAGTACAACTGATTCTAACTTGTACTTTAAGGTTGTTCATAATCATGTCTTGATACTTGTTCTATATGTAGATGACTTGTTTCTTACAGGTGATGAACAATTGATAGAACAGTGTAAGAGGGAGCTTACCTCTGAATTCGAGATGAAAGATATCGGATTGATGCAATACTTCCTTGGCTTAGAGGTCTGGAAAAAGCCAGGAAAGATCTTCTTGACACAAGGAAAGTATGCAGTGGATATCTTGCATAGATTTGAGATGCAGGACTGCAAGTCCATGAGCGTATCCATGACTACCAAATTGACAAAGTTGCAAGACTCAGCCACCAGTTCACAGAGTGTGGACTCTACTTTGTACAGACAACTTATTGGATCCCTGATGTATCTCATGCATACGAGAGCAGACATCTGTTACACAGTGAATGCACTGAGTCAGTTCATGTCCGATTCGAAGCACATACACTTGGTAGCGGCCAAACATGTACTCAGATATGTGCGAGGTACTATCACTGATGGGCTCAAGTATACTTCCAGCAGTGGAGTATTGTTATCTGGATATATGGATTCAGATTGGGCTGGTAGTGCAGTTGACTGGAAAAGTACCTCTGGTTATTGCTTCAGTATGGGATCAACAATGATCTCTTGGTCCAGCAGGAAGCAGGGTTCCATTGCTCAGAGTACAGCTGAGGCAGAGTATATTGCTGCAAGTGATGTCTGCAAGGAAGCAGTTTGGCTCATAAAACTTGTATCTGATCTGTTCGAGGGAAAGCTTCACTCAACGATCATCCATTGCGATAATCAGAGTTGCATAAAGCTTTCGAAGAACCCAGTGTTTTATGATCAATCGAAACACATTGAAATGAGGTATCATTTCATCAGAGACGTAGTGGAGAGAGGTGCTCTGAAGTTGCAGTACATTTGTACGAATGAACAAATCGCAGATATCTTGACCAAGCCTCTGTCAGCATCAAAGTCCATGTACTTTCGTGACAAGCTTGGTATGGCAGAGAATGCCTCTCTCGCTGATAGGGAGTGTTGATTTTTCTGAGCAACATCGAGAGCCATTCTCTTAGGAGAATGGGGACACCTGGTCCGGGACCACGGTGTGGACTCAACCCAGTGTTGAGTGACCATTCTGTTGAATGGTAGATATCTGGTCCTTGACCATGATATGGACCCATCCCTGCCCTGGGTAGAATCAACCCAGTGTTGAGTGACCATTTTGTTGAATGGTAGACATTTGGTCCGGGACCACGATGTGGACCAGTCTAGTACTGGTAGACTCAGCTTAGTGTGAGTAGCCATTCTCTTGGAGAATGGAGGCGCTTGGTCTGTAACCAAATATTTGACCTGGGGTCAAATTATGTAGCCTATGGCTGAGGCACCTGGTCTGTTACCAGGAAGACACTATAAGCCCTAGAGTTGGTCTAGGCATGTGTGACACTCTGACCCTTGATCAATGGGCTTTTGGTCTTCTCCAAGGCTTAGCTACCCTTGGTTAAGATACCCTAGTACCTGATCTTGGTGTCACACAGAGTGTGAGATAAAAGCATTAGTAACTCTCTTGGTTTATGATGATGTACTTTGAATAAAAAATAAATGGCCACAAGGGCACTTGAAGAAGGCTAAAAGCAAAAGTAAAAAATACATAAAGACTTTTGGACCACAGGTAAAAGTCAAAAATACATAAAGACTTTTGGAAGACAGGAAAAGGACCACTGGTAAAAGTCAAAAATACATAAGGACTTTTGGACCATAGGAAAAGGACCACAGGTAAAAGTCATAAAAGTAAAAAATACATAAAGACTTTTGGACCACAGATAAAAGTAAAAAATACATAAGGACTTTTGGACCACAGGAAAAGGACCACATGTAAAAGTAAAAAATACATAAGGACTTTTGGACCACAGGTAAAAATACATCAGGACTTTGGTAAAATTAAAAAATACATAAAGGACCTTTTGACTACAAAAAGGCTAAAGGTAAAAGTGAAAATTAGAAAAGAATAAAATCATATTATTTTGTTCTTTCTAATTTTGGTCCACTTACAGGCGACTCAAGGATATAAAAGAAGATCAAGCCATTTCATTATGATACACACACTTGCTCTCACAGGTACAATTGCTCAAGTTTGAAGAAGAAGTTTTTTTTTGATTGTGCCCTAGCATGGATGAGTCTAGCTAGGGGGCATCATGATCCATTGAAGACAAACCGTAAGCTAGGGTTTCTTTATCTTTTTACTGTTTTAAGGGTTTCTACTCAAACCGTTCATCAGATCCAGGTAGCCTCCATTAGATTTGGGCAACCACCATCAGATCTGGGCAGCCATCTCTAGATCCGTGCAGATCTACTTGGGCAACTTCTTCTTCTTCACGGGCTGCCTGCATTTCTCCTTGGGCAGCTGTACAGTTCTAGGCAACCTGCTAATTTTGGCAGGAGAGAGAAAATTAGGGCAGCTGGCCCTAATTCGTGAAAAAAGCTAATTTGGCATTTTTTATGGATTTGGAAAATTAATCTTCTGATTTTGTGGTTTAACCCTGTTGGGGTTTGTGGAACTTTTTGAAGAATTTTAGTCATCTCATTTACGAGATGAGTTACTAATGCTTTTTGGGGTTTTTGTCCTTTAAAGGTTTCCCTAGTGAAAAACTCTTGTGTCCATTGTGTTGATGTGATGAATGTTGTTTTACTACAGTTGTCATTTGTTTAAAGATAGTCTGCAAAATTTTTAAGTATTCATGCTAATGCTAAAATTCAACATTAACTACACTCAATCATCCTGGATGCAAGACATGAAAGATCAACAACTCTATAGACAAAGCCACACACTTCAGAGCTGCTACACCAGGGGAAAACATGGAGGTCATCCAATCAAAGAGGTCATAGAGGGGAAGGTCCTTAGGTTCATCAGTCAAGTCCAATTCAAAGGATTTTGGAAACAAATGGATGATACGTATAACATGATAAAATCAAGTAGGGAACTACGAAAGAGGGAAATGATCTATACTTTAGATATGCAATTTACCGAGACAAAAACATGTACGTGAAACTAATCACAAAAGCCACTATATCATCCCAAGAACAAGTCCAACTATAACAACAAAGAATCATCGTATGATCACCAATGCACAAGGTCTAGCATAGTCAATAGATCAATAAAAATCATGAAAACCATAGATACCTCTGCCATATACCTTTTTTGAAATGCAGTTGCAAACTGTAATCCACCTGTGCTGACATTGCTATCTCTAAATGGCAAGGAAAGATAAGATCCAACTATATTGCTTTGATGCACTGAACCATGGCTCATAATGTATGATAAGGGAGGTCATGAAGAGGGCTCAAAGTGACAAGGGTGTCCCCTCTACTGTTTCCATTGAATAATCTGGCTGCTCAACTGATAAAAAAAATCATGCCCCATTGATATGCTTTGATAAACTTCTGCCTCAAGTGCAGGGACTAGGCTCATGACTACCAAATGATCTGCGAAAATAAGTAGTAGCTCCTAGCTACAAAGTATGTGATAACAGGGGTAAAGAAGGGGAAGCAGTCCCATTGATCAAAACAACATATGATACAGAGGTCATGCATTCCATTATCCAATTAACTATATTTAGTGAAAAAACAACATGTACTAATAATCAATGTTATTAGAACTGGACTGGTGGTCGAACCGCTCGACCCCAAGAATCAGAACTAGATTGGAACCAGACAAAAACCGAGAAACAAACCGGATCAAAAAATCAGTTGTGCAAAAATACATAAAATCTTCATATTTTCAATATATATATATTCATGTGCATCCATGTGGATTCAAGCCATTATACACAAATATGCAAAATTTCTCATGTATATAGCAAGTAAGAGTGTATAAAACCAAAATAGCACAGTGTACAAATACATATCTGAAGAAAAGTACATCAACAAAGAGGCCATAAATGACCTCTAAAGTCAAAATATAAGCATATGACTATAGTCTAGACTTTAGAATCAACAATCTAATGATTCTAATGATATATCAGAATTATCTGAGTCTTGATGCTCAAACTCAGAGTCATCATCTTCATCCTCAACATGAGCATGGCTTGATTCCCCTAGGCCTAAAGGCCCCTGTCCAACTGCAACATCAATGCCCACATCCTCTTGTTGTGGAAGAGGGAGCCTCCTTTCATAACGTTAGAAGGGGTTGTGGGTCAAATAAAAATCTCACATGTGGACTTTTTTTTTTTAATTTAATTAAAAAAAATTGCAATGCTGTTTATTTGGGGCCTTGGCATTATTGTACGGAACCAACCAGTTTCGTACAAAACCAGCTGGTTTGGAGAAAACTAATCGGTTCCGTAAGGAATGGAACCAGTCGGTTCAACATTGAAACCGACAGGTTCTATACGGGACAGGCCAAAAAAGGTCTGAGCTCTTGATTTGACTTGACAAACCTTGAGAACCGGTCCAACTGACTGGTTTTGTCGAAACCGATTGGGTTTTGATAACATTGCTAATAATAGGCTAACATATAACCAACAAACTTTATCATATGCTTTGGAAAGATCCAAATTTATTGTTATTGCAGATAACCTTTTCACTTTAATACCGTGAAGTGTCTCTTGCGCCATTGCAATTGCCTCATGTATTTGTCAACCTGCTAGGAAACTGAATTGTTTTGACAAAATTACCTCTAAGAGAACAACCTTTAGACGTAAAGCATAAACTTTTGTAGTTATTTTACATATGCAGTTACATAATTCAATGGCCTGAAATGGTCAAAACTGTTTGGTTTATCTATTTTGGGAATCAAAGCAATAAAGGTTGAGTTGAAGTTATGAGGAACTCTTTATGAATCCTTCTTTCATTTGGCAAACATGTTAAAATATTTGGTATTTTCGTCACCTGATTCAATCCATACCACTCTACTTTTCAATCTCCAGTCCACTTCTCGATAACGTAGAAGTTTTTCCCTTCTATTCTCCAAATTTGCTAGCCTTTGTAACTCATCCTTAGTGAAAACCCCACTTGGATTGTTTGTAAATAGATTTGAAATGCCCAATTTGGCCTCCTATAATGGACTCTCTCTTTTCTTAAGTCTCTTTGCCGCCCATTCCACAACTTTTTGTTTTAATCCTTTCAGAGAAACAACAAACTCATGTCAGGTTGAGGAACCCAGGGTTGCATTGTAACACACCCACTCCCTTCGGACAAGTCAGGCTCTTCAAGCCAAGAGGGGTTAAATTTAAACAGGTTGTCCAGTTTTTTTTAGGTCATCTCCACTTGTAGAAAAATAGGGTTATGGTCATTTAGAAATGCCATCCAGACCTAAACATTTATTCCACCAAGTGGCCTTCAAAGATACTAGTTCAACATCAACCAATCCCATTTCTTCAATATTATATAGAAAGTAGCTAGCTAGTTGATCCAACCTTGCTTTGGTGTCCCAAACCTCCACCCAATTCAATGTGCAGCTCAGATCACCCCCAATGATGAGATTTTGATCTTTTATAAAAGAGTAAGCAAAGAAGCTGTTATCACATATACATTTGCAGCTGGGTTGCCATGATGCAACATGTAAATATATCTCTTATTCTATTTCGGGCCATTTTTCACATGGGGTTTAGCATGGATCTCTTACAACTTCAGCCATTCCAGAGCCTTGTTTAGCAGATTTTCCTTGCCAAGATTGAGATTCATTAGTCCAATGAGATGATTTCAGTGATGACCTAGTTCATTTCAGCAGAGTAGCAGATCAGATGCGGTACATACAGTCACAGTGGGGCCTTATCAGTTGGAGACAGGTATATATGGTGAGATAAGGTATATGCTTCTTTGGTTTGATTTTTCTCTATGATGTATGTCAAACACCTATGCTTGTCATGTTAGGATGATTATGGTGACCTATGCTTATATGTACTAATGCTTGAAGTTGTGTTATGACTAATCAAGGGACTTGATGTGAAGACTATTGCTCATGCCATGCTTGTACAAATAGTAGACCTTAGTGCTAGGTTGGATCCATGTGTCATTTTGTCCCCGCCCATCTAGTTCATCTGTTGTTGAATTTATCCCATGACTTAGACTGATAGAGACTTGTGAGATTGAAGATAGTTTCCCCATATTGACCCCTGTGCATGATAGACTCCATGTTGTTATGTGTCTTTGGCTATGAAGTATGTGACTTGGCTAGTGTGGCTGGGTTCACTGGGAAGTTCTCCTTTAGTCCTCAAAACAAGTGCTCCACCAAACAGTGTTGCTAAACACTAAAACATCGGAACACATAAAAGCTATATCTAAAGGATGCAAAGTATAAATGTTGTTAAAAAGGTAGTCAGGGGCTAAGGGGTTGAGCACCCATTCTTTGTATAATGTAAGGCTCATTTGCCCTCCACAGGGGCAGCAGGGAGAGGCAAACCCGTTGGGGCTATGGATTGCTTGCTGGCAGCGGGTCTAGGCCTTAGTCATTTACTGGAGCCCAGAAGGCTTTCCAGGGCACCTGCTCTTGTAGGCTGGCTACTATCTTATGTGAAATGTGAAATGTATTGAAAAGGTTAATGGTCAAAGGATGAGCACTCACTCTTTGTATAGTGTTTGGCTCATTTGCCCCCACAGGGCAACATGGTGAGACTAACCTACAAAGGTTGTGTCTTTGTCAATATTGGAGCCCAAAAGGCTTTTAGGGCGTTTGCCTTTGAAGGTTGACCTATATTGCAATTTAGTGCAAAGGAAAACTTGCTAGAGTTTGAAGGAAACAAGCCCAAGTACTTTATCCACTTGTGAGACACCTCCATCCCCTATTGCTATCTGTCATGCATATGTCACTTTGGTAGAGTATATTGGTTATCATTCGGAGAGATCACTTAGTCAAAGTCAGTCAAAAGTCATTCCTCTTTGCCTTAGCCTGGTTTTCCATCCTCACCCAACAATAATAGCACATTGATTACACTTTGTAAGTATGGCATGAACAAGCAGACTTCCAGAAAGTTCCAAGATTATTCAAAAGCACAGGTATATCTTTTGCTATTATTATTATTGTCACCATGATTATGAATAACATTGATTTAAGCTTGGTTTTGATATACATTATTGGAGCATTTCTTACCCTGGATGCTTACAGGATCATATTGATGTAGTATCTGAACTTCAGTTTGGGTACTTTGACCTGGTCAACCCAGTTGACCAAGTCAAGCACGGTTCCCAAGGCAGTGACTCAAAAAACAACATGGTTTATATTTGTTCCAGACATGCCCAGGACCAATACTGTGGTTTCAGTTTTGAGAGTTTGGCCCCAAATCTCCTGATCAGTGATTATTGTCACTTAACTATTGGCCAAATGCTCAAATTTTATTATAGATGGCAGTGTTTTTGGTTCTCCTAGAATAGTGCAGTGTTCTAGGGGGTATCAGTAGTCACTTATACCATTCTTTTGTGTCTCCAGATCATCTAGAGCAGTCAGTTTGCCCCAGTTCTTATCTTGGACAGAGTTATGATGGTTTTATCATTTTCCAGAGGATGTACCAACAAAAATGAACTAGGAATTTCATTGAAAAATTGTTTTGGCCAATTGGGTCAAGGAAATAGCTTGGAATTTTGGCAGTTAACGTGTCTCAGCATCCCGGACAGTCCTTCAATAGTTTTTCAGCCAACATTTGTCTGGATTATTTTATTTTGGCTCAATCAGTGAGGAAATCCCCCCAAAGGGGCATCCCCTCAACTTGGCTAATGATGTATTTCATAGTTATATCATATGTTATGAAGTTGTAAATGGGCCTAGGGTGAATTAAGCCCCTAAATGACCCCTCTTGATGTATTATCATGTCACACCTTATGTTATATTGTGACTTTCACTTTAGATAGGCATCCTTGAGCAAAGTGCGCCCCCTTGGTGATGTGGTCACTTGATCCATGTGATGATCTTTGTATTGGTGATCTCCACTGTTGATGATGTCTTAATCTCAACCGTCGGATGATAGTTAATTAAAATGTGGGCACACTCTCAGACTATTTAAGAGAGGTGACCCCCCCCATTGTAAGCCATGAAGCTCTGGCACCGGAATATCGAATAAAGAGATTTGTTTGGGATTACACTTCTGAGTTTTGTAAATGAGTTGATGATTTGATGAGTGGCATTGTTTTTCTTCTGTACCGAGTTTGCTTCGGGATAGATTTTGCATATTTTCCTTTACCCATTCATCTACAGGGAAGGAGGCACCCTAGGGAAGAGGGCGCATCTGTGGGAAAACTCACCATTGCCCGACTCTTGGGTGTTCGGTTCAGGGAGTATTTCTTTCTTTATGAATTTTTACCTCCTGTCCTTTCCTTATTCTGCAGATCTCATTCATATGTCTTACCATTTGAATTTCTTTGGCTTGGCAGGTTTAAGGAGGCGCTAGGGTGATTGGCTAAAGCTCAACTACATCAAGATCTTCTCTGAAAAAGCTCATTTGATCAAGAAAGAGACATTCTTCATCATTTCTTCATCTACAAAATCCAGGTATGTGTCACAGGTAAATTCTCCCTCGTTTAATTTCTGTATGCATTGCCCATCACTGCTTTTATTGAAAAACCCTTCTTTAGACTTAGGAAAAATCATTGGATCGATTTTCACTGGGAATCTACAAATTTGACGATCTGGGTTTTGTTGGCCATCCTTAAAATTCCTCTCCTTCCTAGGTGTCAGCCACAGACTCCATTTTCTCACTCTCAGGCACTGATTTCTAGGAGAGAAGGCGCCCCTCTCTATCTGGCTACTAGTTCCTCTTGCTTTTCTTTTTGGTTTTGGCTAGGATTTTGCTATACCGTCGAATCTTACATCCAAGTAGGTGTGTTGAAGGCCTAATTTCACTGTATCAACTACGTCCTGGGAACTTTCCTTTTTTTTGATTAAATCCCCCAAGGTACTGGGTTTGATCATTTGAACAAACACACCAGCCCTAGATTTGTTTAAATTCTTTAAGTCACCGATCCATTTCATTCGAGTAACAATTCTACAATCCGTAAGCACCCGTACTCGAATATTCCTTAATTTGTGGCTTATCCCTTAAATCTAGGGTTTCTAGCTCTCACCTTACGTATTCACATTTCTTGGCTTAATCTGGTGATTAGCTGTAGATTTGTCCTTTCAGGATAGGATCGGGTCTCCCCCATTGTCACTTGGGCATTCAGTGGCATAAAGTGAAGGAATCCCTAATTGATGTGACAACCATCCATCTTTTGGGGGTTAGGGTTTTCGTAGGTCATGGCTTTGGTTTCCTGTCCCCTCTGCCATCCTGTATAAGACTACTGTATTGAGGCAACCACAAGATCCGTGATAACAAAAGCGATCCGAGAAACCATGCTTATGATCATAGGGTCCATACATACACATCTACGACAAAGACTTATTTCTCCAGGCTCTAGTCCATGAACACTGTGCATAGACCTGAAGTAACAAAAAAACTATTGGATAGAGTAAGATAAGTCCTCCATCTTGAGAGTAGTCAAATGGAAAGTTTGACAACTTCCACCCAAAGAAAATCCTAATCCTTGAATAAAGATTTTAAATTGTCTACAATGAGTTCCTCCTTACACATTGTCTCCTATACAAGAAGTATATCTAGTCTCTCTTTCTCCACTACTTTAGATAGGGCTATATGTTTAATGGGGTTGCCCAAGCCCCACACATTTAATGAAATAATTTCATTTAGTATCTGGGCCAGAGGGCTGTCTGTCCCTAATTTCATTGATTGATTTCCATTGCCACTTTGTCTTGAGCATGATGTAAATATGATTTGCATCCAATTGACCTTGACATCCTAGTCTTCCTAAAATCAGAACCCAAACCCCTTGAACTACAACCTCCTGACTCTGTAAGGAATTTTTTTGACCTAATATAATTTGAGTTTCCTCCTGAATCCCTTGTGGATAAAGAGATAGGAGACCCTCACTTGGCCCCTTCCAAAGAACATGTGGGCTTCAAGGGTTTCAGATCAAGCTTAGTATCGACTGAGGAAATAATTACCCCCTCCATATGTTGGAGTTTATTCTTCATATCCCTCCCCGTCCTAGTCTTAATTGAATGTAAGGGGATGCCAACATTGACGGGAAGTGACCATTTTTCTTTAAAGATGTCTTCAAAAGAAAATTGAAGGGAGGATTGAAATTTTGGTAACTTTACCTTTCGAAGAATAATTAGAAGTGACCAAAGGTGCAAGCTTCCAAGGGCCATTATCTGCAACATGTTGTAATTTGTTTGTGCAATCAACTAATGCCCCATCAATAGGAGAGGAAAATCACGTGACAAAATCCAGAACCTTCCTACCACTTGTATGGCAGGGAGTCTGAGAAGTCCTTCTTCCTCAACTATATTAGTTAAATTAGAACTCAATTCCAAGGGCAAATCTTTATTATTGTTTCCAACCTCTTTCCCTGGCTCAGAGGAGTCTGGAGGGATAAAAGACATATTTGTGAAACCACATTGTGTGTATGAACATCACCACCAACTCGAATACAATGTGAATGTTGGGACACCTAACAAGCTACTATGCCTGAACTATCCTCCTTAAACCTATTGTTGGGAAGCATTACTTTTTGGGACCTAGACAGAAGAAAAAGACCTAAGGCCTCCTTTGATGAAGTAACAAAGGAATTACATGTCCATTCTAATGACATCGTGCACACTGGAAGGGCACATTGACATAATCCAATTCTTGTATAAAGACTTGGTCACCCACCTATACATTGAGACTGTCAGTCAATCCCTCGCTCAAATTTATATTCACCAAGACTTTTGCCACTTACTGAATGGCACTTTTTTGTAGGAAGGGTCCACATATAAAGTCTTTCCCAAAGAATTCCCAAGATCCCATAAAAATTTATCACTCTAGAACCCACAGGTAGGCCTAAGAGCTTGACCCAAATCGACAAGGTTTTAGAGGTTCCATGACGCAGATAAGACATGGGTGCCATAACTTTAGAGATAGTAGTGCTGAGCTCCAAAAGCACTTACTGCATAGAATGTGGATTGTATCCTCTTTTGCACAGAAGGAAAAACCTAGCCATCCTTGAGTCATGATATGGAAGTCAGACAATACCCAACCACCGTCTCCCATGAACACTTAAGCCATTCTCGCAGTGTCTCTTTTGAGAGTTGTACGCCAAAGAAGCATCCCAACAAGGATTTACCAACATAAGTTAGAACATGTTCTAACCTCAAATCTTTGCTAGTCATCTTTACCCTTTATGTATTCCTTTTAACAACACGCTTTCTCCTTTTCTTTTGCTCCATAGTCTGATCCCCCTTTGAAAATGTTTCCCTAGAAACAAAGCAACCCACTAGTAAAATGGGATCCAAAAGTCGACTCAAAACTCTCTCTTGCTTTTGATTGTTGAGGTTAGCACCTGTCCTTGGATGCCAGAGACCAAAGGAAAGATTAGAATATGCAAAATGACGAGAAGATTTGGCTTTGTTACCAACTAAGTTGCACCTAGTTGGACTTTCAGGCGAGCCGATATAGTTTGAACAAGCACACTTGTTCATTCATCAGATTTCATAAGTCCGTCAGGCCTCTTAGGCCAGTTGTTTTTTTAACTTTTGTAACACATGTTCATACCCCCTTGGGGAAATTGTAAAAAATGTGCTAGCATGGTCAATTTTGTAAAAGACTCCGCTTCCTAGACTTAGACATCAAGTAGACTAGCTCAGAGTGTTTTTTCCCTTGGTAATTATTTGTTGTTGAACAAACGACTAATAATTTTTGAGTTTTTCACTCACACCTCAAAAGTTGGGGTAGTTGCCTTGGTGGTTAGGCCTTAGGGGGTTATTAGAGCCTAAGTGTCAATGTTTATAAACATGCTAGGCATTCGAATTGAGTGGTGTGGACATGTGCTAGGTCCCCCTCGATTTTTGTTCAGTTCCAAGAAAATTATTATTTTCCCACAAAATTAGGCCATTTTTTAATGGTTTAATTAAAAAAACTGTAAAAGGCATAAAAGCTTGATCTGAAGGAGGAATTTGGTGTGTGGATGCTCGTTTTCAAACTCAGAGCGTCCTCTTCACCTCGAGACCCACTTTTCATATGATCCAGGCGGCTAAATCATCCCATAAGGCATTATTTCTCTAAGGGTGCAGCAAAATGTCATTTTAATGCTAAAAATGCGACAAAATGACAAAATCCAAAAATTAAAAAGGTGACATCTCACACATGTTTGACTTAGTCAAAGGTGGGGGGCGAATGTTTTAAGGATAAAGGTGAATCAAGCTAAAATATAAAGCATTATTTTAAAGTTAGTTTGGATTGACGTCTCCATGTTTGGAGTTCACGCCAAGCAAAAAATGCACCCACCATATATAAAATCGTATGGGTGATGTGGCAAATGCAAAACGTGTTGGAAATGCCCCAATGGCTAAGGAAATTTGTTTGGGAGCTAATACGTACGAATTGAGGTAACTGTTTGAGTTGGTGGGGAGTGTATCATGGATGAGGATGTGCCCTCTCCTCATGAGGGACGCATCATACATGTGGCATTTATTTCTTGTGGCATGTGGCAAGTTAGGTGAGGGGCGCACCTCTACTAAAGAGGTGGCACCTTCTCCTCTCAAACAACTCCAAGTAGATCCACAATCATCTCCTTGAACTCAACTTCATCTCCGGTGGTGTCCCCTCCCTGTCTCATTTGGCTATTTAAGCAGGCATCCTTTCCTCATTTTCTCATGGTCAGAGAGGATTGAAAGGCTGTTGAGCTGTATACTTGTAATCTCGTAGTATTTTATGGAATAAAAGAAGGATTTGGAGGCAAATCTCTTGTGTTGAGCATCATTGTGCGTGTATGATTATTGCATGGTTATAAGGTAACTGGTATTAGCTTCTTTTCGTTGTGCATTTCTTTGGTTTGCTGTGGGCCTACAAGGGGAGCTATCTCCCGGTAGGATAAGAGATTGTTTTAGTTTGATTCATGCTCTTATTGTTTGATGGTTGTAGATCTCTTAGCTTGCATGTACATTTTGTTTAATTGCATGCTTTCCAAGTTTCTACTTTCGACAACACCTTTGCTTGTAACCTTTTCTTGTGCAATTATTTCTAAGTTGATGCAGGTATCTAGCTTGAAGGAATGGTTGATCTTGGTTGACTCCTCCAACTTTCAAGCAAATTTTGAAGAGCACAGTCCCTCCGCTTTCCATTTGCAGACTCCACGACCCAAATATTCCCAGGCTTCCAACATTCCTTCTCGCTGTCTCCTTCAATTTAAATCAAACTTTCCCCTTTGGTTACGATTACTCACATGCTTTAGTGAATTAGTATTTCTTTCAAAAGAATATCTAAAGGCTGATTTATTTAAGCATGTATCTAGATCTAGAAGCATAAAGTGATATTTATGAAGTAGATCTAGGTTGATTAAGTACTTAGGCTTATTGTTTATCATTCAAGTACTTAAATTTTTATGCTTTTAACATTTTATTTGGCACATTTGGTGCATTACAGGTGTCTGGTTTTTCACTTTTATCGCCAGGACAAGGAGAAGTGCTGCCGGAAAATCAAGGATCTAAGTTGTTCAAAGACCTCTCGGAGCACCATTATTGATCTTGTCTTACTCAAACAACCTTGTAAGCCTTTGGATCCAAAATTATAAGGACCAAAGGTATCCACCTCAAAGGCTTTGTAAATACTGTAATAAAAGATTTTGAGTAGGCTCCTAAGAGCCCACTCCCCATCCCCCTTGGGGCGATTTGCGTTGGTGCACTTTTCATGTTTTTTTCCATATATTTGCTGAGATTAGTTAATGTTTACAAACTGTATACTTTTGAGCTTTACATTTCATTATTATTTTGCAAAAGTAATAAGAATCCTGACCTACTGTGCTATACCAAATTACCGAAAGGGAAAAGATTTGCGCAGTATAGTAATTAGAAAACATTTCATTTTTCTTTGCATTTTTTACCTTTTTTAGTAATCAACCCCCCTTGCTTTCCCAATTAGGGTTTATAACCTCAAAGAGACTCTGGGGGATTTAATAAACAAGCAAACACTGTTAAAAAATCTCTAAAATTAACAAGGCTTTCGTTGTGTATGCTCTGCACCGCTGCGGTTCGACCGACCAGTTGGATGCATCAAAAGCAATAGGGGGTGAGTAGTTTAAATTAGTATCACTTTCAAAATAACCTCCCAAGGCGAAAATCCAATGCCTCAATTTAATCCATTGTGGGGAAAGTTCACAGAGGAAGTGGGAACCATTGGATAGTGACCTCGAGACGCCGTCCGGCTACACCCTTGTTGGTGTAGTGTTGGACACATCCCAGAGTCTTCGATCCAACCCACATATTCTTCGCGTGGAACCACATCGGACAAGGGTTTTGGACATACTCCTCATATCGTCAGGTATATCTGGAGTCCCCTTCCCGCCTGTTTAATCCAACTATCTCATTTACTAAATCTAAAACTAACCAAGAACACTTGCAACACGTTTCCAGTATTACAACAACATTACAATCTTGTGACTCCATTTCCACAATGGTCTTTTACTTGTATTGTACATTTTATTGCTATAAGTTCATTTACTCATCTGGTGTTGTATAATTCATATGCTGTTGTGTTTAAATTATCTATTGCAATAATCTTGTTTCAGTCTTTAGTTCTAAAAACTCGTAAACAACTTACTCATCCATAAACCACCACTAAATGCTTAATCAGCCTTCGTAACTCTTAGGGTATACCCCCCTTGGCTTTGTTAGGAGTTTGCCTAAACGGAGGAGTCAAGATCAAGTGACAGTATTTGACTCGAAACTTGTCCCCAAAGACACACTTAGTGGCTTGAAGACTTCTGCCACGACAACCTAACCCCCTCAGGTGCGTGAAAGGCGACAATAGGCTTGACAGAGAGAAGAAAATTTCTACACCAAATTGAAGCCCCAACACCCCTTTACTATCTTTACTAATGTCAATTAAGGCTTCTGATGAGATCACAGGGTCCCTCACCCAGTCCTATCCTTCCTCTAGATGTGTATTAAAAGAATTGTCCAGAGGATTGGATGGATTTGGCACGAGTGACAAATTCAACAATGGCCTATTGACCAAAGTCTCCTCAAGCCCTAGGTTGCCCTCCTTTTTAATACTAGTCAGGAGACAAGGGTTTGTGGAGGAAAGGGTAACATCCCCTTCCAATAGTATAAAGGAGCTTGGAGAGGTGAAGATCTCTGAACTAGGTAGAGTATCCAAACCATAAACCTCCAATCTCCATATGATCGAGCGAGGAACTCAACCAAGACCTCCATTGCATTCTGACAAATTCCTCTACCTAGAAATTACTCCATATATCTATATAATAAATCACTTATATTTTTCAAACAGTCCAAAAGTTAAGTTTGTTGGAGTTCTTTGTGAAAATAATGAAGCACTTTGTATCAATTCAGAAATTTACTTCTATGAGTTCAATCCTGATTTGAGGTGGCAAAGCAGTGAATTTGTCATTTTCAATCTGCCAAGTGTCTCATTTTGCATGTCCATGTGAATGTGTAGTTTCATCATGAACAATTATGTGGCAATTTGTCTTCTTATAGTAACTTTCTAATAAAATTGTTGATTCACAATGTTTTTACATGCTTTCTATAGTTAGTTTAATGCACAGTGGGGTTACAATTGTACGCCTTCTGCTTATCTGTACAGCCAATCAAACTTTAGGACATGTCTTTTCTTCTCACTGGATGGCTCAGAACATCCTTATATGTCACCGTGATAGTTTCTCAACCAAGCCTAGATAAGACATATTTAACCAGGTTCATCATGGAGGGATGTTCCTTTATTCTATAATACATTGTGAGAATGTAACTATAACCGATCTATTACACATTTAAACGCAGAAGTAAAGAGTTAGATCACAATCACAAATTAAATCTGAGTTTATTACATCAGGACAATAATTACTGCTGGCCTTCTAGGCACTCTCTACTTCCACCTAAATGCATGCTGCAAGTATAAATTGCACTTTTTAAGGGTTTTATATCTGGTCTGTTAGTTCTCCAAAGTTGTTTAAAATTCCTGCAAAGCTATGGAGGTTCTGTAGAAGTCTATTTTAACAGTCTTCAGATACCGTGTATGAAATTCAAGGAATCACAACAGCTAGTGCTTTGTTGAAGGAAGTTTAGGTTTAACAAAAATATTATTTATGAAAGGCATCAGTGAGTACAAAATAATAACAAGTTCCAGTTTTATATTGTTTTGCTATGGTAGGGGACCTATTAGAAGCAATTTGTTTTCAAACTTTATTACAGGTCCTTGTTTCCTCATCTGTTTCGACTCTTTTGAGTATTACAAATTTTTTTTTGCTTCTTTAAGAGTGCATGCCTCCTGTTCCATATGACATGTCTTCTTCAGTTACATGAATTTCATATTATTACAAGACATTACTAGCTAAACGTTGGACTTAAATGTAATATAAATAGAATTGATATTAACATCAGATGATGGAAGAACCAAGCATTTTGAGATGATATTTGAAATCATGCTAATTCTTTGCTTTTGAACATTCCTTGTTGACTTTTCATTCAGTAATGAGGTTTAAATTAGCTGCTGTATTGGCATCGGGAGAATAAGAAAAAAAGTACTCAAGATGGGAGGTTGTGTTTCATATCAGAAAGGAAGAAACCAGACATGCAGGAAGTTTCATTTTTCAAAATCTAGGAAGTCTCGGGGGAGAATTTTTGCTTCTGTTGCGGGGCCACCCATTACAAGATCAAAGGAAGAAAAGGATGGAATTGAAAATCCTTTGGCTGACATTGCCATTAACAATTTTGTCCACCTCGATCTGGATAAGGCCAGAGCTGCACACAGAAGATCTGAAGTTGCAAATTTTAACATCCATGTAAGACAGCTTCAATGGTGTCACACCCAAACAGATTTGACAGGTAATGTAAAGCTTTGTTGATGCAAAAGTCAAAATTTAAATTCAAATTCAAGTTCAAATCCTTACAAACAGTTTAAATTCTTTAATGTAATATTAATTAGAATATTGAGTGAATTCACATTGTTTGCAACTTTGTTTTTTGGGAAATGTATCTTAAATTTCATCGCTAAACAATAAACATATAGTTCAAGAACTGATCCCTATCTGCTACACTAACTTTCCTAGGGATCACTTGGTGGCATGCATGCCTAGCATCCATGACTGTATCTAAAAGCGGATACAAAGAGAAAACGCAGTGAAAACAATTCTCTGGTCTTAAAGGTATCTTCACCAATAACCCATCCTCCCTATGGATCCCAAGGATTTGATCAGCAGAGGCTTTGTGCTTTAAATAGTCAAAGTAAAATTTATAAGCCACATCCCCTTCAATGATCCATTATAGGCGAGCACAAACCTGAGCACCCTTGGCAATATATCCCTTCTCTTTGCAGACAACCATTTCCTATTGTGCTGCTTCCCCTTGGAGCAAAAAAGGAGGAGAAACATCTTGATGTCGGAGGGAGATGATAGTTTCGATCGGCATACTATGAGGGACCTACACTAACCCCACTACTTTTGGATACTTAGTATTTACTATTTAGTCAATTAATGCACATGGTCATCTTCTTTGAATAAGGCCCAGTTAGGTAGTTAGTGGATTGTTTCTCAATGTGAAAGGGTCCTCTTTATTAAATAAGGCTGACTAGGTGGTTGGTACTTGGTATTCATGAATGATGGGACCATTACTAGTTAGGGTTTTTCTAGTGAGAAACTAATTATAAAGATAGAAGGCTTTGTAATGTTTGTTAAGTGTTGTTATTGTATTGGACCTCTGCTCAAAGGAGGATGCTTCCCTGAAGAGGCTTGTGAATATTGCTCTCTTTGATTATCAATGGAAGGGTTTTATTCTGCAGGTTCTATATCATTTTTATTATTATTTACTTTTCTGAAGCTTATATTTCGTGAATCATTACTGAATAATCACTGTTAATGCTGGTTGAATACATTACAAGTGGTATCAGATTTATTTCCAGTGCCAGAGGTGCCCGAATTTTAAATTTGTTTTTTGCTAGGCATATTTTGATGTCTTTAAACACAAGATCTGCTGTTTAGCACGTAAAACTGCAGTTGGGAAAGCACACACATAGTGAATAAAAGTGGAGTCACCTATTGCACATCCTTGTAAGTTGTACCTCTGTTGGTACCTTGGCAAGTAGTATTGCAATAGATAGAATTTACTTATGGATTAGATCTTCCATGTACCTTCATATATATTGGAAGACCCCTAGGTACACTTGAAACCTGTGTTGCGGGGAAGCGCCCCCCCTTGCTCCCGCTCTGGAAGTTGTCTTCTGGCCGAAGCTAGCCCGAATCTAACTGGAAGCTTGCTTCCATTTCGCTTTCGTTTGGAAGCGTTTTTCAATAATGCGCTTCGGTGAACAAAAAGACGCTCCTGACCTTTGTGTGGAATTGCTACGGAAATGATAGGAAGCGATTGCTTCCGCTTCAATTCCCGTCACTTTCGGCTGCACTTACGCTTCCCGTGCTTCCCGTGCTTCGCAAAGCGGCTGCACTTACGCTTCCCGTGCTTTCGTTAGGATTTTAATTTCTATTTTGATTTTTTCTTAATTAATTAACTTTACCATTTGGTGGATAATTAATTAAGTTTCGATGTAATAATGTAATTTCTTGAACCTTGGCATTTTGTAATAGGGGCTATGAATGCAAATGAAAAAACTATGACACCCCCTAAGCCATTGGTTCAAGTCTCATGTCATTCTAGCAAGGGGTTAAGAAGTTAGACCAATTTTGGTTAAGACAAGGTATTTTTTCCTAGGAAATTAATTTAATTTCCAAAGGTGAAAAATTAAATTATTTGATTTTGAAGGAAAAAATCAAATAAGGCCATGGTAATTAAGTTTGGGAGGTGGCTAATCATAGTTAATTTTTATTTAAATAAACCCCCCCATGGTCAATAAATTTTTGAAGATTTCCCAAGTGGGGTGCCCCTCGTCTTAATAAAAGATTAAAAGATTAAAAATAAAGATTAAAAATTAAAAATTAAAAATAAAAGATAAAATAAAAATTAAAAAATAAAAATAAAAAGATAAAAATAAAAAATATAAGATTAAAACTTGAAAATAAAAGATTAAAAAATTAAAGATAAAATTAAAAATAATAAAATTAAAATTTGAGTCAAAGGAGGCCCCACTTGAGTCATGGAAACCCTAGATCTAAGGGTTAAGCTTCATTGTGACATGGATCTATCTTTTTGACCATTGATTTGAAAAGACACCTTTGCTTATGATTGGTGGATGGCTTGCAAAGTCAACAAACCTAGATCTAAGGGTGGAGAAGAGCTAGAGTTTAGATCTATGTTTTGGACCCTTGATTTGGGAGTGGGTTTGAGATCTTTTCAACTATAAAAGAGAGGCCCCTCCTCTCATTTTATCATCATTCTTTGGAGCATGGTTATGCTGCCAAAATACTCTCTTCTCCTCTCTTCTCTTCTTCAATATTTTGTCCTAGCTATTTTGCTCAAGCCCTATAGGCTTTTTGTATTCAAATCTTGCCCTAGTTGGGCCATAATCAAGGAAATTCTTTGGAGGAACATTGTGCTATTGTTCTACATTCTTCATGGTCCATTGTTGAGGTAACTTGTATCTTGTATTTGGTTTTTGCATATTTGTATTAGTCTAGTTAGCTCTCCACAAAGTATTTTGTGGAGAGATTAGAGAGTAGAAGTATTTTTACCCTCTTTTGTGAATTGTTTAGCAAATTTCTTCAAAGTATTTTGTAGAGATTGTTAGATATTCATCACTAGGCTTACATTTTCTTGCAGATCTAATATTTGTTTACTGGTTTTCTAAGCCAAGGACATCTCTTCAAGGGTTTCATCTTCAAATCTGCATTTTCGTCCATCTCTCTTTCTCTCTCATAAAACTAGATTTTATTCATTGTATAGTGAATAAAACCCTTGTTTTAGGGCTTTCTTTCATTATAGATTAGTATAGAATTATAAATCTGCTGTACATATATCATTTAGAGCCCAAAAATTCATTTTTTGGCCACTAAAATTTCATTTTTTCCAAAATTTCAAGTTCAGATTTTTCAATAATTTTTCTGGGTTTTATACAAATCTGTGCTAACTTTCTGTTTTAGTGTTTCTGCAGTAAATTCCAGCAAGTAAAGTTGCTGGTTTGTTGCAGGTTTATGCACAGAAGAGGGGGTTATGCTGCCCAAAATTGCCTAGAAAAGCCCTAGAAAAGTTTTGGTCCAAAAGAGGCAAAAAAACTTCAATTTTTCCTCTCTTTTCTACAAGATTGTAAACCCCAAAAGAGAAGTTCTCTTTGGGGTATTCTCTAAAGCTTTGAAAGCTATTGTAAATCTATATATGAGTAGTGTAGAGATAGCCTAGAACATTAGTTGCTTAGATTTATTTTTTATGCAGGTTTTATTTCTGTTTACCCACCTTCCCTTAAGGGATTGAAGTGAGGTTAGGTTAATCATTTTAATTTCTGTTTACTCACCATCTCTGTTATAGAGATTGTTGTGTGGTTAGGATATTGTTTTAGCTAATTGCATTTTCCTTTCAAGTTTCTGTTCAAAGTAATTAAATCTAATTTTTATTTCTGTCAAAGGAGTAACCATACAACCCACTGATCCGGTGTATCCTCTGTCCCAACATGTCATCTCCCTTTAGGGACTTCAAGTTGGGTATGAAAAGCAGGAGAGGTGGGGGCTTAGCTTAATTAGAACAATTTCTTTTTCTGCTACAAACCTTCACACTTTGCTTTTTCAGTCTAGGGTTCAAGTACCAGCACCTCCCATAAGGGATACCGCTTGGTTGTGCCCTGTTGATAGTTTTAAAAATTTACTTGCATGCTTAACCACTACAAGATTTAAAATTTACCCCTTGTTGCCCACCTATTTCGACTAGGTGGCAACTCCATGTACATGAAGATGTACATAGTTGTACAATGGTACCTTGGAAAAATCTGAGGATTTTTTTTTTCGCTTCTGCAGGGCAATTGCCCCTTTGTAAAACGAAATGTCCACTCCCTTGCGTGGAAAAATTAATGTAATTCTATGTGCTAGTGTGGGTCATATGATATGGATGCCACACCATGGAACTGGTTGTTAGGGAAGTCCCCTCATCGAGTGTTTTTTCCCTTTACAATTGATCTTGTTGTATAAACGATTTTAATTGGTTTGGTTTTTCACTCAAAATCCTCCAAAGTGGTGACGGGCGTTCTAACAGTCAAGTCCATGTGGTGGCTAAGGGTTCAAAATGCTATTCGTGACCATACTAGACATTTGTATAGAGTCTTGCGGAGTTTCGTTATGTTATTGTATTTTTGTTAATTTTTTCTAGTTAATTAACTTCACCCCTTGGTGGTTAATTAACTCAGTTTTGATGTAATAATGTAATTGCTCAAGCACTGGCATTTTGTAATAGGGGCTATGAATGCAAAGTAAATTGCTATGAAACCCCCTAAGCCACTGCTTTGAGTCCCATGTCATTCAGACAAGTGGTTGAAGAGATAGAGCAATTTTGGTCAGGAGGGGTCTATCTCCCCTAGGGAATTAATTAATTTCCTTAAGTCAAAAATTCATATTATTTGATTTTGAAGGAAAAAATCAAATAATGCCATGGTAATTTTGTTTGGGGGTTGTTAAGCCTAGGGAAATTTATTTCAAACTTTTTCCACCCCCCCATGGCCTAGATATAATTTTTTCAAGTTTATTTTTAATTTTTCCTAAGTCAAACTTGGAAAAATTTAAAAAATTAAATTGGAGAATTAAATCTATAAGGTGAAGTTTGTATTTAGCCTAAGTCTAAGGGTTAAATCTTCTTTTGGAGCAAAGAATCAAGTCAAAGCCAAGTTAGAGGCATGAAAGTGGTCCAAACCCTTGCTAAGTGGTCCAAACCCTTGGAAAAGTGGGGCGTCACATGTGAAAAGGCTAAGCTAAAGGGGCGGCCAAGTTTAAAAGCACTCTAAAATGGGGGCGCTAGTGCCAAATGGGGGCTCTAATGAGAAAAACCCCAAATCTAGTGGAGCGCTACCATGTTTAGTGGAGGGCGTATGCATATAATAAGGACGTCATGTGATAGTGGAGGCGCTCCAATATAGAGGAGGCGCCATTTAAGTGGAGGCGCTAGCCATAAAGGGGACGTCCATCATTTAAGAGGGTGTCACATCAAATAGGAGGGCACCACTATGGATGGAGGCGTCACTATCTTGGAAGAGGACGCTAGATTTGGTAGAGTCAAAGCTAAATTTGGAGGGGCGCCTAGCTATGGGCCCATCTCAAACCCTAAAAGCAAGATCTAGGGTGAGCATTAAGTCAAAAACCTAGATCTAAGGGTGAGGATGCATCAAGACATGGATCAAGCTTCTAAGCCATTGATTGAAAATAATCTAAGGGTGGAGATTGATTGAGAAGAATGTAAAGTCAAATACCTAGATCTAGTGGTGGAGATTTAACCTAGATCTAGATCTAATCTCAACCATTGATCTTCAAGGGGTTGGGGTCTTCCTCAACTATATAATGAGGGTTTCACTCCCTCATTTGACATGATCTCTCATGCTATTGTTATGTTGTCGGAATATTTCTCCACTATTTTCTCATACTCTTTTGCTATTGTAATACTCTTGTCCTAGTTGGGCTTAATACAAGTAAATGCTTTGGAGGAATTTTGGTGGCTCTTGTCTACATTTTGTGCTTCTTGTGAGGTAACCTGCTTTATGTTTATTTAGTTGCATTTGTATTTGCTTAGATAGCTCTCCACAAAGTATTTTGTGGAGAGACTTGTAGGTAGAAGTATTTTTACCTGCATTTGTGAGTAGATTAGTAAGACTCTACAAAGTATTTTGTAGGGTTTATTTATGTGCTCACCTCTTTGCTTATATTTTGCAGCTCTTATAAGTTTTATTGCAGGGATCTAAAGCAAAGGAGTACCTTTTCCATTGGTTAATTTCTGTTTTTTTCATTTTCGCACTTTTGCTTAAGAGGGTTTTAAGACTCAGGTTTTATCACTGTATAGTGATAAAAACCTTGGTTTTAAAGCCCCAACCCTTAGTACATTAGTTAAATACTTTAATTCTGCTGTTTTAACATCATTTAGGTGGCTGGAAACTCAGTTTTCAGCCCTCTAAACTTCATATTTCTGTTATCTTTCAACTCAGATTTTTACTGTAAAATAGTGATTTTTTTTGGTACTAACTTTTTCTGACAAATTCTTGAGTTTTCTGTGATTTCCAGCAAGCAAAGCTTGCTGGTTTGTGACAGGTGAAGGGGAGGTGCTGCCCAAATTGGCCCAGAATTACCTCAACCTTCAACCGGTTCCAAAAGGGGTTCAAACCCTCACCTTTCTTGCTTCTTTTTTCTGATATTTGTAAACCCCAATGAGAAGTTCTCTTGGGGTATTCTAAAATTTTATAAAGCATTTGTAATCTGTAAATAGATTAGGAAGTAGAGTAGGAAGTAGTTGCTTAGATTTCTGTTTATACAATTTTTTCTGTTTACCCACCTATCTTTGTGATAGACCACCATCTCTGTCACAAAGATTGTTGTGAGGTTAGGATTTGCTAGTTTCATTTTCTGTTCACCCACCTATCTCTGTTACAGACCATCATCTCTGTAACAGAGATTGTTGTGAGGTCAATATAATCTGTTTTATTTTCCCTGTTTACCCAGCTATCTTTGTGACAGATCACCATCTCTGTCACAAAGATTGCTGTGCGGTTGGGCATTGCTTTAGCTAGTTACAGTTTCTTTTAAGTTTCAGTAATTGTTAAAGAAGTAATCATACAACCCATTTATCCTGTGTATCCTCTATCCACTTGTCATCTCCCTTTAGGGACTTCAAGTTGGATATGAAAAGCAGGAGAAGTGGGGGCTTAGGTAATTAAGGCAACTTTTCTTTTTCTATTACAGTCACACATTTTTTTAATTTTCAGTCCAAGATCAAGTATCAGCACCTCCCATAAGGGATACCGCTTGGTTGATCTTGTTGACAGCTTAAAATTTACCTTGCATATTAACCACCAAGACTTAAAATTAACCCCTAAAATTTACCAACAAAAGCTTATCTATTTCCTGCTCCTTTACTCGGTTATCACCCTTCGGGGTACTCGCGAGATACGACAGGGGATAGAGGAGTCTTAGTTTAATAGGCATCCATCTAGCCATTTTTCCTGTCAACTAAAAACAGTGACCTCGGAGGCGACTTGGGGTAGTAGACCGTGGGGGGTCTCTAGGCGCTTTGACGTCCTCCTTGTTGAGCACCAGGCCATTGGGGTTTGACCTGTGAGCTACGGGTGGGCTTTGCTCCCACTTTGTTGAGCGCAACAGCATTCCCTCTTTGACTTGAGAAGTACTAGATCGGGGTAGTCACACCACCGGTTCTAAGACTAAAATTCAAGAAGAAAAACTTTAATAAAATTTACTAAAATAAACCAAGATACATTGCAAAACGTCCTACAAACACAGGTCATTGCTATCGCCTTGCTGTTCAAGGTTTTCACTGCAAGTACTTTTATTTTTGCAAGCTCTTCACTTTTCAGTTACAAGCATTTCATTTCAGTTTCGCAAATTCTTGTGGTGGCATCTTTAATTCATGGTTTAGTAATCTGAGATCTTGTGTAACACAAATTTTTGGGGTAATAGCTTGACATTGTTCCATTATTCAGTCTGTTACAACTGTGGATACTGCTAATATTGGTTAACTGCTCATTTATTATTGTTTATATTGTTCATAAGTATTCATTTGCCATATTGTAACCTTGTTTAATTGGGATAACACCTAAACTGTGGTTTAATTAACTTACATTTCAATTTCAGTTGTAAATCTGTAAAGTTATAATTTTAGACTCCATTTGTAATAGGCACTGGTCTTTATTTATCTCAAGGTCTGCTTGTCATTAAAAGGAAGTCTTTACATCTGCATGCTGCTTGTCATTCCTTAGATAATACAAAGGCTTAGCCTCACAAATCTTGTTATAAGATCCCTTTAATTAATTTGTAATTAATTAAGAAATCTGGAACTTAGCTTTCCTGTAGGGACTTCCCCAATGGCTCTGTTGGGATCTTGCCTAAACGGAGGAGTTGTGGACTGTGGTGACAATGGTCCCCAGCTCTCACTTGCCCCCAAGGACACACATAGCAGGTTGTGACTTTCCTGTGTCTTAAAGTGTGAATTAGGCGGCAACACCCCTAAAATTAACCAACAACGAATTTAGCCCCTGTTCCTCTACTCGGTTATCACCTTTCGGGGTACTCACGAGATACGACAGGGGGTAGAGGAGTTTTAGTAATAGGCATCCATCTTGCTATTTTTCCGGTTGATTAAAAATAGTGACCTCGGAAGCTAGTTGGAGTAGACGACCGTGGGGGGTCTCTAGGCGTTCTACGTCCTTCTTGTTGAGCACCGGGGCATTGGGGTTTGACCTGGGAGCTACAGGTGGACTTGTTTCCATTGTTTTGAGCGCACCAGCATTTCCTCTTTGACTTGAAAAATACTAGTAGTCACACCACCGGATCTAAAACTTAATCAAAGACTTCAACTTTAATAAAATTTATTAAAACGAACCAAGAGACATTGCAAAACATCTTACCCACATTTCAGTTTTGTATTGGCTTCAAAGTCCTTGCTTTTCAAGGCTTTCGTTTTACAAGTACATCTTGCAAGCATCTCAATTTCATTTCAGTACCTTGCACTTTCAAGTATAATATCTTTAAAGTATTGTGGCATGCTTGAGTAAAACATTCTTTAATCTTGTAACTTGAAAGCAATCTGTCCTTTGATCTTTGACATAATAACTTGTTCATCTGGTGTATATCTTGTTTCTTTTCAGGTATCATTGTATATTTGTTGAACCATCCTTTAGCATTTGTTCATATTGTTAATATTGTAGATCTTGCTTAGCTTAGGCAACTGTGGATAATCATTCTTAATTCTTTTGTAAGTTTGTAACTTGTTATCTTTTGACTCCATTTAATCTAGGCACTGATCTTGTAATTTTGTAACCTTAATAAAATAAAATCCCTTTAATTAAATTGTTAATAAACCTTCCTATAGGGACTACCCCCTTGGCTCTGTTGGGATTTGGCCTAAACGGAGGAGTTGGTAGACTGTGGTGACAGTGGTCCCCAGCTCTAACTTGCCCCCAAGGACACACAAAGCGGGTTGGAGACTTCCCCGTGTCATAAAGTGTGTATTAGGCCGCAACAGGGTCATGTAAGACAATATCATATTTCCTTGACTATGGTGGCAAGGATGATGTGGATGCAAAAGTGTTTCGGTTTCTCTATGCATTTGGCATACCATTCAATGTTCTTTGCTCAACTTATTGGCATGAAATGGTAGAGGCCATCCACATTGGTCTAGCAGGATATAAGAGCCCTGTTTATGACAAAGCTAGAATTGTGGGGCTTGACAAGGAAAAAGCCAAGATCCAAAATGCTTTGGGGAAATTCACAAATGCTTGGAATGAGTATGAGGTATCAGTTGTATCAGATGGTTGGACAAATGTAAAAGACAAGCGATTGATAAATGTTCTTGGTGTGTCTGCTTCTGGTGTAGTCTTCCTTTCAACCCATGACTACACACATAAATTTAAGACCCGCATGAACATTGCCGAACTCATACTAAAAAAAATTCAAACTATTGGTCCATACAATGTCATCCAATTCATAACCGATACCGTTGCTAATTGTAAAGTAGTGGGAGCAATCATTGAAGATAAATACACCAACATATTTTGGTCTGGGTGTTTGGTTCACATGTTGAACCTTTTGATGCAGGACATCACTAAGTTGAAGGAGAATGATTAGAAATGGATTGGTGAACTGTACAAAAAGGGCAAGTACATTATAAGATTTATTACCAGCTGTTACCAACTAAGTTGCACTAAGTTGGAATTTTAAGTGAGCCACCAGAGATGAACAATTACTTGTTCAATTTTCAAGTTCAGAAGTCCATGCAGGCCTTCATAGGCCCCTTTTTAATTTTTTTAACATGTTCCTGCCCCATGGAGAATTGTAATAAAATGACTTAGCATGATGAATTTATGTAAAAGGTTTGCTTTCTTAGGACTTAGTCATCAATACATTATTCCAGAGTATTTTTTTCTTGTTAATTATCTATCGTTTTTAAACGATAAATAATTTTCAAGTTTTTCACTCAAGCCTCCAAAGCTGGAATAATTGTCTTGGTGGTTAGGCCTTGGGAGGTTATTAAAACCAATGTGTCGGTGTATATTACCATGCTAACCATTATTTTGAGTCATTATGAAAATGTACCAAGTCCCCCATAGTTTTTTTTTTAAATTATGGATTTTTTTTTCCTGTTTTTACAGGCTTCTTTTTAACAAGTTAAATTTAAAAGTTCGTAAAGTCATAAAACTGGGGCTAGGAGGTTGTTTTTGCCATGGGGGTGCTCGTTTTCTAATTCAGAGCACCCACTTAACCCCTATGATACTGGACACGTCCATATAAGCCATTGTGTCGGACACGGACATGTCTTGACATGGTGTCAGACACTTGTTTTGGACGTGTCCTGTTTTAGGACACGTTCCCAACACGTGTCCAACACTGTGTCAGGACGTGCCCTAAAAACATGACACTTCTGACAAAAAAAATTGTAAAAAAAGAATTTTATCCTCATTCATTCACATTTTTTAGTGAGGCTTGAGCTCTAAGAGGGTTTTTTTTGTAGGTGAAGAGCATTAGAAGGTTTTCCATCTTGATCTACTCCATTTTGTATTTGCTAGTGGCATTCTGACATCTATGTAATACATTTTGATTTTGATGACTTAATGAGAAATTTTTTGAGTCTATGAGAACCCACTTCACCGATGGAATTATAGCCCCCCATGTTTGTCATCCTTCTCTCGTGTCAGGTGACTTAGCTTAACCCCTAAACCCACTTTCCTATGTTTTCGAGTAATTATTTATCTCCAAAATTAATTATTACTTGAAAAACCTAAAAAAAACCAAAAAATTGGAAAAAATAAAAAATTCGGCAACTCAAAAAATAAAAGAAACTTGCTGAAATCAATTTTTGTGACTTGGAAAAGTAAAGTGGCAAGTACCCAGGAAATCTTGGAAAGTCAAACACTGCCGTTTAGGAGAGATTCAATGCTTTGGAAATTTCCTCATCCAAGTGGGGCGCATTCTCCAAGGTAGGGCACATTATCCATGAGGGGGTGCATCTAGTATGAGTTGGCTCTCATTTTTGGCAAGTGACGCTTTTGCCACAGAGATGTTTCCATCCTATGACCGCAAATCCCTCAACGCCCAGCTCTTTCCTTGAGCAAATACGCCCCCCCCTCATGCTGAGTTTTTCTATTTAAGAAAGCAAGTTCTTTTCATTTCATCATAAGAAGTGTGGAACCTCTGCTCCTGTATTCATTGTAGTGATTGTTGAATTATTGAATGAAATCAAAAGGATTTGGAGGCATACTTGTGATGGGCATCGGTGTGTGGTGATTTTTTATGTTACTTGAGGTATAAATGTATCTGTTTCTTGCTACATTCTTTGTTGTTTTAACCGGTCTTTGAAGGATTAATGATAATTGGTAGAAGAAGATAAATAAGTAGTTTCTTATTTGTTTCTTTGAGTTATTTATGTGAATAGATCTTAGAATTGTATGCCTTACTTGTTTGTATGCATTTTTTCTAATCTTTTGCATAGGTACTCTCGAATATAACGCTTTGGTGTAGTCATTGTTCAAACTGTGCAGGGACATCTAGCGTAAAAGAGTGTTGGTTCTTGTTCGATTCCATCATACCTCTACATTCATTTGAAGAAGAACTTAATCCCTCTGCTCTCCACTTGAGGACTCCATAGCCCAATTTTCTTGAATCGGGGCTTTCTTACTACTTTCTTGATTAATTCACATTATTTCTTGTTACTTTACTTGTAATCATTATAATAAAAGAGAAGCAAGCGGGCAGCCAAGTTCCCGCACCCAATCCCCACAGGGGTGTTCGCGTCTTTTTTCGTTTTTTAGATTAGTTAATTTTATTCAAGGATTTATTTTTGTTACCTTTAAAATTAACAAACCCGACCATGTTATCGAGAACGAGAGTATCGGTACTAAGATTTTAAACAATTCACATTTAGTCTAAAATCCTTAAAATTGACAAGGCTTCAATTCCCGTATGCTCTTGTGAACACTGCATGCCTCTGGCTAGAATGGTGGGACAATCATAAAGGGATTGGAGTGACTAGTAATTAGTTTCACACTCCAATTAATTCCCAAACGTTAAAATCCGACACTCATTCGTTATTACGAAGTTGTAGGAAAATTCTTCAAACGAAGCGGGAACTACTAGAAAGTGACCGTGGGGTCCCGTTAGGCTACACCCTTGTTGGTGTAGTATTGAGCACAACCCCACAACTCCATCTATCCCACATGTCGCTGTGAGAGCCACTTCCAAGTAAATCTGGACATATTCCTTGTACCCTTCGGGTATGTCTGGAATACCATTTTTCCCTTAATAACCAGATCATTACCATTTTTTAATCAAATTGTTCAACAATCAACCCACTCCTTAATTCACTCATTTAATTAATTTAAAACTGACCAACCGAGACAACTGCAATACTTCTCAAGACATCACTAGCAACCCCCTTACATGCAAGCACTTCATTAGCACTAGTCTATTTTTTGCATCATCTATTTATTTCTGGATATTTAAATTATTGATGTGTTGAATGGAATGTTATTTTACATGCTGGTGGTATACGTTATTTTGCAGATATCTTAGTTTCAGTTTTTGTATCATCATATCTTCTAGATTAGTTGTTTTTCTTTCATATATTAAACAACCTTAGAGTATTTTAATAGCGACCATCCCCCTTGGCTCTACTAGGAGAGAGCCTAGATGGAGGAGTCAAGATCAAGTGACAACACTTGACTCTTGCTTGCCCCCAAGGTCGCGCCTAGTGGCTTGAAGATTTCTGCTACGTGACCCAAGGTGAGAATTAGGCCGCAACACCAACCATAGCAATGCCCACGACATTTTCTGCAGTCACTCAAAGTTGGAGCTATTGAAGATAGCAAAAACTAGATTTGCTAGCTACTATCTCACTTTTAGGCGCCTTTTGAAGGTAAGAGAGGCATTGGGTAGCATGGTATCAAGTGATTCATGGTAGGTCTTGAAAGATAGGGCTACATCCACATCTGACAGGCTTGATTTTCAAGAGGTGGACATTGTTCTTGATGGTCAATTTTGGGCAAGTGTCAAGTATGTTTTGTAGTTCACAAAGTCCATTTATTACATGATTCGGTTTGCAGATACATATAAGCCGATGATTGGGGAGGTGCATGAGCAAATGGATAACACGTTGGGCCATGTTGCCGCCTAATTCACACTTTAAGGAACAGGAAAGTCACAACCTGCTATGTGTGTCCTTGGGGGCAAGCGAGAGCTGGGGACCACTGTCACCATAGTCCACAACCTCTCCGTTTAGGCAAGATCCCAACAGAGCCAAGGGGGGAAGTCCCTACGGAAGACTAAGTTCCAGATTTATTAATTAATTACAAAATTAAGGGATCTTATTAAGGTTGTGAGGCTAAGACTTTATACTATCTAAGGAATGACAAACATCATGCAAATGCAAAGATTTCCTTTTAATGACAAGCAGACCTTGAGATAAATGAAGACTAGTGCCTATTAACAAATGGAGTCTGAGGATAAATTACAACTTTACAAATTTACAAATGAAATTGAAATCTAAGTTAATTAACCCACAGTTTAGGTGTTATCCCAATCAAAACAGGTTACAATATGGACAAATGAATACTATAACTTAATCAAATGAATTAAAGATGCCACCACAAGAGTTTGCGAAACTGAAAAGAAATACTTGTAACTGAAAAGTGAAAAGCTTGCAGTGAAATAAAATGTGAAAGTGCTTGCAGTAAAAACCTTGAACAACAAGGCAAAGATAAATAGCAGTGACCTGTGTTTGTAGGATGTTTTGCAATGTCTCTTGTAAATTTTAATAAATTTTATTAGAGATGAGATCTTTGATTAAGTTTTAGATCCGGTGGTGTGACTACCCCAATCTAGTATTTTTCAAGTCAAAGAGGGAATGCTGGTGCGCTCAACAAAGTGGGAGCAAAGCCCACTCGTAGCTCCCAGGTCAAACCCCAATGCCCCGGTGCTCGACAAGGGGGACGTAGAACGCCTAGAGACCCCCCACGGTCTTCTACCCCAAGTCGCCTCCGAGTCATTGTTTTTAATCAACAGGAAAAACAGCTAGATGGATGCCTATTAAACTAAGACTCCTCTATCCCCTGTCGTATCTCGTGAGTACCCCGAAGGGTGATAACCGAGTAGAGGAACAGGGGCTAGTGAAGTTGTTGTTGGTTAATTTTAAGGGTAAATTTTAATCTTGGTGATTAGCATGCAAGGTTACTTTTATACTATCTACAAGATCAACCAAGCAGTATCCCTTATGGGAGGTGCTGGTATTTGATCTTGGACTGAAAACACAGTGTGAGGGTTTGTAGCAGAAAAAAAATGTTGTTCTAATTAAACTAAGTCCCCACTTCTCCTGCTTTTCATACCCAACTTGAAGTCCCTAAAGGGAGATGACAAGTGGATAGAGGATACACCGGATAGGTGGGTTGTATGATTACCCCTTTAACAAAAAATAAAACTTGAAAGGAAAATACAACTAGCTAAAACAGTGTCCTAACCACACAACAATCTCTGTGACAGAGATGGTGGTCTGTCACAGAGATAGTGGGTAAACAGAAAATAAAACTAGTTATCTTAACCTCACTTCAATCCCTTAAGGGAAGGTGGGTGAACAGAAAATAAACTTGCATAAATCTAAACAACTAGTTTCTAAGCTATCTCTATACTACTCATATACAGATTTACAGCAGAGAATACCCCAAAGAGAACTTCTCTTTTGGGGTTTACAATCCTTTAGAAGAGAAGAGAAGAAGTGGTTTTTTTTGGGTCCCTTTGGACCAAAACTTTTTCTGGGTTTTTTCTAGGCAATTTTGGGCGGCATAACCCCCTCTTCTGTGCATAAACCTGCAAAAATCCAGCAACTTTACTTGCTGGAAATTACTGCAGAAAACTGAATCAGAAAGTTAGCACAGATTATTGTAAAACCCAGAAATTTTATAAAAAAAACTGAACTTAAAAATTTGGAAAAACTGAAATTTTAGTGGTTAAAAATGAACGTTTTTGGGCTGAAAATGACATATAAACACCAGATTTAAAGCTTTATACTAATATATAATGGATGAAAGCCCTAAAACAAGGGTTATATTCACTATACAGTGAATAAAACCCAGTTTTAGGAAGGAAAAAGAAAAACGACCGAAATGAAATTTTGAAAAAAAAAACCCTTGGAGAGATGTCCTTGGCTTGGAAAACCTGTCAATAAACTTATGAGAAAGCTGCAAAAGGTAAGCAAAGAGGTGAGTACCCAATAAATCTACCAAAATACTTTGATAAATCTTATTAAAAACTCACAAATGGAAGCAGAAATACTTCTACTTACAAATCCCTCCATAAAATACTTTGTGTAGAGCTATCTAAGCTAATACAAATGCAAATCAAATAAGTACATATGCAAGTTACCTCACCAAAAGATGCATGAAATGTAGAATGACGGCACAATATCCCTCCAAAGCTTTCTTCTATTATAGCCCAACTAGGGCATGATTCAATACAACAATAGCAAGAGGCTTGGGCCAAATGCTTGAGAGAATATGAGAAGAGAATATGGAAAGATTTCAGCAGCATAACAATAGCATGAGAGAAGTTGTCAAATGAGGAAGTGAGACCCTTATTATATAGTTGAGGAGCAACCCCAACCCCTTGAAAATCAATGGCCAAGATTAGATGTAGATCTAGATTAGATCTCCACCACTAGATTTAGGTTTGTTGACTTTGCAAGCCATCCACCAATCATAAGCAAGGGTGCTTTTTTAAATCAATGGTCAAAAAGATAGATCCATGTCATAATAAATCTTAACCCTTAGATCTAGGGTTTCCATGACTCAAGTGGGGCCCCCTTTTGACTCAAATTTTAATTTTTATTATTTGAATTTTTTATTGTTTTTATATTTTATCTTTTACTTTTTATATTTTATTTAATCTTTTATTTTTAAAATTTCTATCTTTTTATTCTTTTATTTTTTATCTTTTACTTTTTATATTTTATCTTTAAATTTTTTTTATCTTTTATTTTTTATTTTTATCTTTTTATTTTTTAATCTTTTAATCTTTTATTTTTTATTTTTATCTTTTTATTTTTTAATCTTTTAATTTTATTTTCAAGTTTTAATATATTTTTTATTCTTATCTTTTTATTTTCTATTTAATATTTTTATTTTTTAATTTTTTAATTTTTGATCTTTAATTTTTTATTTTATCTTTTATTAAGACAAGAGGGACGCCCCACTTAGGAGATCTTCAGACATTTATTTTGACCATAAAAATTGACTATGCTTGGCCACCCTCAAACTTAATTACCATGGCCTTATTTGATTTTTTCCTTCAAAATCAAATAATTTAATTTTTCACCCTTGGAAATTAAATTAATTTCCTAGGAAAAATAACCTTGTCTTAACTAAAATTGCTCTAACTTCCTAACCCCTTGTCAGAATGACATGAGACTTGAACCAATGGCTTAGGGGGTGTCATAGCTTTTTCATGTGCATTCATAGCCCCTATTACAAAATGCCAAGGTTCAAGAAATTACATTATTACATCGAAACTTAATTAATTATCCACCAAATGGTAAAGTTAATTAATTAAGAAAAAATCAAAATAGAAATTAAAATCCTAACGAAATTCCGCAAGACTATAAGATATGGCTAGCATGGTCATGGAAAACAACTTGAAACCTTAGCGAACTCTTGGGCTTGATTATCAGAACGCCAATTCACCACTTTGGAGGATTGGTGAGTGAAAAACCCAACCAATTAAAATTGTTAATTAACAAAATTAACTGGAAGGGAAAAAAAACACTCGGTGAAGAGGACTTCGTTGATAATAAAGTCCATGGTGACATCCTTAGAGGAATGACCCATGCTGGCATATAAAGTTACATTAATTATCCCACGCAGGGGAGCAGACATTTCGTGTACAAAAGGGGCATAATTGCCCTGCTGAATGAAAAATCCCCAGAATTTTTCCATGGTACAAACTGCACATAATGTACATCTTCAATGTACATGAGGTTGCCACTTAGTTGAAATAGGTGGGCAACAGGCCATATTAAAGATATTGTTGAGCACAAAGATCCCATCTTGTATGATCATATTCACACACATGTGGTCAAAAGATGGGAACATCTCAACGTTCCACTGCATGTCTTAGCATATGTATTAACATAACATATTATTCTCGGTCTTGGTAAGCCAAACTAGCACCTGTGGGTGGGGTTAGGAGAAATCCCCACATAGATCCAGAGGTACAGGTTTGGTACATGGCTGCTATAGACAAACTAGTCCCTGATGAAGAGGAATGTGACTTATTGTGTAGTGAATTAAGCAAATACATCAGTGAAGTTGGTCTGTTTGGTATTTTGCATGCAACTAGAGATCAAGATAGGGCGCCTCTTATCGAATGGTGGAACATGTATGGATCAACATGCCCACGCTTGAATAAATTGGTAGTCAGAGTGCTTTTACAAGTGGTTAACAGTTCTTCTACAGAAGGTGTTGGAGCACTTATAGCTTCATCCGCTCGGTGAAAAGAAACCGAATAAATGAAAACTGAGCAGAAAGCTTGGTTTATGTACATTACAACTTGAGGTTGTTGACTCATTACTATGAGTGGACCAAAACTGATAGATCATATCTCACTTGGGACAACAATCTGGAGGAGCATAACTTGGAGGATGGACTCTTAGCTTTAGAGTGCTTGGAGGAAGAGATTTTGCGCGATGATGATGACCATGCAGCAGCAGTAGCAACAATGCCACCACCATCTTTTACCTTGTTTCTAGATGCACTATCTTTGGCTAGAGGTTGAACTTCACGACCTCCATCTGCATCAATGAGGGGGGTCGTGCAAGACCAAGTCTTGGACATGGCTCAACATCGGTGGCTACTGGGGATGATAGTCCCATTGTTCATACTCAAAGAGCACAGGAAAAGAAAATGGAAATCTCTCGTGGTAAGAGGAAACATCCATAAAATCAACTTTTCTTGTTTACAGTACTTTCAAGTTTCTGCGTTATTGACTCTTTTATATTTAGTATGGTATATTTTGTAAACATTAATGATTACACAACAATTGAAGTTTGAAGTTTGAAGTTGAACCTACCTTTGAAGTTCACTATTTGCAACTTTGCGTGATTGAGTCATTGACAATTGACTGCATAAAACAATATTATAACTCATTGGTAATGAATATGATGCTTCATAAATTGTTTTAACTTTCAACTTTCGTTTCATGGTTGATGTTCTATAGGCTATAGTTTAGTTACAAGTACTAGTGATGACAAAATGTTATATATTGACAATTTTAATGTTATGGAATCATGGATACTAGACCTATGGTTGACGAATTCACTACTAGATGATGTAAATTTTCTTTAAAAGTCAAACTAGGGCTAAACAATATATTTATAATTTTTACTGATAACCACACATGAGTTTCTTTTACTAGTAATGCAACAGAAAATAAATACTGAGAAACATCAACAACAATCACATCAATATAGACACAGTGTTTTGGGTATGGAAACCCCCGGATAAAACCCAAGATGGGAAAATCGGTGCAGCAGTCAGATATGAAATTTTATTATGAAGATATAGAACAAATACAACCGAGTGGTTCAATACACCCAACCTGGTAAAATAGAACCTCTGCAAACATCACTATGCAAGCCCAACAAACAATACGACCTACTTACGCAGCTGTATGACCTCCATCGTCAGTTGTATGGCCCTCTGCGTCAGCTGTATGGATCTGTACGGTTTCTCCGTCAGTAGTACAAAATGTGTACGGCTGATGTACGACCTTCCTCTGCACCAGACAACCTCCCTGCGTGTGATCCTGTACGGCCCTGTGCTCTACCTAGTAACACGGTGAATCCTTTGGGTGAGTGCTCCTCTGTCTTCTTTGCAAACTTCTCTGTCTGACTTTCTTGTTTGTCTCTGTGTTGTGTCCTCTCCACCAATTCTTCTTTTAACTCAAACCCTAATCCTCACTATGGATCAATGGATGAGATCCTTCGGTGAGATCAATGGCCAAGATTAGATTAGCCATTACATAAATTATTTTCACTTTTCACTTTGTAAAAGTGACTCCATTAAATCAAATTTCAAAATCAAATTGGATTAATTAATGTATTTTCTTAAGTCTAAACTTAGGGAAATTACATTAATACATTTGGATTCATGTTTAATGCCTTCTAGCATGCAAGAACACATGTAAAGATAGAAGACCTTCCTTGTTGCCACTTTCTAACACTCCCTCTAAACGAAGAAGGGATTCGGTAGCAACCCCAACTTGTCTATGAACTTCACAAAAGTGTGTCTGCAAAGTGCCTTGGTGAAAATGTCTGCCACCTGCTCATTTGTCTGAATGTACTCCAATCGAATGGTTCCTTTCTATACACAGTCTCTCAGGAAGTGGCACCGGATATCAATGTGTTTGCTCCGTTCATGGAACATTAGATTTTCAGATAGCCTGATGCCACTCTAATTGTCACAATGAACTACTGTAGCCTCTAGCTCACACTCGAATAACCCTGAAAGTAACTTCCTCAGCCACATTCCCTCATAAGAAGCCAAACTGGTTGCCATGTACTCAGCCTCTGCCGAGCTCAATGCAACTGACTTCTGCTTCCTACTGAACCAAGAGACAATTCCTGACCCAATGCTGAAGCAACAACCTGAAGTGCTCTTCCAATCTTCTACACATCCTGCCCAGTTAACATCTGTGAAGCCTGCTAACTGTACACTCTCACTGCACTCATAAAGCAACCCATACTCCACTATACCTCTGATGTAGCGAAGCACGTGCTTTGCAGCTGTCCAATGCACTCTTCAAGGGTCCACCATGAACTGGCTCAAAGAGTTGACTGCAAAGCTAATGTCTGGTCGTGTGTTGACCATATACATGAGCGATCCGATAAGTTGGCGATACAATGTTGGAAACTAGAGGTATGGACATAGGCATGCAATCCACCATCCTGAATCTCTTCAAGATCTCCACTGCATACTTCCCCTGTCCAATGGAGAAGCACCTGTCTCTTTTCCAAACCTCCAAACCTAGGAAGTAATGCATCAACCGAAGGTCTTTCATCTCAAACTCAACTGCAAGGTTGGACTTGCAGTCGTCAATCAAGCTCTCATCTCCTGTAAGATAGAGATCATCTACATATAGTACTGGTATGAGAGGCACCTCACTTGACAAGAAGTATAGGTTGTGGTCCGCCTCACTCCGCTGGATCCCATCTCCTGTAGATGGTTGTTTATCCTCGAGTACCATGCCCAAGGTTCCTGCTTGAGCCCATAAAGAGCTCTCTGCAACCTGCATACATGTGTCTCCCTGTTCTCCACATCAAACCCCTCGGGTTGCTCAATGAATACCTCCTCTTGTATCACTCGTTGAGGAAGGCAGTGTTGACGTCCATCTGATGAACACACCAACCCATCTTTACTGCTAATGAGATAATGGTCCGAATAGAAGAATATCTGGTGATAGGGGCGAAGGTCTCCTCATAGTCAATACCTTCCTTGTAATGTTCCATTTTTTATAAAAAGGGAATAACTAAGGACTGATAGCACTAGGAGCAGAAAGGTACATCAATTCAGTATTATTAAGTCATCAGTGTAGAAAGAAGGCCATCAAAGTTCATATCCTAAAGCATGCAGAGCATGTAGGCCTTGTTTAGTTAGTGGTAAAGTCAACATCAAATTAGAATTGCATGAATGCAAAAGTGAAGCATAAACCCTAAAAGTGACATGCAAAGCCTAAAAGCATATGAAGATCTATTTAAGAAGGGTTATGGGACTAAAGGAGATATATATTTGTTATTGTTGATTGATTTTGGAGTTTCAAGCAGCAGCACAGCGTGCAGTCGCGACAGTTGGGGTTGGAGACGGTGTCTTCAGCTAGCGAAGGTCTCCTCATAGTCAATACCTTCCTTGTAATGTTCCATTTTTTATAAAAAGGGAATCACTGAGGACTGATAGCACTAGGAGCAGAAAGGTACATCAATTCAATATTATTAAGTTACCAGTGTAGAAAGAAGGCCATCAAAGTTCATATCCTAAAGCATGCGGAGCATGAATGCCTTGTTTAGTTAGTGTTAAAGTCAACATCAAATTAGAATTGCATGCATGCCAAAGTGAAGCATAAACCCTAAAAGTGACATGCAAACCCTAAAATCATATGAAGATCTATTTAAGAAGGGTTATGGGACTAAAGGAGATGTATATTTGTTATTGTTGATTGATTTTGGAGTTTAGAGCAGCAGCACAGCGTGCAACCGCGACAGTTGGGGTTGGAGACAGTGTCTTCATCTAGCGAGGGTTCGACGGTGAGATATCTGCCCTAGTCGCTTATTGGGATAGATCATCCAGGTTTATCCATTACATCCATCATATACTACAGTATTTAGAGATCCAGCACATTCCAAAGGGTTATTAGCAGATCCATGTTTGCAGCAGGAAGTAGCAGGGAAAACACAGAAGGATTCGCTGGGACCACAAAACCCAGTCTTTCCTCTGCTTGTCAGCTTCCTCTTTCTCAGCAGGCCTATCCTATGGTATGCAGTGATTATCAGCCATCAGTTTGCTCACCTGGAGCAGCTATGAGCCAAACAGATTAGTTGGGGGCGTGAGCAGCATAACTGCTAATCAATTCGTTAGGGCACTTAGAGGCAACCAAACCTCCGCATGTGCTAGGCCATCTCTCCGGCATCGGCAGACAGACAAGATCAGAAAGTTTCGGCCTGAACGAACCTCTCCTCCTATAAAAACGTCACCTTCAGTCTGGAGGGTTTTTACAGTACTGCGGGGCGGTAACAACGGAGGAAAAGAGCATTATTAGACTACCCATCCGGATCCTTATGCATGCATCTATCTCTGGAGTCATTATCAGCTAGAATATCAGTGGTAAGTGTTAATTTCTTTCTGCAAAACCCTAACCCTAATTCAGCTATATTTTAGGGCATTTTTGGATGGTGAGTTTGCATGCACAGTTATTTTGCAAATTTGTATGAGATTGAGTGTGCGAGTCAGCACTATCATAGAACATTAGAGAATATCAATATTTGGGATATTACATTCCTTCTGTGAAAACCCCTTTTCCACGAAGCGCTCGTACTCCACGCTTCCGTTTGTTGCATGCTTCACCTTGTAGATCCATCTGGATCCCACCACCTTTTTACCTTTTGGCCTTGGCACAACCTCCCATACCTGATTCTTCATGATTGAGTCATACTCCTCAACCATGGCTTCCTTCCACACATCATGTTGTGCAACCTCCTTGAAATTGGAAGGTTCGGAGTTAATCAACTCCATATAGCTAAGTCTCTCTGGTGGTTTGCTCCTCCTCATGGAGCTCTGTGGAAGAGTCACCTGCTTGGAATCCTGAGCTGTGGACCTAAACCACTTAGGCCATGGCCTAGGGTCTACCTGCTGCAGCTGCTGGATGTCCTCGTCTTGCTGCTGCTCATCCTTTAAGTCAATGAGCAAAGGATCCTGTCCACTTGACTCCCTCTAATTATCAGAACCTGTGCTCTATGTCTGTACCTGTACATGCACCTGTGGCTGCTCGAACTTGACCCCCGAGCCCTATGCTGGTAAGTCCATAAATCTCCGCAAGGCTCTGTCCTCATCAAACTCGACATCTCTGCTCATAATGATTCTCTTGCAAGCAAGAATATATACTTTGTATGCCTTAAAAGTCTCGTTGTAACCAACAAGTAACCCCTTCTCTCCAGAAGGGTCCAACTTCTTCCTAGTGTCGGCATGAATGTGACAATAGCAGACACTCCCAATATGCGCAAGTGGCTCACATCTGTTCTAGTGCCCGTGAAGACCTCCGCGAGTGTCTTCCTCCCCAAAGCTGTGTGGGGACACCTGTTCTGAATGTAAACTACGGTCCTGTATGCCTCGAACCGTAGGAATAGTGGCAATCCTTGATCAAATAGCATGGCCTTGGCAGCTCCTACCAATGTCCGGTTCTTTCTCTCCACCACTCCATTCTGTTGCAAGGTATGAGGAACGGTGTGCTCCTTCTTGATCCCCTCCGATGAACAATACTCCAAAAACTCATTGGAGGTATACGCATCCCCGTTGTCTGTCCTCAATTCTCGAGTCTTCCTTCCTGTCTGGTTCTCTACAAGAGTCTTGAACTCTCGAAACCGCTCAAAGACCTCTGATGTGGCCTTTAGGAAATAGATCCAGTTTTTTTTGGAATAGTCATCAATGAAAGTGATGCAATAACTGTAGCCACTGATCGATTTGACACTCATGGGTCCATAAACATTTGAATGCACTAAGTCTAAGGTCCCCTTAGACTTGTGCTCACTCTGTGAGAAAGGTTTCCTGATGTTCTTTCCTAACGCACAACCCTTACAGTGGTTATGGTTCTCCTCTTGTACTTGAGGAACTCCAATGACTGCTTCTCTCAAGTGCCTTAGTGCTCCATGGTGTAAGTGTGCCATCCTCCTATGCCACAACCCACCCCGACTACTGCTGCTGCTGACCAGAGCCTTTGCATACTCGAAGTGTAGTTTATACACCTTCCTGTTCAGATCCCAATAACCCGATCCAAACTCCTATCTGACCCCTTGGGCCTGATATAAACTCTATGGTCTCGGAACTTAACCTGAAATCCCTTGTCCTCCAGGGTGGAAACGGATATGAGGTTCTTGGTCAACCTCGGAACATACAATACGTCAGCAAAACTGAGGGGTTTGCTAGACTCCCTCTGAAACAAAACAATACCAACTCCCTGCGCCTGATACTGCGCATCATCACCCAGCTCAATGTGGAGATTTAATCCGCCCTGCAAGCTCTTGAAGAACCTTTTTCTACCCCGCCATATGACAAGATGCTTCACTGTCTATGTATCGAACGTTGCTGCCTATGGTGCTTGCCATGCAAGCTAACAAACAAAAGTCTTCGTCGAACTTTTTGCTGAACTCCTCCACCTCTATAGATCTTGCCATCTAGGTATTGTTCTTCTTCTTTTTGTCTGGGCACTGGGAGTTAAAGTGTCCTTGCTTGTGGTAGATAAAACACTTGACTTTGGACATGTCAAGGTTCTTCTTACCATCCTTCTTTTTCTTTGCCTTACCCTTGCTCTTCTAAGCTAGGGCTAGAGCTTCTTCATCCACAATCTGAGGGGTAGTGCTGGAAGAACCTGAACCTTGACCATGCGTGTCTCCTCCTGCACAAAATTGTCCCACAATCTCTGCCAGTTAGAGAGCTTCTCCGTAGCCACCACACTTTTTACAAAGGTGTCCCATGGCTTAGAAAAGCCATTGAGAGCTATCCGAATTAGCTCCTCATCCTCAGTCTTAGAGCTAACTGCTCCTCATCTCTGATCTATGTGAGCCTTGTGAGATAAGGCACCACTCCTCCACCCCCATCCCGGTACTGCGAATCCTCTCTTGCAGCACCATCTTCCGGGTTTCGTTCTTGCTCTGGTAAAGTCATTCCAAAGCCTTCCACATCTCTAATGTGGTCTTCTTCCCGGAAAGGTGAGGGACTATGTGGTCCTTTACCTCATCCAAGATGATCAACATAGCCATGGAATCTAACTTCTTCCATCTTTCCAACTCTGTCGGATCTGTGGGCGCGACATTCGTGGAGTGAATGTGTTCCTTTGTATCACTGACATCCAGGATCCTCTGTATCCTTTCTTTCCATGTAGGAAAGTTCTGAGCCCCTTGGAGTCTATCCTCAACTCTCAACTGTATGACCATAATGAAATGTACCTGTGAAACCCTAGATCTGAACTCTAGATTTGTGTCTTGAATAGATTTGTCCCCAATCTATCAATACTGCTGCAGTTTCTCATATTTAGCTCACTAGAGCTCTGATACCATGTAAATTTCCTTTAAAACTCAAACTAGGGCTAAACACTATATTTATAATTTTTACTGATAACCACACATGAGTTTCTTTTACTAGTAATGCACCGGAAATTAAATACTGAGAAACATCAACAACAATCACATCAATATAGACACAATGTTTTGGGTATGGAAACCCCCGGATAAAACCCAAGATGGGAAAATCGTTGCAGCAGTCAGATATGAAATTCTATTATGAAGATATAGAACAAATACAATCCAGTGGTTCAATACACCCAACCTGGCAAAATAGAACCTCTGCAAAAATCACTGAGCAAGCCTAGCAAATAGTACGACCTCCCTGCGCAGCTGTACAACCCATGGTTACAAAAACCGAACCGGTGGACGAACCAGTCGACCCTCAGAACCGAAACCGGTAAAAAACCGGATCATAAAACCGGTCCACCAAAAATACATAAAATATTCAAATTTTTTTTTTAAATATTCATGTGCATCCATGTGAGTTCAAACCATTATACACAAAATATGCAAAGTTTCTTATGTATATAGCATATAAGAGTTCATAGAACCAAAATAGCGCTTAACATAGAGTGTAATCCATGTCTGCGTTAAAATACATCAACAAAAAGGCTTTAAATGGCCTATACAAAAGACTAGAGTCAAAGACTAAACAATCTAATCATCAGAATCGTTTGAATCCTCAAGATCAGACTCATCAGAGACCTCAGACTCAGATTCTGAGCCATCATCTACATCCTGATCCTCAATATGGGGTGCCTGAGCTTGGGCCACCTCACTTGACTCCCATGGTCCAGAAGGCACATGTCCAACATCAACTCCCACATCCTGTTGTTGTGGAAGTGGGTCCAAATCTAGCCATGAGAGCTCTTCATTGTCAAATGCTGCTGGCTAAGTCTCCACAACCCAATCTGATGATGCATCACCATCATCTAAGAAAATGGAACATGATTCAGGGGTCTTGTTCTGCAATTGGTTGCACTTCAACCTAAGGTTGTACTAAACAAATACCATATCATTCAACCGTTTTTGCTCTAAACGGTTGTGCTTCTTGGTGTGTATACGCTCAAAAACACTCCAATTGCGTTCACAACCAGAAGCACTACATGTTTGGCTCAATATTCGAACTGCAAACTTTTGCAAATCACCGACTGGCTGCCAAATTGTTGCCACCAATATGCTGCATGTAAGGACAAATAAAAATTAGCAAATGAATTTAAGAACAAACTCGAAAAAAAATCCAATGAATTAAAATTTACTTCGTAATTAATTACCTGGAGGATCTTTTGATCTACCTCGCACGGCTGTAGCCAGGCCGAAGATACCAAGACTCTCATTGAAATGCAAGAGCTTGTTGTGTATTTCATCTTGTTTATTGGGATCAGAGACCATGCACTCAATGCATTTATATAATCCTTCTTTTACCTCCCCATCTGCTTCAAAATATTTTGTGTAATGGTACCTTCAGAAGATTCAAGACAAAAAAGATGATCACATTAAAAAAAGGATAAACTTTTGCAATTAAAATTTAGTAATATAACTTAAAAACTTTGAAATTAGTTACCTTGGATTCAAGTAATAGCCTGTAGCATGTAAAGGCCAATGAAGTTGTTTGTTCCATCGTTCATCAATGATTTTCCATAGAGGAAGATATTTTTATCTTTTGCCCTCATATGCTTCCGTTATTGCCTCCTTGGTTTGATCCATGGTCTCATTAATAAACCCCATTGCTGCTTTATCACCATCCACCATTCTCAGGACTTTCACAAGAGGCTGGCTAAAAAGTACGATCTCCTCTGCCTTTTTCCGAAATGCTTTCTCATAGACTTTATCAACAATGTCTTTTCCATCAGCCTTCTTGCTCCATTGAGATGCATTCCACTCATCACAAGAGAACATCTTCCTCAAGTTGGCCTTTTGCTCAATCAAGGACTGCAATGTAAGGAAATTTGTTGCAAATCTTGTGATAGCTGGCCTGACAAGCTCTTTTCTACCAGTGCATTTTCTCATAAGGCTCAAAACCCATGAGTGGTTGTAAATGTATCTTGTGATAGATTTTGCTTGTTCCACACACTCTCACCCACTCAATTTTCCCAATATCCTCAAGCATGAGGTCCAAACAATGGGTTGCACATGGAGTCCACCAATTGGTGGGATGTTTGTCCTTTAACAACTTTCCAACTGCAACATAGTTGGAGGCATTGTCTGTGAGTCCCTATCCTCTAGAAAATCAGAGCTACAACTTCTCCCTATCTCTCTTTGCACCCTCTTGTTTTTGGATTTTTCAGCTTGGTAAGATTCAAGAAGACCAAGCATCTCAGCTCTCAAGTCATAAGGGACTTTGAGGCATGGTCTTACATTCCCCCCCTTGTACCAGCTAAGTGTTGTTTTAGCCTATTTATACCTCCTCCCCCAACCTCCTTCTGGCAACAGTTAGACACAATTTTTCCCTCAACTAATTGACAATGTACCCATGCAACATCTTTTCTATCTTTTGGAGCCATGGAAAGCAATATAAATCTGCAAATTAAAACCCTATTTTCTTAATTCTATGAAAAAAACCAACGCTATCAAAGTCTAAAGAGACTATTCCATACAAAATTAAATGAATACAGTGCACATTTAGATCCTTTTTACATAGCTTGAAGAGCGCCTCCAAATATGCTCCAAATTTGATGCAAATGTCTCCAAAGAGATTCAGCCCACAAATTCTCCAAAATACTCCTTCAATCTCCTCTTCCAATCAGCCTAGGAACCAACTCTAAGACCCTTAACAATCGGCACAATCAAACTTCAAAGATACGAAGACACTCAAGCACATACTCGAAAACACTTGGATGAATAGTGTGAGTGAAAGAGAGGGGGTGGGGGTCTTTTTGTAGGTTCATGAGGTGTCTTTGGGGTGTCCAGATACATCCCTCCCAACCAACATTCTAAAAATAAAAAAAATAAAAATAAAAACGAATTTTTGAGCCTACGTACGGCTCTGTATAGATCAGTACGGACCGAACGGGTTTCTGAGAAAATCAGTTTTGGATCGGTTCAATACCGAACTGGGCGGTTCGTGGACCAACTCGACTGGTTCGGTATCGAACCGACCCAAAATGGTTCAAGGGGCCGGTTCGGACCGGAATCCCATCGGAATCGGGTTGACCGTGCAGTTTTGCCGCTTTCGGTCCGGTTCTGGTAATGTTGGTACGGCCTCTAGCGTTAGTTGTACGACCCTCTGCGTTAGTTGTACAGATTCATACGGTTCTTGCGTCAGCCATCCGTACAATTGATGTACGACCTTCCTCTGCAGCGTACGACCTCCTTGCGTGTGATCCTGTATGGCCCTGTTCTCTGCTCGGTAACACGACGAATCCTCCTGGTGAGTGCTCCTCTATCTTCTCTGCAAATTTCTCTGTCTGACTTCTCTTTTTGTCTCTGTGTTGTGTCCTATCCACCAAATCTTCTTTTAACTCAATGTCCAAGCGAAAACCCTAACCCTCACTATGGATCAATGGATGAGATCATCCGGTAAGATCAATGGCCAAGATTAAATTAGCCATCACTTAAATTATTTTCACTTTTCACTTTATAAAAGTGACTCCATGAAGCCAAAATCAACTTAGATTAATTAATGTATTTCCTAAGTCTAAACTTAGGAAAATCACATTAATACATTTGGCTTCTTGTTTAATGTCTTCTAGCATGCAAGGACACATGCAAATATAGAAGACCTTCCTTGTTGCCACTTTCTAACAGATGATTGATGATTGATGAATGATGTTAATATGGTATTATGGTTTATTTCATGTTTTTATGCTTTCCATAACTAATTCAACATTCTACCTGCATTTGTTGACATATATGCATTAAAATATTAAAAAAATATATATATATTACATAAAAGAACGTTTTTCCAAAACACTACCAAACCGAAAGGTTTTGAAAATTTCGCTTTTCGCTCCCGCTTCCACTTATTGTTTTTGCTTTCGTTTCTAAGTAACAAAGCCTAAAACTAGCCTTACATAAGCTTCTCAACCTTCTTGTTTCTATAGGACATCTAGAACAACACTTGAAGAGATCACCCTTGCATACTAGGGAATTAGGTAGTATATCTAAGGGTATCGTCAATCCTCCTTAGTTGGTACAGTGAAAGATTCAATCAAGCACTATTGTTGGAAACCCTTGGATATATCAGAGTTATTTATAGTGTTTCACACTCCCTTATTCATAGGACCTTGCAAACCCTTGCCTTTGCAGAATGGGCCACTGAAAAACAATTTTGCTAGAAGATCAAGAATTTGTGAATTCCATCTACACATAAATACTCATGCATGAGTAATACTCCTATTGGATGCCATCTGTACTACTCCAGTCTTAGCAGTACCCGATTTCACGAAGACTTTTGTCCTAGAATGTGATGTATCAAGAAGAGGTCTTGGAGCAGTGCTAAGGCATGAGGGGCACCCATTGTCCATCACTAGTAAAAAATTATGTGACCGTAATTTGAGAAGTCGACCTATTACCGCTCAAACTAGCACCTCTTTGCAAATCAAGGCTATGTAGACCTATGCTAGTGATGGTAAACTCAAAAGAGAATTAGACCCAATGCCACCATAGTTTAACCACTCAACACTTCGAGTAACTCCAAACCCAGGGGGAGACCCTAATTGATGAAAGATGCTTGCAACCACCAACAAACCACAAATACCTTCCACAAGACCTTAATAGCTATGGTTAGTGCCTTATCGGATCCAAACAATATTAAACAAAACACAATAATCATGCAATAATGGAGTTATTCACTTTATCGTAAATTCCAAATAATATCATGCCTTTGAAGGCAATTACATGTCTCCCAAGGAAATGCCATACTTCCTAAGGTAGCCCCTCCAAAAAGTGTGCCCTCAAGGAAAGGACAATTGGATTGGGGTGAAGTTGTAGGGTAAGTTAGAAATATCACACACCCTCTAATTCACCAATTACAAGGGTTTCACGTATCTCAATCCACTTCCTCAGAAGAGGATGCCCTCTAGGTTTTGTGGATAAAACCATACGATGGACCATACATACCAAATCATGACTATTTTTGGATTTTTGAATTTATTTAGAATTTTAGGGTTTTTTTCCAGTAGCAAAATATTTTTATGCATAAGACAACACGTAAAAGTTGATACAAAAGGATTATAGATAGGGTATTAGATTCTTGTCTCAAACCCTAGGGATATGAGAGATCAAGGCTAGCGTCCCTCCCCTTGAGATGATATTCACTACTTGCAACTAGGGCTAAGCTAGCAACCTCAAAGGTTATGTAGAAAATCCCTAATTATCACTAATAGAGAAGCCCATGACCCAACAAAACAATGGAGAGCTCCTTGGTAGGAAGGTCTCCTCAAGAAAGTTGATAAAATGCTCGCAAACAAATCTTATTTCAGTCCAAAGCACTTCAAGAGCATTGTTAAAACTAGGGTTAGGAGATAAACTTACCAACTCTAATCAATAATGAGCAAGATAGTGCTTCTTAGGTCACCCTTGAGCATGAGTTATTACAACTAATCTAGCATCAACTTAGCATGTGCAAAATCAAATCCTAGAACATCATCAATTCATCCTTCAAGCAAAAAAGACATCCAAGAGAGAGGTGCCCCTAGCTTCAAATGCTCCAATAAACTAGTAGAAAAAGAAAAAGTTTCATATTTGAACCCTTGTCCACGATTTACAAATGAGGTGAAGTTATTTTATTTATATGAGACAACCTTCAACCTTTTACAAATTTGAGCCTACAAAGTTAATGACAAACTATAAAATTTAAGGTTAGCGCACCCACAAATTGGGGACTAAACCATAAAATGACATAAAATAGGAATAAAAATGTTCAATTAGTCTCCACCAAGTGCAAGATGATCCAAAAGGAGGGCATCGTACCCCAATTAACCCCAACAGATGCTTGTTCCTGAATGCCTTCATTTTCAACAATGTAGGCTTCTTCTTTAAGGAATGATGTCATGGGTTTGGAGACTAGAAGGAGGGGTTTTGCATCAAAACAATAGTTCCAAGTGGGAGAAATGAGGTTTTCTAATTCGGGTATGAGTGTGGCCATGTGTACCAATGATTTTCCTCAAGAGCACTGGACACCCGCCCAAAGGGTAGTCAACAGAGCCTGTTTCTGCCTCTTACGCACCTTGAGCTAATGCAAAAGAAATCTTCAAGCTTTTCAGTGCATCCTTGGGGGCAAGTCTTGTGTCAAGTACTGTCACTTGATCTTGACTCCTCCGTTTAGGCTAACTCCTAACGAAGCCAAGGGGGTAGACCCTATTAAAGTAACTAAGGCTTTAAGTTCTTAGTTCTTTTGGATGAAGGTTGTTATCTAAGAGTTTTGGAATTAAGTCATTGATCAAGACAATTGCATAATAAAATTAACTAAGACAACATACATGAATAAAATAATCACGACAATTTAAAGATAGCTTAATTGAATGAAGCAAATGTTGCTGTAAAAGTAAAGATTTTGCGACTGTGTTCTTGGTCAGTTTTAGGAATTATTAAAGGATGAGTTGATTACTGGGGGAAGGGAATTCCCAATATACCAGAAGGTACAAGGAATATGTCCGGATTTACCCTATGTGGCTCCACATGAGAAAATGCGGGCTAGATCAGAGTCGTGGGGGTGTGTCCAACACTACACCAAACAAGGGTGTAGCTTGACGGGGCCCTGCGGTCATTATCTAGTTGGTCCCGCTTCCTTTGCCCACAAAAGATGAGATCGAAACACATATTTTCGTTATGTTTGAGGGTGGTTGATTTTATTAGGGTGAGTTGCTTAGTTAAATGTTGAGATTTAAGGAGGTTACAGATCCGTTTCTGATTTCCCAACAATTAGGCAGGCCTACAAGGGGTAAGAGCATACGCAGATTGAAACAAATTTATTTGTACTAATTTAAATCATAAAGTAAGCGGTGAAAGAAGTGTTTACCAATGACTACACTACGGATCTCTTTTCCCTTTTGGTGCTTAGGGAAATCGTAGTGGGTTAGTGTTCTTTACAAAAATGTTAAATTGAAAGCAAATTTAAACTGAAACTACTTATAAAAAAGTATACAACCTATTAAGACGAAGTGTGTGATTGTTTTAAAGCAACGAAATAAAATGTTAGAAAAATTCACACCATGAAAATGGAACATTGCGAATCCCCCCAGATGGGATGGGTGTGGGTGCTGTGTAGCCTGTTGCCGCCTAATACACACTTTAAGACACAGGAAAGTCTCCAACCTGCTGTGTGTGTCCTTGGGGGCAAGTTAGAGCTGTGG
>LPNX011202843.1:4507-17002 GCA_001517045.1 Pseudotsuga menziesii | reverse complement strand
TGGTCTGTCACAAAGATAGGTGGGTGAATGAATAAAACTACTACAGAATAAAAATGATATACAGAAAATTAAAATACCCCAAGAGAGCTTCTCATGTGGAGTTTACAAATACAGGAAATACTTGAGAGAGAAAGTGTTTTTTTGGGTCCCTTTTGGACCAAACTTTAGCTGGGTTTTTTCTGGCAATTTTAGGGCAGCATAACCCATTCTTTCTGTACACAAAACCTGCAAAAAATCAGCAACTTACTTGCTGGAAATTACTGCAGAAAAACTGAACAGAAAGTTAGAAACATTTAGTGCAAAACCCAGAAATTTTACAGAAAATCTGAACTTTAAAAAAATGGAAAAACAGAAATTTTAATGGCTGAAAATGAATGTTTAGAGGGCTGAAATAACATGTAAACAGCAGATTTAAAGCCTACTACTAATATATAATGGGTTGGGGCCCTAAAACAAGGGTTATATTCACTATACAGTGAATAAAACCCAGTTTTAGAACACAAAAACAGAAATGGCCGAATTGAAATTTTAAACAAAAAGACTAAATAAAGCTTGTCAAAGAGGTATGCAATAAGTTATTCCTGAAGGAACTGGCGTTCGGCTCTAGAGATTGGGTTAAAACCAATTCAGACTGACTTCATTCACCGCCGAAGCGGATCAATTGATACCACGAGTATTCAGGAAAATAGCTATTTTTGCATAGAGCTCAAGACTGGTTGGAAACTCAGTTCCAGCCACCTAAACACTACTAGAACAGCAAAAAAAACAAGTTTAATAGATGTATATGAAGTTAGGGCTCTAAAACCAAGCTTGTATCCACTAAACAGTGAAATAAGCCCTGTCAAAAACAGGCTGAAAGTAGATGGCCGAATTGAAAATCTGCAAAAAATGATGCCCTGGAGAGATGCCCTTGCTTGGAAAACCTGCAATAAAATGTAACTCTGCAAAAATGCTAAGCCTAGAGGAGAATGCTCAACGATTTCCTGCAAAATACTTTGAAGCAAGCGTTAAACAATTCACAAAAGAAAGCAGAAATACTTCTACTTTCTAATCTCTCCACAAAATACTTTGTGGAGAGCTAACTAGACAAAAACAAAAATACAAAGCTATACTGTATACAAGTTACCTCACAAAGTGATCATGAAAGTAAAAAAATGAAGCACAATATCCCTCCAAAGCTTTCTTGTATTATGTGGCCCAACTAAGGCAAGAAGATTACAAAAAATGATATACAATCCGGCAGCATAACAATAGCATGAGAGAGCCTGTCAAATGAGGGAGTGAGACCCTCATTATATAGTTGAGGAAGACCCCAACCCCTTGAAGATCAACGGCCAAGATTAGATCTAGATCTAGATTAGATCTCCACCACTAGATCTAGGTATTTGACTTTTTACCACTCTCAACCAATCTACACCCTTAGATTGCTTTTTAATCCATGGCTTGAGTGCTTGATCCATGTCTTAATCATTCTCCACCCTTAGATCTAGGGTTTTTGACCAAGTGGGGGCCCCCTTTGACTCAAATTTTTATTTTTATTATTTTAATTTTTATCTTTAATCTTTTAATTTTTATTTAATATTTTTAATTTTTAAACTTTATTTTATCTTTTACTTTTACTTTTTATCTTTTTATTTTTAAATCTTTTAATCTTTTATTTTCAAGTTTATATTTTTTATCTTTTATCTTTTATTTTATCTCTCATTTTTAATTTTTAATTTTTTGCTTTTATCTTTTATTATTATTATTATTATTTATTTTTTATTTTTATATTTTTATTCTTTATTTATTTATTTATTTTTATCTTTTATCTTTTTAATTTTTAATTTTTATCTTTTTATTAAGACAAGAGGGGCACCCCACTTAGGAGATCTTCAGACATTTACTTGGATCACCTCTTAACTAGGCTTTGACTTTAGCCACTTACGTCCAAGATAAATTTTTAACCTTAGACTTAGGCTAAATACACATTTCACCTTACATTTAATTTTTCAAATTAATATTTTTAAATTTTTCCAATTTTGACTTAGGAAAAATTAAAAAATAACTTGAAAAAATTATATCTTGGCCATGGGGGGGTGAAAAAATTTGGAATAAACTTTCCTAGGCTTAGCGACCCCCAAACCAAATTACCATGGCATTTTTTGATTTTTTACTTCAAAATCAAAAAATGTGAATTTTTGACTTAGGGAAATTAAATAATTCCCTAGGAAAAATAGACCCCTCCTGACCAAAATTGGTCTATCTCTTCAACCACCTGTCAGAATGACATGGGACTCGAAGCAGTGGCTTAGGGGGTTTCATAGCAATTTTACTTTGCATTCATAGCCCCTACTACAAAATGCCATGCTTGAGCAATTACATTATTACATCAAAACTCAGTTAATTAATCACCAAGGGGTGAAATCAATTAACTGGAAAAAATAAATAAAAATACAACAACATAACGAAACTCCGCAAGACTCTACACAAATGTCTAGCATGGTCATGAATAACATTTGAAGCCTTAGCCACCCCATGGACTTGACTACTAGAACGCCCGTCACCACTTTGGAGGATTTTGAGTGAAAAACCAAACCGATTAAACTCGTTTGTTCAACAAGATCAATTGGAAAGGAAAAAACACTCGATGAGGGGACTTCCCTAACAATCAGTTCCATGGTGTGGCATCCGTATCATATGATCCACACTAGTACATTAATTTACATTAATTTTCCCACGCAGGGGAGCGGACATTTCGTTTTACAAAGGGGCAATTGCCCTGCAGAAATGGAAAAATCCTCAGAATTTTCCAAGGTATAACTATGTACAGTTCATGTACATGGAGTTGCCACCTAGTCGAAATAGGTGGGCAACATAGCCTACTTGCTCTCTTATTATGATTTATTACAAACTCAAAAATGCTTGTGATCCTTTGAAAAATAGGATCACTAATCTTACAAATTCTCCGAAAAACTTGACTAAAAGAGGAAGTAAGCATCCAGGGTGCTTTGGATGGCTCAAAAGTTCAAAATTTTGCTAGAGATTCCTCCTACCTATTCGTCAAAGCTGTAAAATCAGCGGGCTATTAGTAAATGTTATCACACAACTTGTAGTTGTGAGAATTTTGATGGTTATACAAGATATTAAAACATTTACGATCATAACATCATAACCATATGCAAAGGATCACTAAGAGAAAGATAAGCACAACCACATAAAAGAACACAGAGATTTATCTTGGAAAACCCTAATGGTGGAGAAAACCTAGCAAAACTTCCTTGATATAGAATTCAACCAAGTACAGTGTAAGATCCCAAGAACAATAAAAGAAGCTCCCTTTCCGCAGTAGATTGCTACTCTCTCTCTCTTTTGCGCAATGCTTGAGTGAGAAGTGCGTTTAAATGAGGGAGGTGCCTCACCTATTTATATTCATTAGGTGAGTGACTCAATAACGTAACTAGGTTGGCCAGGTTCTCTAATTAGGGCCGACCTACCTAGGAAGACTCCAAATAACATTTATAAAATACATTTGTGGGTACTATTTCCCTGACTTACAACGAAGGTTTTACCTCATGACTTTTACATTGCCAATTACATCAAGGACATTTCCAAATGGAGCAATAACATCTTTGAAGGAGGAATACAATAAAAGTACAATAGAATATCTTTTGTAATTATATTTCTTTCAACACTCTCTCTTAACAAGGAATTAGTTTAACTAGAGTGTTAATAAAAATGAATTAGTTAACTAAAGTGTTTTGCATGACAACACTTTAGTTAAACTAAAAGACGACACTTTAGTTAAACTAAAAGAGCACACTTAAGTTGTGACACTGGAGTTACACCTATTGCAAGATGACACTTAAGTTAGCTTGTTAACTAACTGATCCTACATCCAATTAAGAGGCGAGTTCACTTTGAAGACAGTTGAGCATGATTTAATGTCAAAGAAGAAGGCATAGCGCATTGATTGTGCAAGATTGAAGAAATCGAGATGCACAACAAATATCCAATAAGGCAATTCGCTATAGTTTGCATGGGAGGCTGATTCCCCATGCCTTGCATGGAACTAGTTTGACATGTTATATATTGTATTGAACTCATTGGAAAGTTCATCTGATTGATCTCTCTTCTCTATTGCTCCGTATCTACACTGAGGGTGTGTTGTGATCCCTTATCTTCCGAAAGCAATCTGCTATTGTAAAAGACATTCCTTGCTATCAATCATGATTATATTGAGAAGATTTGATGGGTTTTCCATCCTCATTGTTTTGAGGGTTTTCCCCTAGGTACATACTGTGTTATGGTTGATTGTGTTTTATGTGATTGAATCAATGAAGTAAACATCGACATTGACAAAAAATCGACGAGGAACCTGAAAACAAATTTTCGACAACATTGGCGAAAAAATCGGCAAACCCCGATAAACATTAAAAAATACAAAATATATTCATTTTTTTTCAAAATTTTAAACATATAAAGAAACAACAACATCAGATAAACACATTGGAACCTAAATATGGAGAAAGCACTGATATATATCATGTATTCATGCAAAATGTTAAATGATACATGAAAGTCAATAGTGATATTGAGTTCTGAAACCTCATAGTTGTCCAATCAAGGACTCAAAAGTGGATAACCAATACAAAATGACATCACATATATAAATGTATATGAGGAAAACCAGCAGCTAGCTATCTAATATCAATGCCCTCTCCCCCTTTTACGAGAAAAGGTCATGGGCCGTTTGTCAGGCCTGCCCCTGGCTCTAGTAGAAGAAGGTCCTGGCCCTACACCCTGATCCAATATTTGACAGTGAGTGATGGATGGAGGGCTAGATGCATCAATGGGTGTATAAGGCGGTGGCGATGTGAGCACATCACCCTCCTTGGTATCTCCGTACTGATCCTCCTCCTACTCCTCCTCCTCTTGCTGTTGCTCCCCCTCCTCTGGCTCTAACAATGTAGGTGAATCCTCCATGACAGGAGTCTCAATCTCCACCATCCACTTAGACAACATATCAATATTGTCCAAGGAGATGGCATCGACATCTGGTTCTTTCTCTATCTGTCTCATCCACAGGAGAAGATTGTAATGGACGTACACCAAGTCATTGGGACATGTGAACTCCAACCTGTAAGAGGGTAATAAAGTTTTTTATGAATTTGGGCTATGGAGGGTCAAAGACTCAAAAGTTAGTAAATTATAATATGTTAAAGGATCATAGATTCATAAATTAAACTAAATGCAATTGCTTTATTGAAATTATAACCTCCTGCGTTTCTTTGCATGTATCTTTTCAAAAACACTCCAATTCCGCTCACATCCCGAAGTGGTACAAGTTTGGCTTAGGATTTTAATGGCAATTTTTCGTAAATTTGGTGTCCTTATACCATAGGTTAGCCACCAAGTAGCTACAACAAATAAGAATGAAAGAGAACTAAATTACATTTCATTGCATTGGAAAACTGAAATAAGAAATAATTAAATGATAAATCATAGTTCAAAGTTCAAACTGTTCAACTTTCAAATAAAAATTATAAAAGTTAAAACTTATAGCACTCTAATAAATTAATAACATACCTAGCATGAAAATGGTCCTGTCATGAATAGCATCACCAAAGACAAATGCTCCAGTACCATCTCGATACACTTTTATATCGCGATTGATTGCATTGCGAGTCTCATATTCAGGTACCATCCTCTGAATACAAGTGAGGAGCCCTTCCAACACCTCGTCATCAAAGTCAAAATTGCATTGGTAGGCAAATGCGGTGTTGAGGAAGAGTGTTGCTGCATGAATGGGTCGATGAAGCATCTCGGTCCATCGACTATCAATCAAATCCCACAACAACATGTGCCTGTTGTACCCTTTCCCACATAATAATTCCGAATTGTTTCTTTGGCCCTATCCATGGCCTTATACAAATAGCCCATTGTAGGCTTATCACCATCAACAAGTCTCAGAACCTTTACCAAAGGTTCACTCACCACACACACTTCCTCTACTCCTTCCCAGAAGGAGCCAATGTACACCAACTTAGCAATGGTTCTCCCATCCTCTCTCCTACTGTATGCACAATCATGCCACTCATCACAAACAAACATCTGCTTCAAGTCAAACTGACATTGAAGCAAAGACTAAAGCGTAATAAAGGTGGTGGAAAAGCGCGTGATTGCAGGATGCTTCAACTCCCTGTTTTTGGTGTGCCTCCTCGTGAGGCCGAGAACAAAAGCATTGTTGTATATGAATTTGGGGATGCTTCTAGCTTGATCAATCACCTCCTTGATGAAGGGAATTTTCCCAATATTCTCTAGTATCAAATCATTACAATGAGCAGCGCATGGAGTCCAAAACAAAGTGGAGCACCTCTCCATAAGCATCTTACCAGCATCCACATAATTAGCTGCATTATCTGTAATAATTTGCACAACATTGTGCAGCCCGATATCCTGTATGAACCCCTCCATCAACTCACATAAGATTGTTGCATCTTTTACATATGCTGATGCATCTATTGATTTAATAAACATCGTACCTCTAGGACAATGTACCAAGAAGTTGATAAGGGTTCTACCCTTACCATTTGTCCAACCATCAGACATGATTGTGCAACCAGTGGTCTCCCATGACTTCTTGAACTCCTCCAATCTAGAACTGATGTCCTTCTTTTCTGCTTGAAGGATTGTCCCTTGCAACTCCTCAAAGGTGGCACTTTTATACCCTAGGCCAACTACTGCAATCGCATCAAACATCTACTGCCAAAATGGAGTGTTTCTGACAATGGTGAAAGGTATGTTACTCCAGTAAAGATACCTCCCCATAACCCTGTTTGCTTGTACCTTTTCACTTTTCTTTATAAGTGAACTGATAGAAGGTTCTGCTCCAACTCTTCTTCGTGGATCAAAATGGGATGAGAACCCCCCCTTCCTGATAGGTGAATCAATGGAGCCCCTCACACTACTTGCACTGACATTGGTAGACATTGATACCCCTGAACCTCTCGTTAAGCCAAAAGTTGCAAGCTCATCTCTATTTGCTGCAATCTCATCCTTTTTTTTGTTCTTTTCATGGATCGAGTCATGTGCAAATCTCATGATCTCCGGGGTCACTCCAGCACATAGGCTAACATCGTGCCCAGGGAGTTTAGCTAGATGGTACTTCAACTTGCTAATCCCTCCTTGTTGTCGGCTAATACACACTTTATGACATGGGGAAGTCTCCAACCCGCTTTGTGTGTCCTTGCGGGCAAGTTAGAGCTGGGGACCACTGTCACCACAGTCTACCAACTCCTCCGTTTAGGCCAAATCCCAACAGAGCCAAGGGGGGTAGTCCATACAGGAAGGTTTATTAACAATTTAGTTAAAGGGATTTTATTTTATTAAGGTTACAAAGTTACAAGATCAGTGCCTAGATTAAATGGAGTCAAAAGATTACAAGTTACAAACTTATAAAAGAATTAAGAATGATTATCCACAGTTGTCTAAGCTAAGCAAGATCTACAATATTAACAATATGAACAAGTGCTAAAGAATGGTTAAACAAATATACAATGATACCTGAAAGGAAACAAGATATACATCGGATGAACAAGATATTATGCCAAAGATCAAACAACAGATTGCTTTCAAGTTACAAGATTAAAATTGTTTTACTCAAGCGTGCCATAGTAATTTAAAGATATTATACTTGAAAGTGCAAGGTACTGAAATGAAATTGATATGCTTGCAAGATGTACTTGTAAAATGAAAGCCTTGAAAAGCAAGGACTTTGAAGCAAATACAGAAACAAAAATGTGGTTAAGACGTTTTGCAATGTCTCTTGGTTCGTTTTAATAAATTTTATTAAAGTTGAAGTCTTTGGTTAAGTTTTAGATCCGGTGGTGTGACTACCCCAACTTCGTATCCTTCAAATCAAAGAGGGAGTGCTGGGCTCTCAACAAAGTGGAAACAAGTCCACCCATAGATCCACAGGTCAAACCCCAAGTGCCCGGTGCTCAACAAGGAGGACGCGAATGCCGTGAGACCCCCAACGGTTTCTCACCCCCCGTAGCTTCCAAGGTCACCCGTTTTTAGTTGAAGAGAACGATATGGAAGTGGTTGCCTATTACTAAAACTTATTCAACCACCTGTCGTTTCTCAGAAGACCCTGGAGGGCGATGACTGAGTAGAGGAGGAGGGGCCAGATAAGTTGGTTAATTTACAATTTATAAAAGCAAGTACAAAAGTAAATTACAGATTGACTTACAATAAATAAAGTGCAGCAAGTAAATTACAATTTAAACAATCAACAAAGTCAACCTATGCTTTATCCCTTATGGGAGGTGCCAGTACTTGATCTCTGGACAATAGAATAAATTTACTTTGCAGAAACTTAAAGATTTGCAGGAAAGAAATGTGAGCTAATTAGATTTCCTAAAGCCCTTAAGCCTTTCCACTTTTCATACCCTTGATCTGAGTTCCTTAAAGGGAGATAACGGAGGGTAGAGGATACACGAACAGTTTAGGTTGTATATTCCTTCAAAATAGTAAACTAGGTGATAGAAAGTAAAGATCTAACTAAATGCTTCGTTTGGAAAAGAAATGCTTGAAAGTAAACTAATCTAAACAAAATATACTAACCACACATCAATCTCCCTAAAGAAGAAGGTGGGTAAAAAAAACTGGAAAAATATTAGATCTACTTGAAAATGAAAGCACAACTAGTGATCTACTTCCTAGATCCACTTCCTATTGAATTACAATATGATTACAAATTACTTTGAAAGCTTTTAGAGAATACCCATGAGGAGACCCTCTCGAGGCTTACAAAATAAGAAAAAAAATCAGAAAAGATGAGGGTTTGAACCCCTTTGAAACCCGTTGCAAGTTGAGGTGTTTTTGATGTGATTTGGGCAGAACCTCCCTTTGTAAATTGTAAAACCTGCTAAAAACCAGCAAGCTTTGCTTGCTGGAAAATGACAGAAAACTCAAAAGGAAGTTGTAAAATGTTAGTATAAAAATACAATAATTTTACAGTAAAAATCCGTGTTTTAAAATATCAGAAAATTGAATATTAGAGGGCTGAAAATTGCATTTTCAGCCTCCTAAAACACAGTAAGAAATCAGATCTGAAATATATAATAAAAATATAACATGGATTTATTAAAGAAAACTAGATTTTGCTACTAAACAATAACAAAAATACTCCCGTCATGTGATGCCACCTAGTCGATATAGGTGGGCAATACTCCCATCATGTGATGCCCACACAATTTACATTTCAAATTCTTTCTATTTGTCCCATCCTCTGCTTCACCATACTGCCAGAAAGGGTCCAAAAGATTTGGCATTTTTGCAAAGGGAATGACAACCTCAACTTTCAAGAGTCAAAATGCAAGCCTAGGGCACAAAAAACACAAAAAAAAACATTAAACCTTTTGAAAAAAATAGCAGTAGTTTGGTTTAAGAAATTAGACTTCTAAATTTATATTTTTAGCAATGAAAAATGAGAACAAGAGGGTGGCTAAAAACCTAAGAAAACAAGCCTGCTGTTCCATTGAAAAAATCCCTTACATTGTGACTGTTTTTCATATTTATGGGCATGGAAATCATTGTCAAAATGACAAAAGAACGAGAAATCCAGGTAGAGAAAAATGCAAGAAAAAATGCAAGCAAACATGCAAACAATCCATGGAAAAGATAGAAGAAACAATGGGATACAATGTACATATCTGTGAGAGGAAGATTGACTTTGGTTGTTTGGAATCTTGAACCCTTGCTCCACAAATATCCTTGACGGTGATGTAAAATGGTGTTTGGATGCCTCCACAATGGTTGTTGGTCTCCTCTTACCCTTCTCCCTCCTTCTCCAACAAGAAAATGAAAGCAAAATGAAAAAAAAAGCCCCTTTACATCTTTATGCCGCGGATCCCACAAATTGGGCGCTTTTTTCCATCGTGGCGGAAAGAATCAGGAAACAACGTACTTTTTTGGAAAAAAATCGTGCTTTTTTCAAATTTAAAAAAATCATGATTTCCTTGCCGAAAAATTGTCTCGAGGAAAACGTCGCAAAAATCGCGATTTTTCACTGATATTTACTACACTGGATTGAATGGTGCATTGTTTCAAGTATTCAATATTTCCACACTTAAAGAATTAAAGATCAAATCTCAACCAAAATTCAACATGGTTTTAGAGCTCAGGGTATGAAGGAGCTAAGTTTTGCAAGCAAACTAGAAGCGTACGTAAATCCTAAGGAGTTGAGCACAAGACTTGAAGACAACGATATCGATCTCAGTTTGACTGGAAGACCGTCTTGAGGGAACTTTAAATTTCAATACTTGGAAGGCCAGGGTTTTGAACATCTTGGAAGAACATGACTTGGATCGTTACGTATCTACTATGGTGGAGGAGCCTACATCTAATGCAGGGTGCATCAACTTCAAGAAGAACCAAGCTAAATCCAAGTGGATCATCTATGACTCAGGGAAGGTCAACTTGATGTCCGTGATCACTCTGTTGAATACCACAAAGGAATGTTTTGATATAGTAACAAATCTATATGAGAAGAAGACCCCAAGTCAAAAGAGGGCATTGAAGAACAAGCTACGAAACTTCAAGATGGAGAAGGACGAGATAGTAGCCTCTTTCTTCACCAAGATATCTCAGGTAAGAGATCAACTTGCTAGCATTGGAGTTGTGATGGATAAAGATGATCTTCTTCAAGTCGCTAATGATGGTCTCCCATCCTCATGGGAGAGATTCTTGGCTACAGTAAATGGCCGAGAGGTGCAACCTTACTTTGAGAGGTTGTGCCATGATTGCCTTTAAGAAGAAGGGAAAATCCAGAGCAAGTCTATATGCACCAAAGAAGAAAGCCTTTCTCTCATGACAAGGATGAAGAAAGGAAGGAAACTCTTCTTTTAGAAGAATCTCTCTCATCCAAAGGAGGAGTACAACAAAGGTTTTGATAAGTCAAAGACCAGATGCTACAACTACAACAAGAAGGGCCATTTCTCAAGGGAGCGCAAAGCAAAGCAAGGAGGAAAAGGAAGGTTTCATGCTTCTATCATTATAGAAAATGAAACTACTTTGAAGAACTCATTCGATGAAAAAGAAGATGATCGTTGGAAATAATGTGCACATATGATTGCTTAATCAGTAGAAGCGCATTCGTTTCAGTTTGCATGGGACCCTGATTTTCCATGTAGAGATTCACTACCACTTGCATGAAATGAATTTTGCAAGTGAAGAAAGAAGATCAAGACCTAGGGACTCCAGTAATCTCTGCAAGGGAGAAGAGATCAAGAGGGATCCCTCAAAACAATAAAAGATAAGTATTTGTATTTTGATGCTATTATAAATAAAATCTAAATGGTTTTGAATGTGTTTCATTACAGTGATTTAGAGATCTGTATTCCTAGAATTAGGAAGTATGTTATAGTATAACATGTTGAGCATATGTTATAAGTTTTTCTTGTATTAGCAAATAGTAAAACTCTTGAAGTACATCTTATGATTAAGTAAAGAAGAATATATGGCTGCATACCATTCCATGAGATATAAATGGTGGTTGTGCTGAAACTTTAATTAAAATATGTACATAACCGTGTGAACCATTGCTAGTGCATTAAAGTATTCATATGATTGAATTTAATGATTATGCAATGTTGCTAACCATTAGAATAAATTTGGCTTGTAGGGAAAAACCATATGCTTTGACCTACAAGTAGAGATTGACAAGTATTGAATGTGGAGTCATTCCAATGGCAGATCCCGAAAGAGAGTAGGATGCTCTGAAGCGAGAAACTTCTAGGAGCAGATCGGGAGCTTCCTATGTTTTTATGGGAAGAAGCTTCCAACAATATATATATATATATATATATATATATATATTCAAAATAGAAGCCTTAATACTATTCTGGAAGAAAAGACTACTGAAGACCTTTGGTTAGTCCTATATACATTCATGTGCCGAAAGAAAATAAGACAAAGATGAAGACATCCAAAAAGAAGAGAATGTTTGTTGGTTATAGCGAATCATCCAAACCCTACATAATATACGTGTCATGTGAAAGACACATTGAAGTCAGCCGAGATGTGACTTTCCATGAAGAGGATGCATTCAAGTGATCAAAAGAGTTTCAGTATGATACAAACATGGAAGAGCATGAGACTTCCATGACAGAGGACCGACATTCTGATTCTCCCCATCCAGATATTGAGAGGGAGAAACCATAAGATTTCTTAGATTCTCTAGCTTCTGAAGAATCAGTAGAACTGGTTGATGAATCTCCTGCTAAAAGGAGACCTGCATGGTGCCCATATACAAAAGGAAGCATATCACAGTATTCAAGAATCTTGGCATGGTGCTTGGGATTTGTTGCCCACCTATTTCGACTAAGTGGCAACTCCATGTACATGAAGATGTACATAATTGTACAAGTTGTACCTTGGAAAAATCTGAGAATTTTTTCACTTCTGCAGGGAAATTGCCCCTTTGTAAAACGAAATGTCCGCTCCCATGCG
>LPNX011202799.1:1685-18552 GCA_001517045.1 Pseudotsuga menziesii | reverse complement strand
GAGCACAAACTCTTGTAACATGACCCAACTTAGTTTTCTTATCTCCAACTAAGAAGGGTTTGAGGAGTGCAATCCTCAAGTGCAAGATTCTTCTTGCAAGCAGTCATATACCTCTGTTGCTCATCAACACTGTTGCTGCCATGCCACTTGTCATCATGTATTCTGTTGTAGGTGTATCATATTGTTGGTCAACCACTACTGAAAACGTTGTTGCTGCCATCAACACTGTTGGTCCAATATGGTTTGTCAACCACTGGTGATCACCACTTGGTCATCAATGTTGTTGATATTTTTTGGTCAAGTACATTAATCCTCTAGGGAAATCATGCATTAACATAATCATGTAGTTTTCATCACGTATGCATTGTCAAACATCATCAAGGTGCACACGATATTATCAATAATGTATTGTCATCATCTTGTGGTAAGAATCAAGCATGAATCATCATAGAGAAAGACATCATTAACATCAAGTATGCACCATCATTATACATTATCTCATCATAGTGTTCATCATGGAGCATAGGAGAGAAACACCATAGGATACATCATTATCAACATCCAAAATACATCATCAAAGTTTACTGTATACATCGTATGCATTGACTATTCACACATTTGATTGTATGTTACTATATATACTCCACTATACTTGAATAGATTTGGACAATGTTTGTGCATTAGTGCTGAGCATAAAACTTGAACTCTGAACAAGTCCCAAATGAAGGGCATGCCATCCTCCTCATAGGATGAGGGTAGTCATCTTTACCTTTATTAATATTAGAGCTAGGGTTGTTTAAAACTTCAACATTTAGGATGTCATCGTCATGCATTCATCAACATCTTTCATAAGGCATCTTCAAAGTGTAGGAATGCATCATTATCACATCATGAAGTGTCAATCATTGTATATGTGCACTGTATGCTTCACTTCCCTCATCATATATATCAACATATCATTATAGTGTGTAGTATATAGCATACATACCTTCAAACTGTTAAACACGTTCAGACTTAGGAAGACAAACTAGGACTTTGTATGATGAACTTTGGTCACTGTGGTCAAATCTTGGACTGAGTCCAGGCTGTTGAGGAACTTCAAACACTGCCCAGCTCTGGCTATTTATGCATCACAAAACTAAGGATTGTTTTACTCTCCAACGAAATAACTATAAATGGCTTGGTGTTAGCAGCAGTAACCATCAAAACTTGGACAGTTTAGGAAACCAAAATCCAAAATGTTCAAGACAAATTCGGGACTGTTTTACTCCATCAATTTGTGACTATGGTAAGGCTTCAAATTTAGATTGTTTGAGTGTAACAAACTCATAAACATTGAACTTATTCAAAGTCATTTTTTTCATACAATTTTCAGTACATAACCTTTAATACTACTGAGCATAATTGTCCTTATTTTCTGCCCTAGTAGATAGTTGAATTCCACAGATGGATCATAACATTTTTAGCAGAAATTCTACAGAATCTTTTAGCAAATATTTCCACAATATGATGCGTGAAAATCAGGGCAGATAGGTTGAGGATAAAATATTTTGTTATAGGGTACAAAGATCTGCAGGTAGACTTCAAACATCCAAAATTCAGACCCCACAAAAAAATCACTTTACTTATGTTGTTGCCTTAGTGCACAAACCCGAAAATTCCTCAATAACTCTATCACCTCCGAAATTTTCCTCAGTTCACCTCATCCCACCGAAAAATAACAGAGCAATTTCCGAATTTTCACTTACAAAAATGAAGTCATTTATCCCTTAATTATACAAAAAAAATTGCATTTTTTTATGGAGTCGTCCTTCAATTTTTTTATTTTTTATTTATTTTTATTTTACATTTTAAATTTAATGACGTTGACTTTACAAGTCAAGGAAAGATTTTAAAAATTATTTATCATCCAAAGGACTTGTTGTTTGAGTGTTGTTGATCCACACCAACCATTAAAACATCATAGGCTTCAGCTTCACACCATGACACAAAGTGTTGCGGAGTGTATGGGTCTCAAGAACCAAACTTATCAAGTCTTTATGGTACAAGCAATTGGATACTTCAACCCATGTGTATGGGTAATATGTCTACCCAATAAGTTTTTTTCATGCTGTTAAATAATTCCAAGTGTTATGTGTGATAAAGACCTAAGGGAACTTTGTGCAAACACTAGGACTATTTTCAAGGGTTCTAAGACCCCACCAAGCCACCAATGACCACACAAACCACAAATGACCATAGAATGGGTCATTTGGGTCAATCACAACCATCATGGGTTCCATCGAGAATCATGATCACCACTTAAGAATTCATCATCAAATATGTCCACTAAGAACAGGGCTCCACCATGTAATCTATAGGGTATCATGTGTGTGGGATTCATGACCAACTTATGAGTCCAAGAACTTCTTCAAGGGATTATTCATCAAGTAGGAGACTTCATGGACTTCTTCAACCACATCATCCATACAAGGGGACCTCCAAGGGTAAATATTCATCTGTGGGATTTCCAAACCTTCTCCTAGGGTGCCATGAAACCATCAAAGAATGAATGACCACAAAATTGGTCATTAATGCTTCTCTAACCCATCTAGGGCTTCTCCAACTTCCACAAGAGCTTCAACATCATCTCCAAGGTATTCAACATCGTCAACTAGGTCTTCAACATCATCAACAAGGTGGTGGCTCCAAGATCCATCCTTGTGGGTACAAGGACCTTGTCAACTGGGTACAAGGTGCTCCAAAGCACAAACCATATCTTGAAGGGGTCTGGAGCACTGGATGTGAGCATACTGGGATCATCCATACCTGTGCATTGCAAGAGGGACTTGGTGAAATCAATGACAACCCATGGGGCCACTACAAGTCCATGTTGGATTCAATGACAATTTCATCAACAATCTACCCCTTTGTCATTGATGACAACAACTCATGCTCCCCTTTTGTCTTCTTCTCTCCCCCTTTGGCATCAATGGTAGAGGGTGACCAATATCTGCATCTGAAACATCTAATCACTGCTCACTTCTCCCCCTGTCAACATGCACGATCCTAGGACCTGTATGTATGCTTGGAGTAGCCATCCTTTCTTCTTTGAGTTCAACCTCCAGTCGCATGAACTTAAGGTGTTCTAAGGTCGTTGAGTCCTTAAGTTTGGCTTTCCATGTGGTATCCATCCTCCCTACTCTAGTCAACCTCTCCTATCTGTAACTACTCAGTGTTCTTCATCCATACTTGCTTCTTGGCATTTGTCCTTTCATCTGTACTGGATTTCCTTGATAAGCTGTATGAGAACCTTCTCATGGGTTGTTACCAAAGAAACATGATTTTAAACTCTCTGTATCTATGTGCGTGTGCGATTTGATGATTCGACTAACCATTGAAGAATCCCCAATAGAGTAGAACCGTTTCCGCATCATGAATTAATCATTCCATGGATTAATTTAAATGTCATAGTAAAATCCCAAAATCTGTGAAATTCAGAAGATCAATAGTTGTGGTTAAATTCCACAAAAGAGAAGCGAAGATCCGCAAGCATGAACGCGAGATCCGCAAACTGTGACAGATCGACGGTCAGGAGTGAGACTGCAAACAATCGACGATTCGGAAAGATCGAACTACAGAAGCCAACTTTGGAAAAAGTTGAAAGGAGGAGCCACATTCCTCTATCTGCATATGGAAAGGAAGTTGTGGGCCGCAAAGTTGTGGAAATTTGATTGTGAAAGTGGGAAAAACCGCATTCCACTATTCACAAAATTATGGAAAAGAACTTGTGAAAAAGAGCCTTACAGAAAAGTCCTTGCAGAACGAAGCTGGCGGAAAGAGTCTTGCAGAAAGACTTAGTTGCTGAAGGGTATAATTGTAGAATAAAGATTGCGGAAGGAGGATTTGATTAGTATTTAGGCTGATTAAGATAAATTTAGGTCTACTAGCTTTCATTTTCCATCAGTTTTGGTATCAGAGATTATTAGAGCCTATAGAAAGACGATGCATATATGGGGATGAGCATGTGGAGTTCCTGTAGGACATGCTCGAGGAAGACAAGCTATGGAGATAGACACCAAAATGGAATTAAGACAACTCCAAGATAGGATGGAAGCTATGGAGCAAAATAATTCTAGAAATACATACACTAGTGATGAAGAAGAATCTTCCGAAGATGAGCAAGAAGAAGTAAAAGTGATGAAGATTCTAATGAAGGCCCAGTAACAAACCCATAGTTGAAGTTTCTATGTATGAAGGTAATATCAATGTTGAAGAACTCATGGACTGGATCAATGCTTTACATAAGTATTTTGACTTTGAATAAATTGAAGATAAAAATAAGGTGAGGTATGCAACAACTAGATTAAAGGGACATGCAACTATATGATGCGATGAACTTCAGATTCACAGAGAAATAAGGGGTAGAAGAAAAATTATTAAGAAGACAAAACCAAAATAATCGAGGGAGAGGTTCAGCCAGAGGATCTCTAAATAGACGAGGTAAATTTCAGATCTATAAGGATGAGGCAGAAGGATCTAGTAGCCACACACCCCAAAGAGGAGGAGGAAGAGGCAGAGGCAGAAACAGAGAAGTGAAGTTCTATGCATGTGGAGAAATTGGACACATGTCATGGGATTACCCATGGAATAAACCTAGAACTCAGAGGAATGAAAACATCATTGAGGCTCGTGAGGAGTCTAATGAAGAAGATGAAGAGGTGAATAATCCTCCTAAAGATGGAGAATATCTAATGATGAAAAGAGTTTTGGTAAAGACACAGAAGAAACTACATGAACCAACCCAGAGGAAGAGTCTATTCAAGACTAAATTCAAGTCACAAGGTAAGTTTTGTAAGATGGTCATTGACAATGGTAGTACATATAATTTGGTTTCCACTGAGATGGTAGAGAAGCTGGGATTGAAGAGGATGAAACATCCATCTCCTTATAAATTGTCATGGTTACAAAAAGGACATCAGGTCTTCGTGAATGAGCAGTTCAATGTGGAGTTTCAAATTGGTACTTATAAAGATGTAGTATTATGTGATATAATTCATATGGATGTATGCCATATACTCTTAGGGAGGCCATGGAAATATCATAGAAAAGTTGTTCATGATGGGAGAAGGAACACATATTCTCTAGAAAAGGATGGAAAAAGACATACATTATCACCATTGGAAGATGAAGCATTTCAAGAAGGTTCAAGGTCAAATATTTTGTTGATGACAAGGAAGGAACTATTGCAAGAAGTCAATAAGGAGGATGAGTTACATTTTTCTGTTGTTGGTAAGCCAAAGGTAATTTTAACTTCTACAAATTTATATGATTTTCTTACTTAAGTTAAATTTTTTTTAGATAAATATGTTGATATCATTGTGGATGAGTTACCAAATGATTTACCCCCTGTGAGAATTATTAGTCATCATATTGATTTAATACCTGGGAAAGTTCACCTAATAAGGCAACATACAGATTAACTCCTCAAGAGAATGAAGAGATCAAACAAGAGGTTCAAGAACTGTTGGACAAAGGGTTGGTGAAAGAGAGTTTGAGTCCTTGTGCAGTACCCGCTGTTCTTATCCCAAAGAAGTATGGTGGATGTAGAATGTGCACTAACTCTAGAGAAATTAATAAGATCACTATCAGGTACATATTTCCTTTACCCCACATTGATAATTTGATGGATTGTCTAAGTGGTTCAAAGTATTTTTCAAAGATAGATTTGAAAAATGGTTGTGATCAAATAAGAAAAAGAGAAAGGGATGAATGGAAAACTAAATTCAAGACTAATGATGGATTGTATGAATGGTTAGTAATGCCATTTGGGCTTACTAATGCACCTGGTACTTTTATGAGATTTATGAATGAGGTCTTGAAGAAATACAATGGAATATTTGTGATATGTATCTGGATGATATTCTGATTTTTAGTCGGAATAGAGAAGAACATTTGAGACATCTTAAATTGGTTTTGAAAACCTTACAAAAGGAGAAGCTGTTGATAAATCTGAAAAAAGTGTAGTTTCCTGAAGAAAGAGTTGATTTATCTGGGATTTGTAGTTTCGGAATAAGATGGATTCAGATAAAGTGCAAGCAATTTTGAGTTTTCCAGTTCCAAGGAGTGCATATGAGGTAAGAGGTTTTCATGGTCTTGCAAGTTTTTATAGAAAATTCATCAGGAATTTTAGTCAAATTTGTGCACCTATAATAGACACTTTCAGGGAAAGTAGACAACCTTTCAAGTGGACAGAAGCAACTGACATAAATTTTAAATTGTTGAAGAATAAGATCACTGAAAAGCCTATTCTAGCTTTGCCAAGTTTTGATCAAGTTTTTCAGGTAGAGACAGATGCTAGTGGGACAACAATAGGGGCTATTTTGAGTCAAGAACATAGACCAGTAGCATACTTTAGTGAGAAGTTAAATGCTGAAAAATAGAAGTATTCTTCATATGACAAAGACTTATGTGTTGTTTTGCAAGCTCTCAAGAAATGGAGACATTACTTGATGCCTAAATAGTTTGTGTTATATTCTGATAATCATGCTTTACAGTTTATAAATAGTCAACCTAAATTGAATCAGAAGCATGCTAAGTGGGTGAAATTTTTGTAGAACTTTACCTTTGTGATCAAACATACAAGTGGGAAATCTAATAAAGTTGTTGATGCTTTAAGCAGAGTAAGTTTTCTCTTGCAGGAGATTAAGGTTAGTACTTTAGGATTTGAAAATTTGATTGGTATGTATAAGGAAGATGTCGATTTCAAAGATATATATGCATCCTGTGAGAATCCAGTTACCCATGATAGAATCAAATGGTTAGAATACATGTTACATGAAGGATTGTCATTCAAAAAGAGTAAGTTATGTATTCCAAAGTGTTCTATGAGATAAAATTTGATACAAGAGAAACACAACGGAGGTTTGTCGGGACATTTTGGACAAGATAAAAAAATTGCTCATGTGAGTAATTTATTTTTTTGGCAAAGAATGCAACATGATGTGAAGAATGTTGTTGAAAGATGCAGAATATGTCAGCATGTCAATTAAGGAAAGAAACAAAATACTAGATTGTGTCAACCCCTACCTATTCCAACTAGGCCTTGGGATTACATTAGTATGGATTTTGTTCTGGGATTTCCTAGAACTTAGAGGGGAAATGATTCTATTTATGTTGTAGTGGATATGTTTTCAAAAATAGCTCATTTTATTGCTTGTAAGAATACCAATGATGCAACAAACATTTCTAACTTGTTCTTTTAAGAAATTGTGAAGTTGCATCATTTACCTTTAAACATTGCTTCTGTCAGGAATACAAAATTTGTTGGTCATTTTTTGAGAACTCTATGGGAAAATTTGGGTACCAATATCAGTTTTATCTCTGCTTATCATCCTCAGACTGATGGATAGATTGAAGTGGTAAATAGGATCTTAGGAAACATATTGAGAAGCCTTGTGTATGAGAATCCGAAGTAGTGGGACTTAGCTCTTGCTTAAGCTGAGTTTGCTTATAATGATTCACCTAACATAAGTACAAGTATGAGTCCTTTTCATATTGTTTATGGAATGCACCTGAGGGGAGTATATGAACTTATAAATTTGGGAGGACAAGAGAGAAGAAGTTTAGACGGTCAATATTTTGCATCCAGTATGCATGAGCTACAAGAGAATGTTAAGAAGAAATTACAGGAAAGTGCATGAAAATACAAACATAGAGCAGATTTGAGAAGAAGAGAGATTTATTTTCAGGTTGGAGATTTAGTAATGGGATAGCTTAGGAAAGAAAGGTTTCCTAAGTGAACCTACAATAAGTTGAAGCTCAAAAATATTGGAACTTGTAAAATTTTGAGGAAGTTTTCTACTAATGCATATGAAATAGAACTTCCTTCTGATCTTCAAATTTCTCCAATTTTTAATGTGTCAAATATATATCCTTTTAAAGATTCAGGTGTTCAAAAAGATGAAATAACTTCAGATGGATATGGTCCTTCTATAGATTGGAAAGGAAAGTTACCATAGAAAGAACAACCTCAGATTGAATCTATTCTTGACAAAAGAATTTAAAGGAAGACCAAGGACATGAATTATTTTCAATATTTGGTCAAGTAGAAGAGTCAACCTTCTGAAGATGCAACATGGATGACTAAACTAGAGATTTCCAAGTACAATGTACACCCTGAAGAATTATTGAAGAATTATTTTCTTCCCCTAGAGTATGATGTAGGAGCATCGAACTAAAATCTTTCTGTTTGATGAATAAGTAGTTCATTTCATGTAATAGATTCTAGAAGGATAGGGTTTGTTGTTATATGGATAGGATTAGTTTTATTTTGTAATAACTGGAAATTTTCCGTTAGTGTCCTTAAGCCCTGCGAGGAATTATTCAAGGATATGATTGTTGTAGAAATGGTTTTATGAGGCGTTCAGATCCTATCTATTCGGATCTGACATGTTGATGAATCTATATTTAAATGTAGTTGATATAATGTATAAGCAGAGAATGCATAGGGAAAGGATAATAAAGTGTCTGTAAGTGTGTTGGTTTATTGAATGGAGAACAAAGGTTTGAATCTCTGTGTGTGCTCTTATATATTTAATGTCTTCTTCAATAACCAGAGAAACATGATTTTAAACTCTCTGTATCTATGTGCGTGTGAGATTTGATGATTCAACTAACCATTGAAGAATACCCATTAACATAGAATCGTTTCCACGTCACAAATTAATCATTCCATGGATTAATTTAACTGTCACAGTAAAATCCAAAAATATGTGGAATTCAGAAGATCAATGGTTGTGGTTAACTTCCGCAAAAGAGAAGCGAATATCCGCAAGCATGAAGGTGAGATCAACAAACTGCAACAGATCAATAGTCGGGAGTGAGACTGCAAACAATTGACCATTTTGAAAGATCTAACTGCAGAAGCCAACTTTGGAAAAAGTTGGAAGGAGGAGTCGCATTCCACTATCCGCATATGAAAAGGAAGTTGCGGGTCGCAAAGTTGTGGAAATTTGATTTTGAAAGTGGGAGAAACCGCATCTTCTATGCACAAAATTGCGGAAAAGAGCCTTATGGAAAAGGACTTGTAGAACGAAACTGGCGGAAAGAGTCTTGCGGAAAGACTTAGTTATCGAAGGGAATAATTGTGGAAAAAATATTGCGGAAGGTGAATTTGATCAATATTCAGGCTGATTAAGAGAACTTTAGGTATGCTAGATTTCATTTTCCATCAGTGTTGGGGTTGCAAAACTTTTTCCTATCTCATAAAATAATGACTAATGAATCTCCCAACTTGATAACACTTTGTATGCCCAAAGAGACAATAATATCAAAAGTACCAAAATAAAAGCATACATTTTATCTTTATTATTCATGGCAATCTCATTCCCCATGCATAAGTCTTGACTGGATGTCCATCAAGATCTAATAAGATCCACCTCACACCTACCATCACAAGATTTCCTTTCAAGGATTCATCAAAGAAAAATTTATAACATTTTTGTTGGAGTGACCAAGTCTAAAACTTGATCTAACACACATCAATTTTCCTAAATGAGATGGCATCACCTCACCAAAGAGAACTCGGAATGAAGGGACCTCTCAACTAGAAATTATTTATCCCAACATTTCTCTAATTTGTGAGTGATTCTTGAGAGAGACCAAGGATCCAGTAGGATAGAAGAGACTCAGAAGGAACATATCTGGCAGTAATTTTAGTTCTAGTGAAGGGAATTTATTTCATTTCAAATATCCCTTTAACCCTGGTTTCCCATATATTCCAACAAACAAATTTAGGAAAATTCATCCAGATCCTAGCAAGGGAAGGCTTATTCTCTGTTGAAATATTGTAACTTCGAAGAATATTCTGTATGTATCTTTTGTGGTCCCCGATGGTCCAACCGGGAGAACCACTTGTATTATCTTGTACCTCGATTCTTCTAATCGGAAGAACTAATAAGAGTCATGAGGTTGTCCCCTCTATTTGTAAAGGTGGGTCATTAGCACCCCAGTGTGGTTACTTGAGCCTACATGTGTAACTCGAGCCTACATGATTAACTCGAGCCTACATGTCGGATGAGTTATTTCAAGTGAATGGATGAATATAAATAGAGGTGTGGTGCTCATCATTTGAGACACACGCACTCTTACTTGTGTAGCGCATTAGTGGAGAAGAGAAGTAGCTGGAGAAGGAGGAGGATCAGGCTTTGATCTCCTTGTTGGTTTTATCTTTTATCTTTTGGGGCATCTATATTGAGGAAGCTTTTGTTGGGTTTTTCCCTTTAGGGTTTTCCCAGGATAAATCTTTGTGTTCTCCTTTTTGTATGTTTGTGGTTGTCTATCTTCCAGTGATCCTATTTATATGCTTTTGTTATGAAATCGAAATGAAATACTAATGATCTAACTTAGCATATGAAAATTTAACATGGAATCAGAGCCACCCTGAAAGAAGACATTATGCAGCTAAAGAATCTAGGGATTCATATTTTTTGGGTCTCTATCCATGATCGATCAGCAAAAGAAGGCCATACTGAATCTCCATTGAAGGGCGCATCTTTCTGTCGAAGCAGAATTTGATTCCGAGCATTTTCAGTTTTGGTGCGGAAAATTAGGGCTTTCTACAGAAGAAGAATTTTTGAGTGAGCCTAGCATAGGATTGTTCTCCTCATCAAAATCAAAGTTTAGAGACCTGGATCAAGAAATTTGGTTGGGTGAAACTCCAGGAAAGTCAAACCCTAGTTTGACCCTGATCTGGAAAAACCCTAAATACTAAAACTACTAAGTTTTGGTACATTCGCTATATCCTGAGATTGGAGAAGGATTAGGAGTTGAACCTTTCAGAGGCTAAAGATAAAATCTTGATTTACACTGTGTCCAAAATTTAGCCTCAGATTCGCTATATTCTGGGAGATATGATCCCTCCAAGTTAGGGTTCGATCCTCTTCCAGAATTCATCCCTAAACAGGACACCTGGGGAGAATTGTTGTATCGTGGGCTACAGAGGTCCAAATGGAATTCCTAAAAATGTTCCATGAAATAGAACAGACTTTAATTTCTATGGTCCAAATTTCCGAACCTGAAGATGAACCAGTGACATGTGGCATGCCATACAACTTCACTATTCTGAACAGTCCTGTAACAGGTCACCTTGGGAAAATGATCATAAATCCCAATTGGTGAAACTAATTCTGATGAAACCTATGGTTTTGGATTATGGACATGCAAGGTTACCTCAGTGAGAAATTTCAGACATATAGGAGCAGTAATTTCAGAGATATCATAGAAACAGTAACAGGCATTTCTGCAGAAGAAATTGGAAAACTAGGGCTTTCTGTTCCGGGAGCTTCCCTCTACTGTTTTCAGAAAAAGGAGTACATTGGACAGCTCCATTTTAAGAGATATATATTTCTATCTGATCAAATCTGAAAGATTCAAATTTTTGAAAATTAGGGTTTCTCTGACAAACCCTAGATCATCCAGCTCCGGAAACAGGACGAACACCTCAAATCGGTAAGATCTAATCTTTTGCTATTTGCATTTGAGGTTCTCATTTCAAAGTGATCTATCACATCAGCTTGATGATAAGCTTGGTGAAGTTGAAAACTTCCAAGCATGGAAGTATTTGATCTCTCTGAAGAAAATGAATTGGACACCTACATGAGTAGAGAGGTTCTAGTTCTAGAGGGAGATGAGCCTCAAAGCCTTACACAAGAAGAACTTGATCAAGGCCAAGAAGATCATTGTTGATTCAATCACGGATCAACTTGTACCACAAGTGTCTTCCCTAAAGACACCGAATATGTTTGATTCCTTGATCTAGCTATTTGAAGATAAGAACATAATTCAGAAGATGGATTTGAGAAAACAGTTGAAGAATGTGAAGATCCAGAATGCATAACATATTGAAGCGGTAGAAGAAGAAGCAGAGAATGGCCTCCCATGATCATGGGATTCATTCATGTGAGGAATGTGTGCCAAAAGGAAGTGATTACTTTTAGTTGAATCTGGGAAGAAGAAGAAGCTCATCTCATAAGAAGAGAAGAAGAAAGATGGGATCAAATTGAAGATCAAGCTCTCACCATTCAAAGAAGATCCCTCAAGCTATGAGGAATATGAAGAACTCAATTCTTGACGAACCTCTTATCCATCTTATCATTTGGATAAGAAATGATGATTTCGTGGATGAAGAAGATGATGAAGTAGAATGATCAAGAAGGATTCTACCCACGAAACAAACAAAATATAAGTATTCAATTGTCATTTAATGATATTGTTTTGTTATGCATTTGATTATATTCAGTTGATGTGTTGTTTGCATGCATGTGATGGGTGAGTAGCTCATGGTTCTACACAAATATCCATTGTTACTTATCTAGAATGAAACCTATTTGCTGACATATTGGATTAGTGCACAATCTCAATGATGTCATGGTAGAGATGGAAGGCATATAGAAAGTTTCTGTGAGATATGGATGAATGTTGTATTGGCTAAATAGTTGCATGATGCATAAGAATTTGTCGTTATGCATATGTAGTTCTAACCATGCAACTGGTGCATTTGAATTGTAGGAAAGGTCCTGTACAACCTCCAAAAAGAAAAGAAGGATGAGACTTGTTCTGAAGAACAAGTGATGACAATTCAATAAACATGAATTTGAAGCTCCCAGGGTTAGAGACACCATGACGAAATAAAGAGATTCAAAGAGCGGTAGATCCACCTTGAAGGATGAAGACCACCATGGGTATGAGAGATAACTCAAGATGAAGAAAAAAATGCTATGAAAGAAGCTATGATCAAAGAATAACAGTTGATTATGGGGAATGATGTATATGATATGATTTCAAGACATAAAGGGAAGTACGTATTATCTTCCATATGGATCTGGAAGAACAAGTGTACAAATCAAGAATCATGATTTGCCTCAGAAAGAATAGACTATGACATGACATACTCTATTGACCAGTATATATCAAGCATAGAATCACCTATACAGAATGAAGAAGGAAGATAATACTCCACTTCAGGGAGAGTGACTACAGGAGATATCTGAGTTCGACACGGTACGACATGATGGACAGTTTCCTAATGGATTGAGACTTTACCAAGAGTAAAGTGGGTTCCAACCTTCAAAGTTGAATGCAGAAGACTAGGATATGTTGATGATATGACAAGACGAACTCATGGAAGATGTTATGATGATGTTTGGGATATAGTACTCAAACCAGAAAGCAAGCTTGTGGTATCTTACAAATGGATTTGCAAGATAAAATATGTCACTGATAGAAGTAAGGAAAGACTTGTGGCTAGAGGTTTCTATAAGAAAGAGGGAATTAATTTTGAAGAGACACTTACTCCAGGAAGCAAGGTACACTTCCTTCAGAACTATGATGGTAGTTGCTTCCATGATGAAGTAAAGACAATCCTTCCTTAATGGTATGATTGGGGAAGAGTTTTACATCGAAAGGATTTGAAGTTGAAGACAGATGGACTCATATATGTAAGTTGAAGAAGGGCCTCTATGGCATGAAGCAAGCTCCCAGAGCTTGGTATGGCAGTTTCCTCTCAATTATGGGTTTTACCAAGAGTAAATCTGATCCTAACCTTTATCTCAAGGTTATAGAAGATGAACCTTTCATCCTGTTATTATATGTGGATGAATTATTCTTGACAGGGAAGGAGAATAGATCATGGAAAGCAATAAGAAACTAGCAGAAGAATTTGAGATGAAATACCTTGGGTTAATGCACTATTTCCTAGGTCTGGAAATATGACAAAGTTCAGAAGAAATAGAGATATTGAAGAGATTAAATATGTTGGAATGCAAAGCCATGGCCACACCCATGGACTCCAACCTGAAGCTATTATATGATGACTCATCAGAGTTAGTAGATGCGACTCATTACAGACAGATCATTGGGTCATTGATGTACTTAACAAATACCAGACCAAACATTTGTTTTGCTGTGAACACCTTAACTCAATATCTTGTTCAACCAAGATGGGTTCACCTAGTAGCTGCAAAACATGTGATGAGATATCTGAAAGGGACTATAGACCTTGGTCTATACTATGATGGTAGCCATAACTACATATTGTATGGCTATATAGATGTAGATTGGGTTGGAAGTATCTCAGACAAGAAAATCACATCAGGTAGATGCTTTTGTTTGGGGTCTGCTATGAGTTCATGGTTTAGTAGGAAACAGTCCAGTGTTTCTCTTAGAACAACAAAAGCAGAATACATAGCAGATTGCTCTGTTAAGTTGTGAAGCCATATGGCTTCGGAAGCTGATATCATGTCTCCTTGACCTGAAGATGGATACTACATTGATTCTATGTGATAACAAGAGTTGTGATAACAGAGAACCCTGTGTTCCGTCGTAACACATAGAAATCCGATATTTCTACATACAATATAAAGATGCAGATGATGATGTTTCAGTATTCCAATACTGAATATATAGATGATGCTTTCAGTATTCACATACTGGAGATACAGATGGTGATAGTTCAGTATTCACATATTGAAGATGTAGATGATGATGGTTTAGATGGTGATGTGCTGATGAAGCCTCTGTCTCGGGTAAAGTTCGAACACTTTCAAGACAAGCTTGGTGTTGTTCGAAAAGCCCTTCTTCGAAAGGGGGAGTAGTGATGTTGCAGTGGGATTGTATCATCCCTAGGCACTTGCCCTAAAGTGATCCGGAGACCTCGGTCCTCGAGAATGAAGTGGGATTGTATCATCCCTAGGCACTTGCCCTAAAGTGATCCGGAGACCTCGGTCCTCGAGAATGAAGTGGGATTGTATCATCCCTGGGCATCTTCCCTAAAGTGATCCGGTGGCCTCAGTCCTCGAGAATGAAGAGGGATTGTATCACACCGAGACATCTCTCCAAAAGTGATCCAGTGACCTCGGTGCTCGAGAATGAAGAGGGATTGTATCATCTTGGGACATCTATCCAAAATAGATCCGGTGATTTCGGTCTTCGTGAATGTGGTGGGATTGCATCATCCCTAAACTTCGGTTCAAAATGTATCCGGAGGTCTCAGCCCCCATGAATGTGGTGGGATTGCATCATCCCTGAACTTCGGTTCAAAATTTATCCAGAGGTCTCGGCCCCCGTGAATGTGGTAGGATTGCATCATCCTTGAACTTCGGTTCAAAATGTATCCGGAGGTCTTGGCCCCCGTGAAAGTGGTGGATTGCATCATCCCTGAACCTCGGTTCAATATGTATCTAGAGGTCTCGACCCCCATGAAAGTGGTGGATTGCATCATCCCTGAACCTCGGTTCAAAATGTATCTGGAGATTTTGGCCCCCGTGAATGTGGTTGGATTGCATCATCCCTGGACTTCGCTTCAAAATGTATCCGGAGATTTCGGTCCCCGTGAATGTGGTAGGATTGTATCATCCTTGAACTTCGGTTCAGAACGGATCCAGTGACTTCGGTACTCGAGAACATGTGTTGATCCCACAATTCCAATAGGAAGGATTGTATGAGTTCCACAGATGTGTTAATCCCGTAATTCCGAAAGGAAGGATCGTTAGTAACTCCGTAAAGACCTAAATCCCGTAATTCTGAAAGGAAGGATCGTTGGTAGCTCCGTAAAGACTTGATCCCGTAATTCCAACAGGAAGGATTGTCTGAGTTCCACAGATGTGTTGATCCCGTAATTCCAATAGGAAGGATTGTCTGAGTTCCACAAATGTGTTGATCCCGTAATTTCGAAAGGAAGGATCGTTAGCAACTCCGTAAAGACCTAAATCCCGTAATTACGAAAGGAAGGATCGTTAGTAGCTCCGTAAAGACTTGATCCCGTAATTCCGAAAGGAAGGATCGTTAGTAACTCCGTAAAGACCTAAATCCCGTAATTACGAAAGGAAGGATCGTTAGTAGCTCCGTAAAGACTTGATCCCGTAATTCCGAAAGGAAGGATCGTTTGAGCTCCACAAATGTGTTGATCCCATAATTCCGAAAGGAAGGATCGTTAGTAACTTCGTAAAGACCTAAATCCCGTAATTCCGACAAGAAGGATCGTCTGAGTACCACAGACATGTTGATCCCGTAATTTTGAAAGGAAGGATCATGTTGATGTTTTGATGATGATGATGTTGATGATTTGATGATGTTGATGTTTTGATGATAATGATTTTATGATGATGATGATGTACTGATCGAAAGATCAAAGTGTGATGATGATGATATTTTGATGTTTTGATGATGTTGAATGTTTTGATCATAATGATGTTTTGATGATGTTGATGTTTTCATGATGATGATGTTTTTATGATGATGATGATGTACTGATCAAAATATCAGAGTATGATGATGATGTACTGATCGAATGATCAAGAGTATGATAATGATTATGTACTGATCAAAAGATCAGAGTGTGATGATGATGATGATCAATATTTGATGATGACGACATACTGATCAAAAGATCAGAATATGATGATGATGATTCTGTTCGAGAGTTGAAGTATGATGATGGTGCTGATCATGATGTTACTAATCAGAATGTGATTATGTTGCTGATCGAAAGGTCAAAATGCTGAAGATGTCTTTGATGATCGAAAGATCAAAGTACTGAAGATATTGCTGATCAAAATGCTAAAGATATTGGTGATGATCGAAAGGTCAAAGTGCTGAAGATGTTGTTGCTGATCGAAAGGTCAAAGTGTTGAAGATGTTGCTGAAAATGTTGTTGATCGAAAGGTCAAAGTGCCGAAGATATTGCTAATCGAAAGGTCAAAGCGTTGAAGATGTTGCCGCTGATCAAAAGGTCTAAGTGCTGAAGATGTTGCTGATCGAATGATCAAAGTGTTGAAGATGTTGCTGATCAAAAGGTCAAAAGATGCTGATGTTGATTAAAGATTTGCTA
>LPNX011202796.1:169225-187762 GCA_001517045.1 Pseudotsuga menziesii | reverse complement strand
TATATATGTATGTATATATATATATATATATATATATATATATATATTGTATTATTTTATATTTACATGTATTTATTGTTGTTTTAGGTATGTAACATTGCCTCTCTCTTATCAAGGCTTTGTCCTCAAAGCCTTATAATGTGGTCGCATCGTTCCTTGTGACGTCGTAGCTGACGAAACATGTTGATACGAACTTCTAAGTGTAGAGCATAACTTCTAATATGTTGACAGATCAATCCATCCCAAATTTATTTGTTGTTGATTGTTGGGATTCCCTACTGATCTGTCATTAGGAGATTTGATTACATTAGTACCATTATCTTTCAATAATTCCCACTTTCGAGGGTACTTGTTTATATGGTTGGGGTGTCGATAGGGAATTTTCACAATGTTATTTTCTTTCACTAGTGATGTCTTTTGAGCATTGATATGTGTTGGACATTGTATTTTTACTAGATCGGATTCGTTTTGAACTATGGCAAGGAGTAGATTTGTATTTGATTATTTTTCTAATGAATACTTATCATTCTTAAGGTTCTTTAACATTTCATCTTGCGCTTTCTCATCATATTCAAGTTTCAGAATGTGATCTATTAAATATTGTTTACGCTTCTTAAGATGATTATTCTCTTCGCTATTGTCTAATAGTTTCTTTTGAATATCTTGATTCTCCTCTTCTATCTTTTGAATGTATTGTTCCTTATCCTTTGCCTTCTTGATTTTCAAAATTAATTTATGATTATGATCTCTTAGACGAAAGATCTCTTATTCTTTGCTTGAAATAACCTTGTTGAAATCCTTTTGTATCATCTGTATTGATTTCTCATTCCCCTGTGACAACATCTTTGTATTTCTTTGAATTCTTTAGATGATGCGACCTTTGATTTTGTATTCATGTTAATGTCCGACAATGTGATTTTTTTCTTTTTGTAGGGGAATGTCAGAAACGTTTTTTCAACATTTAAGACAAAATTCCCCAATTTGTTTAGCCATGGTAATCCTAAAACTAGGTCACCGTCACTACTCCACAAGGATTTAACTATAAATTGCGAGACACTGGTATAATCTCCAATGTTCCATTGCAAATCGCTTATTACATATTCTTTGTTTTTACAAAAGTATAACCTTTCACCTATATTTGAGTCTAGAATCGCTAACTCATTAGAAAATTCAACACTAATATAATTATTGCGTTCGTTGGGAGCAATAGAAATAGTAATGTTTTTTCCTCTAATCATTCCTTTTATTTGGAACAACTTTGAAACATAAGTTTTTAAAGTGCATGAAAATCTTCCTTGTTTTTTGTCATGAGACTTCATTTTGTTATGCTTCTTATCCCAAGATATATAAAAAAATGACATATTTTATCTTGTCTAGTATACTATAGTTTTCAATAATTAGTTTCTTCCCCTAAGGACTTCTTGTACATTGGGTGGTTGGGAGGAATAATTGTTACCTTCCCCACCTAAGTTCAATTCTCACTTGCTTCTTAGTAGTAATTATTATGCAATTTTATATTCAAACCCAAAACCACTTATTAAGAAACCACGTGTGGTTTCACTTTTACCCTTTTCTTTGTTTTACTTTTACCTCTTTTTTTGGGGGGGAGGGGTTTACTTTTACCTCGTTTTTTTTGTCTTACTTTTCTTTCCTTTTTTATTTTTTTTATTAAGGACAAGGTCCTTTTACCTCGTTTTTTTTGTCTTACTTTTCTTTCCTTTTTTATTTTTTTTATTAAGGACAAGGTCCTATGTGTTTTATTTAAGCGAAACCCTAGAAATTGGTATCATAACTTCGCTCTTATACCACTGTAACATCCATAGTTGGATATTCTCAATTAACTCGAAATGAACTCATAATTTCTGAAATAACCCACATATCAATAGATATAAAATGATGTATAAATTGATAGATAAGTTATAGGTGATTATTTACAAGATATACTTTCCCGTATATATAATTATTTAAAAGTTGTCTAATACAACTCTTCATAAATAGTTACACCTTTTCACTAATTAATATTATATTATTATTGTTTGTTGTTATTATTATTATTATTTCTATATATATATATATTGTATAATGTTATATTTATGTATTTATTTTTGTTATTATTTAGGTATGTAACAAAGGTTGAATATGTAAAGCAACAACTCTCTAGTATTCGTCCTAAAGTTCTTTAATTTATGTCTAAGATAAAGAAGATCTTAGTTCATGAGATGGAAAAAATAGATCTTAATAGGATTTATACTATATTTTTTTTATGAGAAATTGACCTTAGAAATTATCAAAGCAATGATAATGAATCCTTCATTCTACATTTGTTACGAGAAGAAGATCAATTTTTGATGAAACAATGTAGTTATTACATGTGGAGGCAGATGTTTCCTATGGAGGATGAGTGTAGGGTTGAGCATAGGAAAGAAATAAAAAAATGGGCTATTACATTAGCATTTTCATTGGGCGAATGACTTACAAGATGAAATATGGCAATTATAGGAATATGTGCTTTTATTCCCACATAAATGGTAACTAGATTTCCATTTACAATACATGAAAATTTTGTATTGGTTTCATTAAGAGAAAGTATCATTTTCAATAACAAGTGGAACCATAGAATCCTTCATTGTGTTCCATTATCATTTTTTTAATCATTTCATACTCTAATAAGTGGTAATGCATCTCTATCATCGAAAACATGGGTCTTTGGAGGCCTTCATTTTCAACCAATTGAAAGTTATGGAAGTTATTTTATGTGACGTCATATTTGGGGATAAACATTTATGTAAACCAACAGAAGCTCAAACAATACTCTTGTATTTTAAATGCATTCTAGATAAATCATGAGGGCAAGGTCATGAAAGTGACCACAATCATATTTTTTCTTGTGTTGTACACATAGTCCATCCTTACCACCTTGTGCAGGAGGTTTGACGTATTCAGTTAATGATTTGGTTTCATTATTTTGAAGACACCTTGATGTAGTAGATATTCCAGAGCTATTTCCTCCAAACGCCAATATTCATGTTGTTTCCCATGCTTTGAAAAAGGAAAATGCATTTCTTCTGGTACAATGGATCCAATGTTTGAAAAAATATGGAAGTTTCTAGATGCTTTTATGCACAATATGTTGAAAGGAAAATAGCTAAAAACAACCAGCGGATATGAATATACAACTAGAACTTTTACGTTTGATTCCATTTGCATATCTTCTTACCTAATAGAAGATGGAATTCCCTTTATCGATAAGGAATTCTATGGAAAAACTATGCATGAATATAAGGATGTTCTTAAAAAGGTGGGAGTAATCATTGAGTTTGGAAAAGAATGTGACATAATTGTTGATCATCATATTCAAATGCATCAAGATTTGAAAGCGATAACAAGGCTATATAAGTATCTATAGGATTCAAAATGGAAGCCTAATGAGAGCATAATGTTCAAATTCTAGGCTCAAGGAATGGTTTTTGGGGTGATGAAAATTCATGTATTATCCATGATATTGACATGATTTAAAAATCAAGCTTAAAGGTATTGAAAGGATGAAATGATGACCCATTTCTACTTAAATTCTTCTCTGAAAAATTGTGCGTACATAGACATCCACAAATTGAAGACTATTTCTCCCCATGGTGGGAATGGATAGGAAATTCCAGGCATCATATAATGAAATCATAAGTTTAAGCAATGAAACTTACGCATTAGGCCCAAAATGTAGCTCCCAAGGCTCAAAATCCATCAACAAGGCCTCAAAACTAGCAAACATGACTTATCTATGGAATTTTTTTATTTTATTGGAAATATGGGCACCATTAGAAGGTTTTTAGCACAAAGGACGGATCATGGCACCATGGAAATTTTTAAGGGAGGAAATCCAACCTTTGTGACTTAAAATAATATTTTAGGAATCCAACTTGAATAATAATGCCTTAATCAACACCAATAGTTTCTTGGGAGTATCATCTACCTATAACTTGGGATATGGGCACCCTAAGGAGGTTTTGAGCACTTTGTATAGGTTATGTTTCCTTAACCATGGCTAGTGGATGATACTTGGTAATTATGTGCTAAAGGTGGATTCTAGGGATCAAGGGACATGGACAAGGCCTTAAAGCACCAAATAAGACATTTCTATGGGACCTATGTCCTATGAGAAGGGATAAGGATTCCATTACAACGTTTTTAGTACTAGCATTGGGCCATGGAAACATAGACATGGAAGGGGGTAGAAAGTTAGGAATTAGGCCCTAAAAGAATATTTTAGTAATCTAGGTCTAAGAATTCCACCTCGAACCACCACACATAATATCTTGAGTGTATCCTTGAACTTTAAGGGTGGACATGGGTACCATTAACATTTTTTGAGTACCAGGTATGGGTATGAGGGTGTTAACAATGGTTGGTGAAGGAAGCTCGAAAAATTAGGCTCTTATAAAGACCACTGTATGGATCAAGGTCCTAATATGATTCCTTGAACCACCACATATGTTTGTGCCACTAGGAGGTGTCTAGGACCATGAATAATGCAACATCACACATCAATTACCAAGGGTAGCATTAGCCTTTAAGAAAGGGCATCAATTACTATATGAGGTTTTGATAATTATGTATCGGTCACTAGGGATCGACATTGTCAAGGGAGAAAACCCAAGACATATCCACTAAAGTAAGATTTTTGGGATTGAAGGCCAAACCGGACACCTGAAAGCACCACACATGAAATTTTGAGTCTAGCATTGGTGTATGTGTGGGGATAATGGATATAGGTAAATAACACGCACTAGGTATAGGTCTCAAGGCCCTTCACCTTTAAGCCCTTAATCCCTAACCCATGATTCCTAGTTAAACCCAAACACCTAAAACCTCTAACCCATAATCCATAAAACATAAAAAAACCCTAAGAACATAAGGACCTTAGAAATTGGGGATGAATAGGGATTTATTGAGCCATAAATGCGCTAAACATTATCCACCAACAAATAAACTCTTAGTAGAAGCGTGTACGGATTAGTAGCGCATACACACCAATGGAACATTCGTGCTACTAACACAATATATGTGCCCTTGTCGAATATGAAAATTTCTAAATTTCTCGAGCTCTTTTTCTAGATTTTTTTCACTCTATTTAGGAAATCTGTATTTGCAACAAATATAACTTGACAGCCTTTTGCAATTTGAATTGACTTCACACACCACTTGGAGTTTATTTGGCAATTTGGATTGAATACACACACCTGTTGGAATCAAATAAGCTCTTTGTATTGAATTATCATTCCACTTGTACAAACTTGAACTCTTCTTACATCTAGTGGATACATCAAAAAGTCATTCTAAATTTCAAGCAAGGAGCAATCCGAGAGGTATGGTGACTTTTTTTCCTCATGAAATGTATTTTAGTCTTCACTCACTCTGTTTGGATTGTTTGAATTGTATTTTTTCCTCATGGATTGTATGAATTGTATTTTAGTATTCTTAATATTCATCATAGACAATAAAAGACATATTACAAAGAAAAAACAACAACATGCACCAAATAATTATTTCAACCTTTCATAAAGATAACCAAGAAAATTTACTTGCATCACAACCAATAACCTTGCATAATCATATAACTCCATCCATTACACAAACATCTTCTTAATTCCTCATGATGTCACTATAACTCACACAAACACCAAAAGGGTCCAATTCTTAATCTTTTGGGGTGGTTTTCCCTCATCCAAAACATGAAACTATAATGAAACATGATTTTTCCCTCATCCCTCTATAATGACATCTATAAAACTATCACCAAGCTCATTACCAAAAAGAGTAAACCTATCATGATTCAAATCACTTTTTAGGAACAAAGAGGAAGTGGAAAATGTCATCAAACATATGGCTTCTAGGAAATGTCTTGGTTGTGATGGGTTAATTTCATAATTATTCCAAGAATTGGCATATAATTGGTAGAGAGGCATGGGGAATGGTCAAGGATTCATTGTTGGAAAACAATTTATTGATTGTAACTTATTTTCTCAGGAGACAATCCACTCCCTCAAAAATCCCAAAAGACCGGGGATGATGATAAATATAGACATATTGAAATCCTTTAAGCAACTAAATTTTAACCTTCATGAAAAGAACACTAATATCCTTTAGCTTTCAAGTTGATTGGAAAAAATGGTTTGAATAGATGGTATCCTCCTCATGCTATTTCTTTATAATAAATGGATTCTCTTCTCCCCCCATAACCTCATTCAAAGGAAATTTTCAAGTTGACCCCATATTTCCCTCCCTCTCCATACTTTGGAGGAAGGACTACGTAGAACCAGAAGTAGTGCCAAAGAGCATGATCTATTGAAAAGCATAAAATTATACTCCTAGGGGGACTTCCTATATCACCTTGATTTTATTCATGACACATTGATAATGGGGATCCCTACCACTAAAAAATATCATGAGCTCAAATCATTATTGGACATATTCTTATATGTTCTTATGGATCCTTGATTAACTAAGATAAATCCTAAATTGTATTTGAATCCCAGATATATTCTTAATCTCACATCACCAAATTCCTTGTCTTTCAAAGAGCTTATTTTCCATCCATGTATTTAGGGAATCATTAGATAGAGAATGCAAACAAAACCATTTACTAGGAGGTGATCTCGATCATATTGGAGGATAATTTTGAGACCTGTCATTTTCTCAATCTACTAACCCAAACAAGTCCAAAATCCATGTGCCAAGTGCCAAGATACCAAATTGAGGCTTATTGTTGATTGTATCAATATGTTGTGAAAACATGAACCGAGTTCTTAGAGGATACACTATATTTTGGTGATGTTGTTGTTAATTAGGGAATTCGCCATAGTTTTTAAATATGGTCATATACCCCAAGTCCTGTACCATTTTCATAAACTAAATCTTGTCAATATTTTAATCTATTAGCTGACAAAACCTCACTACATTAGATGATGTTTCCAAGTCTATCAACTTAGATTCATATCTTATGCTTCAAAGCTTCTTATATGATCAATCCTTTAGGCATGTGTGTATTGATGTTTAAACTGTAATCATAGATGCATGATTTTTTGTGTATTTGAATAGTCTTAAGACTATTATAACTCTCCTAATACCCACTTCTAAGGTGTGACGACCCACTTCATCTGAATAGGTACTGCTATTTTTATTTTTGTAGGTAATTATTATAGACATATATCATTATTGCAATTTTTTTATTTGTATGGTTGATTTATTTAAAGTTTAAGTTGCCATTCCTTCCATGATTCATTTATTTAAAATTGAATTTGTAATTCCTTCCATGGTTGATTATTTAGTCCATTTTTTGTTTAATTTTTCGAGAAGTGTGAATGAAAAGATCATTATTTACTTCAATATGAATGGTAAGTGACGGATTCATATTTTGATTGATCAATTTTTTTTATTTAATTTAAATAGTTTTAATACTACAACTCATATTAGATAAATGTTAAGAACCTGTGTCAACCCCCTTCTTTATTTTGTTGGTATATTTTGTCGGACACATATGCTTTGTAAGTCGTCCCATTAGTATGATGTATTATCCCACATTCATGGGGAGTAAGTAATATTTGTTAAGTCGTCCAGTTAATAGGTTGCATTATCCCACATTCATGTGGAGTAATAGTTGTTTAGATTAGACTTAGTATAAAGTATGTGTTGAGGCTAATGAAAGCATCGAAGAGTTATTTTGTATTGAGCTTGCTCAAAGGAGGTTTCCCCCTCGAAGTGGCCCGCGATCAATAAAATATCTTTTGTTCTCCAATATTCTGTTATATCGTACATTTTGATTGTTCATTCCAAGAGGTTCTCCACATCTAGTATCATAGCAATTTCTTGGGCTCGTTGGGTGGAATTTCAGGAAAAAAAAATTCTCTGCCGTGCTTCCTGGCACTGTGAGTATTACAGTTGTTCTTCTTATTGCAGTAATATTATTCATCTAGATCAGGGATTAAACCTTATTCGCTTAATTGTGGGAAGTACATGGGCATAGCCTTAAAACTCATTGTGAGGAGTACCACAGGAACCTTGAAGTAGCTAGCCATTGAGAGGACCTGCCAAGTGAAAAGGGAAACGACCCCCACCAGATTGACTAGATTCCCATCCATGAGGAAAACCAAAGAGTTGTCATTTTTGGCCAAGTGGTTAGCAATTTTACCTATGACGTGAAGTGAGGGTACTACCCTAATACTCAAGCCTGACATAGCCTTGGTGGTTGAGTGACTACCATTGAACCAATAGGAAGCCAAATATACTTGGGGTCCATCTCTATTTATAGTTGATAATGTGTAGAATTTCATAATTGTCACAAATCATTTACTCCATTTCCTGTTGATAGAACACTTCTAGCACTGCCACAGATCAGTTCTTTCAGCCATATCTTCCTTGATTTAGCTCGATTTCCCTTGAAATTTCACTATCACCCCCATAATACCATTTTGCATATTCCTTCCTTGAGGACCCTATCCCCAAATTTATTTTCTCAAGGCTAAAATTCAACATTTGTCAATTTTTAGGGTTTGTCACAACTTCTCTGATTCTCACCCAATTGCCTTCAAATTTTTTCATGGTGTCCATTTTCCATTTTTGCTTCATTGTCCCTCTTTGACAAATTTTCCAATTCCTTCATCCCACCTCTAAAATTCACATTTTCTGCTTCTTGTCCCTAAAAGGTGTCCAAAACCCCGTAAAACCCCAATTACCCCCCCAAATTTTTCCCAAATCAGAAATATCCTTTTCTAAAACCCTCTCCATTTTTGTTTTTCTACCCATTACATGGTAATAAAAAAAATTAAAAAAAAAAAAAAAAAAAACTACTTATGGTTGTCACCCGCGTCGGAGCAAATAAACAAATGGAAGAAGAAATTGTTGCCATCAAGTCCAAACTTGAGGATCTAGAAAAAAAATTTCTCAGCCTCCATCTTCAGCATTCACACATGACAACTGCCGCCAGCCTGAGTCTTCTACAGACACTTGGTTCTCATCGTCTAGCAACTTTCGCGGGTCGAAGCTGGATTTTCCTCACTTCAATGGTGATGATCTGACTGGATGGATTTATAGGGAAGAACAATATTTCAGTCTGCATAACACTTTTTTTGTGAATAAAGTCCCCCTTGCATCCTTTCATTTGGAACATGAAGCACTTCAATGGTTCCGTTGGTACATCAAGGCTCATGCTGAGCCAAACTGGACAAATTTTTCCCAACTCCTCTTGCAGCGATTTGGCCCTAGTGATTTTGATGACTTCATAGGAGCACTCACCAAACTTCACCAAACTGGCATTATGCAGGAGTATTAGATGGAATTTGAGAAACTAGCCAATCACACCGAGGGATTGCCTGATGCATTCTACCTTAGTTGTTTTATCAGTGGTCTCAAGGATGCAATACACTCCGAGGTTAAAATTTTCTACCCCAACACATTGATGGAAGCCCTCAGGTTGGATAATCCAGTAGAGGACAAGATCCGGGCTCAACAACACTCCAAATCCACTCTTGTTCCATTCAGACCTATGGTTCCCCAAAGAACCCAAAATTCACCAACTCCTAGAACCACTCCTATCAAGCATTTGTCTGAAGTAGAGATGTGAGAACGTCAAGAAAAAGGGATTTGTTATAATTGTGACAAGAAATTCACCCGAGGACATAGATGTGTTGAGGAAAAGCTCTATCTCTTGGATGTGGATTCTCCATCCACACCTAAATTTTTTTATGATGCTCAGGATCCCACAGATGATGATGGTGACATTCAACAAATTCCTGCTCCAGAGGACCAACCAGAGATATCTCTCTATGCCTTAGCCAGAGTCACCACCCCACAAACCATGCAGGTCATAGGGTTCTTCAAAAAACTCCCTATTACAATACTCATTGATTCTGGTAGCACTCACAACTTCATTGACCGAGGATCGCCAAGTAGGCTAATTATTTCATCCATCCTTGCTCCAGCTTTGAAGTCATGATTGCCAATGGGGGCACCTTACCTTGCAAATGGAAGTGTCGTAATGTGCGCATATCTATGGGGGATTCTAACTTGTGCTCTGACATGTTTGCCTTGCCCTTAGGTGAACGTGATGTGGTTTTGGGCGCTCAATGGTTACGCACACTTGGACCCATTTTATGGGATTTTGATGAACTTTTGATGCAGTTTTCAATCAATGGTACCAAACACACACTGCGAGGCTTATAACCAGGGTCTCTCATCCTCATAAGTTCACATCGCATGGAAAATCTTCTTAAGAAAAGTTCACATGGTGTCATCGCTCAGTTCCATTTCATTCAGATGCAACCTTCAGTAGTCTCAACTACTCCATTAGATCTCCAACAAATTTTGGATTGATATGCACGTGTATTTGCTGAGCCAGTGGGATTTCCACCTTCCCGACCTGAGGACCATTGTATTCTACTCCTTCCTAGAAGTGTCCCTCCCAACATCAGGCCCTATCGCTACCCATTTCACCACAAGACAGAAATTGAGATGCTTGTTCGTGACTTACTGAAGCAAGGTGTTATTCACCCTAGCACTAGTTCCTTCTCTTCACCAGTCCTTCTAGTCCAAAAAAAAGATGGGTCATGGCACCTTTGCATCAACTTTCAAGCACTTAATCACATCACAATCAAGGATAAGTTTCCCATTCCTATTGTTGATGAGCTTCTAGATGAGCTCCATGGTGCTCATTTTTTCTCCAAGTTGGATCTTCGTTCTAGGTATCACCAAATTCAGGTCCATGTGGATGATATCCCTAAAACAACTTTTTGCACACATGATGGCCATTATGAATTTTTGGTCATGCCATTTGGCCTCACAAATTCCCATTCCATGTTCCAGGCATTGATGAATAAAATATTTTGGCCCTACTTACGAAACTTCATTCCGGTCTTCTTTGATGATATCCTCATCTATAGTAAAAATTGGGATGAGCATCTCCAACATCTGGATCTTGTACTACAACTTTTCTGTGATCATCATCTCTGTGCCAAACAATCTAAATGTCTTTTTGGGAAGAATAAAGTAGAGTATCTCGGGCATATTGTTTCAGCACAAGGGGTTCGTGTCGATCCTGCCAAAATCGATGCCATGAAAAATTGTCCACCTCCTCAGACCTTGAAGAACCTTCGTGGGTTTTGGGACTTACTAGATACTACCGCAAGTTTTTCAAGGATTATGGGAAGATTGTAGCTCCATTAATAGTTCTACTGAAAAAGGATTCTTTTGCATGGACACCTCTTGCCGAGTGTGCATTTGAGAAAGTGAAACAAGCTATGTGTACCACACCTGTTCTAGCTATGCCTGATTTTTCCAAGCCCTTCACTATTGAGAGTGATGCTTGCGACAATGGACTTGGTGCTGTCCTCCTCCAAGATGAACATCCCATTGCATTCACGAGCAAATCCTTGTCTGGTAAGAATTTATCCACCTCTACATATGAGAAGGAAATGATGGTTATTTTGCATGTCGTACAAAAGTGGCATCCATACCTCTTAGGGAATCATTTCTGCATCAAGACTGATCACCAGAGTCTGAAATATTTCCTGGAACAATGAGTCTCCTCCCCAACACAAAAAAATGGGTTAGCAAACTCATGGGTTATGACTACGAGATCACTTTCAAGAAGGGTAAGGACAATCTTGTGGTGGATGCTATTTCCTGCACATTTGATGACCATGCTTCTCTTTCAGCTATTTCTATTCCTATTCCAAATTGGTTACAATCTGTTCAGCAAGGCTATGTCAATGACTCTTCCTTATCTCAAATCATCCAACAGTTGGACAGTAATCCTTCTCTTGTACCGCATTACTCTTGGTATGGTTCTTCTCTGTGATACAAGGGTCACTTGGTGCTTCCCCAGAGCACAGATCTTCACCAAGATGTCTTCTATGAACTCCATGCTTCTCCAGCGGCAAGGCACTCTGGGTTCCTCAAAACGTATGAGCGAGCACGACGTAGCTTCTTTTGGAAGGGAATGAAATGGGAAATTCAATAGATGGTTGCTGAATGTGATACCTTCCAATGCCACAAGGGTGAAACTACACTCCTCCCTGGCTTGCTCGAACCCTTTCCCATCCCTACATGGATTTGGACAGATATTTCAATGGATTTCATCGACGGGCTCCCTAAATCTGGAGGGAATACCGTAATCTTGTTTGTGGTTGATCGACTCTCCAAATATAGTCATTTTTGTGCTCTCATCCATCCATATAATGCCTCCTCATTTGCACAAATTTTCATGAGCCGAATATTTTGTCTTCGTGGCATCCCTTCTTCCATTGTCTTAGACCGCGACACAAATTTCACAAGTCATTTTTGGACCAAACTCTTTCAACTCACTAGAACCAAACTGAAAATGAGTTCAGGATATCACCACAAACAGATGGTCAAACTGAAGTCACCAACAAATGCTTGGAAACTTATCTTTGTTGCTTCACCTCTAAACATCAATATCAATGGGAAAAGTGGCTCCCTCTTGGTGAATGGTGGTATCATACTTCCTACCATACTACATCTAAAATGACTCCATATGAATCTGTTTATGGGCAGCCACCCCCAATGCTCCTTCCATACAGCCCCCATAGTTCACCAGTTCAGGCAGTTGACATGGTTCTATGAAACCGTGATCATATTTTCCACATTCTACAAGAGAATCTTCACATGGAAATAAATTGCATGAAGCAGCAAGTCGATCAACACTGTTATGAGCACACCTTTTAAGTCAGTGATATTGTTTTTCTTCATTTGCAGCCTTATAAGCAATCCTCCTTGAAACTCAAAGGGCGTCAGAAGCTGGCTCCAAAGTTATATGGGCCTCATAAAGTTCTTCAGAATATTGGGTATGTTTCTTATAAATTGGAACTTCCTCCTTCTTCTCGCATTCACCTAGTCTTTCATGTCTCTTGTCTCAATAAAGTGATTGGCACCAACATCAGAGCACAAACTGTTTTACCGGAGCTGGATAGAGAAGGATCCATCATTTTGGAACCGAAGGCCATCCTCAATAAGCGCACTTTTCAGCTTTGCTCTTGGGCCATAACAGAGGTCTTAATTCAGTGGCATGACATGCAAATAGAGGATGCTACATGGGAACTGCTCTTTCAGATTCAGCGGCAGTTTCCACATTTAAAGCTTTGAGGACAAAGATTTTTCTAAGAGGGAGGGAATGTTAAGAACCCATGTCAACCACCCTCTTTATTTTGTTGGTATATTTTGTCGGACGCATATGCTTTGTAAGTCATCCCATTAGTATGATGTATTATCCTACATTCATGGGGAGTAAGTAATAGTTTTTAAGTCGTCCAGTTAATAGGTTGCATTATCCCATAGTCATGTGGAGTAATAGTTGTTTATATTAGACTTAATATAAAGTATGTGTTGAGGCTAATGAAAGCATTGAAGAGTTATTTTGTATTGAGCTTTCTCAAAGGATGTTGCCCCCTCAAAGTGGACCGCGATTAATAAAATCTCTTTTGTCCTCCAATATTCTATTATATCATGCAATTTGATTATTCATTGCAGGAGGTTCTCCACAATAAACTTATTATACAAGATATGAACTTGTATCCTACATAAATATTGCAAGAGAACTCACAAGTGATTCAATCCCATGGGTTTATAATTCACCTACGTTCTATGTTGGTGCAAAATTTTAGATACTAGGGTTCTGCACAAGGTCCAATAAATCCTCTTTGTAGTCTATACATGTTGGCATTTTCATTATTCCTCGAGGAGAAGAATGTCTCACCCAAAGCATAGCTAAGACAAGTATAATATGAAGTAAATACTAAGGAATAGAGGAAGGATCAATCACAATGTTTTTTTAAACATTCTATTAGGTTTCACAACGTGAAGGGAAACCCAATTGATGTCATCAATTGGAAATACATACATATATAAGAATCAAATAAAAAATATATTCATCACATTTATCGTACACCAATTTTTTATTATTGGGGAACTATCACATATCATTTTTTATTATTAATTCCTCATAAACAAAGTACATCACAATGATTACATCTTTTAGAGACATCTATGTCCTGTAACTTGGACCTTTACTCCTAGATACTACCTATAAATTAGAATCCATTTTCTTATGTTGCCTCAACCATTTATGCTTCTCGACCATCCCACCACTTTCTTGTCTCTTCAATGCCTTTTATACAACTTTTGGTGGTTAATTTTGACTGGTCAATGTAGTTTTCAACTTCTTTCCTTGGGAACATTAAATTCCAATCTTATGTCCTGATATGTCCCCTCTGTGCAATTCCTTCTACATGACTACTCACCCATATTTCATGACCATGTTTTCAAAATTAAGGGGCCAACAATATGTTTGATTAATTTTAAATAGGTAATTAAAGATCCCATCAACATCTATGATGAATTTAAACCTATACCAAAATATATTTGAATAGAAAAACATGTCCTTGAATTCTGGATACTAAAAAATGTAATAAAAATATAACTAGACAATGACCCTTGTGAATATATAAAAGGTAGTGTAATCATATTATTCCCTAATGATGTGTTGTGTGTTGTGTGAAGGATGAAACTAAAAATGTTTTCAAACAATTCCATGAATATCCCATTTAGATCATTGCTTCATAGGTGGAAGGGCATGAGCACTTACAAAAGTGAATATCTCAAATAAATTATGCCACCTAATAGTGGTCACTTTACGAAATTTAATCCCTTTAAGATGGGGCATATCAAACATGTATGTAGATACTTGAATAAAATATCAACATGGGATTCTAGACCTTTCCTAACCTAACTTGATGTTGGGCAATAGGGTAGACCCGGGTTTAATCCTTTAGTGTCGCACCAACAAAACACCCACAGTGTTGGCCCTTTCGGCAACAACCTGCGCGCAGGTTGCAGTCTCACCCGAAACAACTATGGGGTGCCACAGAATCAGGTTTCTGCAAGCCGAGAGGGGGATTACTGTACCTTAGCCTTTTAATAACCTTATTAATCAATAATTATAAAGCTTTACCATTCATTCACATACAACTTCACAGATAAATAAACAGTCGTGACTTGCTCAACCCACTACAGGGAATTCACAGCGAAGCTAAATATTAGCAGTGATCTAACTTATCAGATGTATACAGTTATTAATGCATAAAAGACAACAGAAACAGAAACAACACAAGAAACCACAACACCGGATATAACGTGGTTCACCCCCAGTGTAGGGGCTACGTCCACAAACTGTGTTCTATTCAACTTGCTACAAAACCACAGTTTGATCTGCACACTCAGCTGTAGATCCCTTCAGTCCTTAAAAAGCCACGCACACAGCAGCAGGCCCCTGCGCACATAGCTGCATGTCTTTCCTCAATCTTCTTTACAAAAACCCTCTGCGCACACAGCTGCAGAGGTCGTCCATGCACACAGCTGGGACTCAACCTTTCCTTACAAAATCAACCTTAGCTTCGCCTTAATCTTTCTTACATCATAAAACCTAACCTTTCTTCTTTACACAAGTGCTTATTTATCCTGCGCATTTTTACAAAACCATGGTCTTAAACCATGGGCACCCCAAACCCTAAACCCTGGACTTAAACCATGGGTTTATTACAGAAGACTTTGACTCAACCTCGACACCCCTAAGACTATTTTAAGTCTACACTCGGGAAGTTATCCATATTAAGGGTCGTTAGGCTGCGCGTCCCAACAGGCCCCTAAGACTCACCAGTGGCCCGTCCCGGGACACTCTTCAGTTTCTCTGGTGGCAGAATTCCGCTGACGAAGCATAGTGTACTGCTTGCTGAAGCTCTCCATGCTGCTACCAGCTGCCTACTTCTATCCTTTGCAGAAGTTTTGCTGATGAAATCCGTCGCGATCCACCTGCAACACCATCCTTCACTCCAATTACCGATGCCTGACCATCCACAACTTTGGGGTCCCCTGGGATTGCGTGTCACACTGCAGAAGGAATATAGCTGCCATGGTTCTGCTACGCCGAAAGATTGCATGGCGGGATTCCCCAAAGTCTTTCTGCGAGGCCTCATGCCCTTTGTTGCTCTACGTTAGAGCAAACTCCTGTCCGTCTTTGCAAATTTAGAGCAAACTCCTGCTTGTCGATGTACTTAGCCAAGTAGGGCTGTACTGGCGGATTACTCAGAAGGTGCCGTAGACCTCTATCCCTTACTTCTCGTACTAGCTCCTGAACTTTACAGTCGTTCGACATGGTTCGGGCTGAATATCTCACAGATGTGCTTAAGACAGAAAACACAGGTCGAGATGGCATCTTATAGAATCCCGAGGCGGAATTTGTCATCATGGTGCAGTAATGACGCCAAATCTGACGAAGTTCCGAAAATCTTCTCCACACAGCGCCGGATTTTCCCAAAATCTCATTATGACAAGTAATGAGAGCAGCTCTCGTGCCAGCGCCGCCGAATGCGGTATGTCCCATCCGTCACATTTTGGGCTGCAACACACCTTGACAACCTTTGACTTCGACACAGTTTGACCCTGCGACCTACGACCAACTTGTAGCTTCGCATCCTTTAGACAAAACAGACTAAGATAATCCATAATGCTACGAGCATCTTTGCTTATTTGCTTGGTGCTACCTCCTATTCTGAGTACCTGGCCTGTTCGTGTACTTTTTTAAGCGGCTCCCATTTATCATAGAGGGAAAAAGCTCACCATTTAACTTAGCTAGCTGGACTGCGCCCCCGTCAGTAACTTTCTGTACTACATACGGTCCTTTCCAATGTGTCTTAAAATTTCCTGGGAACTTCATGAATTTTCTGTCATAAAGGAGCACAAGATCACCTTGCTGAAAATGTTTCTTCTCGATGTGTCTGTCATGCCATGCTTTTTCTCGAGCTTTCTGCACCTGTTGTTGGAAGCCTGCGACAAATCTATCCTCTTCAAGTTCTAATATCTATTTCAGTCTCTCTGTGATTATGGCTGGGTCATCCATCTCGGTGAAAGTAGATATCCTGAGGCTGGGAACAATGTATTCCATGGGCATGACAGCTTCTTTCCCATAAACTAGTCGAAAGGGTGTATGGCCTGTCAAATTTTTGCAAGTAGTTCTGTAAGCCCATAGCACTGCTGGAATTCGAAGATCCCAATCATTCCTGTTAGCGTTACAAACCTTTGTCAAGGCATGCTCAAGAATTTTGTTAAAAGCTTCGACAGTCCCATTTGCTTGTGGGTGATATGCGGTACTCTTTTGATGATACACCTGAAATTCTTCAGTCAATACTTCAATAGTCCTGTTCAGGAAATGTGACCCCTGATCACTCATAAGAACTTTGGGACACCCAAATCTAGATAAGATGCTATCGAAGATGAACTTCGCAGCAGTAGCAGCGCTACAGGTCTTGACTGGTTGAGCTTCGGCCCAACGAGTAAGATAATTAGTTGCTGTAATGATGTACCTGGCTCCTGACTTTTTCGCAGGGGGGTTGATAGGACCAACAAAGTCAATGGCCCATTTTTCAAAGGCCTGTAATGTTACTTGCGGAGCTAGGGGCATTTCATCCCTCCTAGATGGTTTACCTGTCCTCTAACAGATGTCGCAGCTGTGACAATATTCTCTTGCATCTTTGTGAAGTGTGGGCCACCATAAGCCGGCTGTCAAAATCTTCTGCGCTGTGGCCTTGCCTGCATAGTGACCTCCTGCTGCACCAGAGTGTGCTTCAGCCAATATTAGAGGTTTTTCGTGTTCCAAAACACATCTGCGCAGTATCTCATTTGGTCCCATTTTATACAGCTATCCTGCTATTAAAGTGAAGTCCGCGGCTCGAACCACCAACTGCTTCTTCTGCTGTGTGGTCATCTCTGGAGGGGGGATACCTGTAGACAAATACTGAGCAATATCCTGGAAATATTCATCAAATATCTGGATAGAAAATAATTGTGCATCGGGGAGGCCTTCGTCCAAATTGGTAGGTTCTTCGCCTGACTCGAGCCTCGACAAGTGGTCAGGTCCTAGGTTAAGTCTTACAGGCTTAACAATGATCTCAAAATCATATTCTTGAAATAGAATTAACCATCTGCATATTCTTACACCTAGCATAGGTTTGTTAACCAAGTACTTCAAAGCAGAGTGGTCAGTAAACATCTTAAAATGAGATCCTAGCAGATAATGTCGAAATTTTTGTAATGCATATACCATAGCAAGACCTTCGCATTCTGTCGTAGTATAATTTTTCTCTGCTGTAGACAACTTTCTGCTGGCAAAAGAGATAGGGTGATCGATATTACCTGCGCCTGGCTGAGCGAGCACAGTACCTAAAGCAATAGAGGATGCATCAACATGCACATGAAACTCCTTGTTCCAGTCAGGGAATACTAGGATAGGGGCAGTGACCATTTTTTCTTTCAGAATGTCGAGGCTTGCTTGGCATTCTGGTGTCCATTCGAACTTAATATCTTTCTTTAGCTGCCTTTCCATTGGGGTAGTAATCTGGGCATATCCTTGGATGAATTTCTTGTAGTAACCGGTGTGACCAAGCGTTGTGCGAAGTTGTTTGATAGACTTCAGAGGTGGAA
>LPNX011202796.1:97022-169094 GCA_001517045.1 Pseudotsuga menziesii | reverse complement strand
CCGACATTGTCGAGCACTTCATCTGTAAAGGGAGTGGGAAAAGGGTCGTGTAGACAGGCATCATTGAGTTTCCTTAGATCGAAACAGATTCGGATTTCACCCTTAGTCTTCTTCTCCTAGACAACCATAGGGCTGACCCACTCAGATTCTTCAACAGGTTCGATTATTCCTGCAGCAAGCATCTTATCCAACTCTAGCTTAACCTTTTCCTTGTATTTTGGATTCAATCTATAAGGGCGCTGCTTCACAGGCTTCGCATCAGGCTTCAGGGGGATCTTCATTACACCGATATCTCCCAGGATACCTTTCATTTCAGAGAACTTTGTCAGAAAAAGATCTTGGTATTCGTGGAGAAGTTGAGTTACCTTGCTTACCATCTCGTCATCCCAATAGTCGCCAATGGTAGCAAAATTAGGCTGTGCATCGGATCCAATGTTAACTGTGCACGTCTTCAAGGGCTGCGTCACTTTGGGAACTTCGACTGCCGGTCCATGCACGTCGCAGTATCCTTCTGACTCAGGGATATCAAGACGGCGCGGGTCGTCCTCCTCGTCGACTGTGAAGCTATAACATTCGACTGCGAGGGCTTCTTGTGTGGCCCAATCAGGGCGAATTTCTGTCACTTCTTGTTCGTTAAATACCTTAGTATGGATGATCCTGATAGCTGCGTCTAGGGCTGGACAGACATCATTAGTAGAGAAAGTACTGATAAAGCTATGAACAAGACAGTCCCAACTTACAGTATCTTGGCAAAGTTCAGCCTCCGCGTACCAGTTTTTTGCTAGTGGTCCCAGCGTGTGCACAAATCTATGTACCCACTCATCCTGAGGTACATACTTCCATGCCTCGTAGCATTTGCTTAAGTGGTCCTGGGGGCAATTTTTCCCATCAAACTTGCTTCGCGCCTTTGCCAACTGGTCTGAGAACCTCAGGCAAAGGAGCTTCTGACATGCTTCCCAGGTGGGGATCTGCTTCTTATGGCTCGTCCACCATCTGACTGCTGTGGCTCTGAATGCTGACTCCAGGGCCTCCATTTTTTGTAGGTCAGGTATCTGATCCGAGAATTGTACAATAAACAGTTCAGGATCTGTCGAACCATCATACACAGGTATAGTTCTGGGTTGTGAGTCGACCCATCTGAGAGACTTGGTAGGGAAGACATTGCTGCCCCTATGGTGCTCAGATAATCGGTGTTGCCAGCTTTCTAATTCATCTTCAGAGTCCGTCATACAGGAGCTACCAAACTCCCATCCTGCGGCCAGAGGATCCTCATAACCTTCTTCCTGCGCAGTGATAGTAGAGATGGGTTCCGCATCAGCTTGATCCTCATGTCGGAGTGGTTCTGTGTACCGTTCCCCTTGTGAAGGATCCAGGGGTAGGATGACCCTGAAGTCTTTCCCTTCGAATACCATCTGTCTCTTCTTTAGGTTGATGACTACGGCATTTACCATTGCCCATTCAATTCCTAACAGGGCCGGGTAAGGGTTGTTGTCATCAATGATCTCAATTACTTCGAAGTCCGCGAAGGTGCTGACTCCGTCAATATTTATTTGGAGATCCAGGAATCTTCCTAAAGGTACAATCTTTTGCTGGTTGGCTAGACTCAACTGTATAGGGGACTAGGCAAGGGTAGGTTTCCCCATTTGTTCCCAGGTTTGTTTGGTTAAAACATTTACATCGGACCCTAAGTCCAGAATAACATCGGTCATATCATATGCCCCTATCTGAGCATTCAATCGAATTTCCCTACCGGTCCTGCTGACTCGATGAACAGTTTTGTCCCGACCACAGCTTTGCAGAGATTCGCAGGAAGCGGTGACGTTCTGCAGCTCATTCAGAGCATCTTGATTTCTTAAAAGTTTGAGGCAACTTTGTAAGAAGGTAGACAATATACTTACTTTATCCAATGAAGCATCGCGGGGCGGTGACTGAGGCTGCGCAGGCGCGCTGGGTGGGCTAGGGCCAACGAAATCTTTCTTGGCCTCCATGAATGTCTCTTTCTCTCTGATGATATCAAATGTAGGGATTTTCTTAGGAGCCTTACGAACTAGAGCTTCGGCAGGTCGGTTTGGCGTATTTTGGATGTGTGTCGTAACTCCACTTCTTGTAACGACATTGATGGCCGCAGCAGGGCGGGGCTCCACAGAAATCATCTGGAGGTTCTGAGTAGGGGTAGTCTGTCGTGCCTGAATCTTAGGCTATCAACTGGGGGCACTGCTCAATCACATGATCTACTGCGCGGCAATACCGACACGTCGTAGTGGGGTTCTGACAGTCACGAGCCAAATGCCCAGCTTGGTTACAATTGTAACACATGAATTGGCTTCGGCCTCGCCCGGCCATGCCACCACGGCCTCCAGAAGTACCTCATCCAGAGGCACCCCCCTGGTGACCATAACTATCGTTACTTGGGCCTTCAGTGTGCACCCGGTAAGCATCATAGGTGTGGCACCCATCCTCATTATGACCTACAGATTTGCAAAAATTATAGTAGGAGTTCTTAGGTCCCTGTCCATACCTTTGCAGCAGGTAACATTTCTCAGGTCGGTGCTGACCTGTCATTTTGCAGAGCTCACAATAGAGAACTTGTGGTGGAAAGGGGTTCAACGCACCTGTCTGCAAGTACTTTTTTACCAGAGGGCACCGTTCCTTGTTGTGACCTTCGGTCCGACATTGCGTACACCAAACCTCTTCGTGATCAGGTTTTCCCTTTTTCATCTCGCGAAGTTCTAGGGCCATCGCGGCTAGTTGTGCTTGGATTTGAGCAATACCAGAGTCATCTCCAATAGGGGCAGTCTCTAGTTTCATTGCGATTTCCAGAGCCTCTTGCTGGTCAGCAACCTTCTGTTGCATGAGTGGAGTTCTGATATGTGGTAACAATACTGCAATAAACCATTCCTTGTGTTGTGCAGGACTAATGGTAAAGCTGACTTGGTCCAATAGAACTTTGAATCTCTTATCAAAGTCCCACACTGATTCGCCGCGTCGCTGTTGAATCTCCTTGAGTTCAATGATGCTCTGCGACTCCGATTTAGGCTTCTTAAATTCTTTGATTATGGCTACCTTGATCTCGCCTAAAGTAGGGCTCTGAGTGCTGGAAAATTTCATGAACCAGGTCAGAGCCCGGTCCCGAAAGGAAGTAATGAGCTGCGCGGCTCACACATCCGGATCTGTAATTTTCTTCGCATTCCATACTGCTTCGTAGAGAAACCAGAACTGTTCTGGGTCCTCTGATCCCGTGCCTTTAAATATGGGGAGTTTAATGTCATCAACGAGGTGGGCCATGGAGTTTCTGGGGGGGTTGGGAGGGGGACAAGATGTCGATGGGGGGGGATTTACGGGGGAAGACTGGCCTGTGGCCGGAATACTCGGGCCTGGTTGACTCTCAGACTGCGATGGAATTTCAGGGGTAGCGGAGTGACGTTGCGGGGTGATCGGAGGGTTTCCAACCGAAGGGTTTTCTTCGGAATTTGACTCTTCAGGGTTTACAGGGGTGGACGCGGTAGCCTGACCTAAGGAAGAGGGGTCAAAATCTCTCTTATACCTTTTTCCGTTTCGCAGCAACCCACTTTGCTCGTCGAAGGGAGTGTCACTTGCAAACATATGTTAGTACGACTAAACTAATAGTCCGATTCAAACAACAATATACCCTTTTTGGCCAATAGTATTTTAATCCTTAAGCTTAATAAATTCAAAAACTTATCGCGGGGCCCTTTGAAGAATTGTCGTTCAGCTTCGTTGAAAGAGCTACTTGCGTCAAGGGCAAACTCCGTCACAAAGGCTTCCAACGTTCGCGTCGTCCAGAAATAAACAGCGCGGGATACCTCGTTGTTCACGTGTTGCACAAGATTAACCCTCGCAGGGGTCCACGCAGGAACCCGTCAAGCTTGGAAGTTCGTCCTTCTTTCTGTTAACCTAGACAACCACTGGTGCAACTCTATGTGGATAATACCAAAGAAAATTTCATAAGCAACACAAAAAGCATACCTTTGTAAAAAGTCACTTGCACTACACCGCATATTGGCGTTCTCTTGCTGTGCAAATTGCAAACAGATCTCAGCAAACCAATCACTGATTTCCTTCACAGAGGGCCTCCAGAACATAGCCCTTGAGGTACAATGTAAACCCCTCTTGAGCAGGTACTGAGTTCAACCGGCAACGGAACCAATTTGTTGGGCAATAGGGCAGACCCGGGTTTAATCCTTTAGTGTCGCACCAACAAAAGACCCACAGTGTTGGCCCTTTCGGCAACAACCTGCACGCAGGTTGCAGTCTCACCCGAAACAGCTATGGGGTGCCGCAGAATCAGGTTTCTGCAAGCCGAGAGGGGGATTGCTGTACCTTAGCCTTTTAATAACCTTATTAATCAATAATTATAAAGCTTTACCATTCATTCACATACAACTTTGCAGATAAATAAACAGTTGTGACTTGCTCAACCCACTACAGGGAATTCACAGCGAAGCTAAATATTAGCAGCGATCTAACTTATCAGATGTATACAGTTATTAATGCATAAAAGACAACAGAAACAGAAACAGCACAAGAAACCACAACACCAGATATAACGTGGTTCACCCCCAGTGTAGGGGCTACATCCACAAACTGTGTTCTATTCAACTTGCTACAAAAACACAGTTTGATCCGCGGACTCAGCTGCAGATCCCTTCAGTCCTTAAAAAACCGTGCACACAGCAGCAGGCCCCTGTGCACACAGCTGCAGGTCTTTCCTCAATCTTCTTTACAAAAACCCCCTGCGCACATAGCTGCAGAGGTCGTCCACGTACACAGCTGGGACTCAACCTTTCCTTACAAAATCAACCTTAGCTTCGCCTTAATCTTTCTTACATCATAAAACCTAACCTTTCTTATTTACACAAGCGCTTATTTATCCTGCGCATTTTTACAAAACCATGGTCTTAAACCATTGGCACCCCAAACCCTAAACCCTGGACTTAAACCATGGGTTTATTACAGAAGACTTTGACTCAACCCCGACACCCCTAAGACTATTTTAAGTCTACACTCACGGAGTTATCCATCTTAAGGGTCGTTAGGGTGCGCGTCCCAACACTTGATGATAATTTAAGATATACATACTAACACTCAAACCAATCCCATCGATACTTTTAGACTTCATTGTGTCATTTGACCATCACCCTAACCCTATGATTTCAACTTGAACCCAATGCAACCCCATCCCTATACCTAAATAATCATGATTAAAGTTGACCATGTACACTTGCTAAAAGCTTCAAACCCAAACATGGATGGTCATAAATCTAGTGAAAATAGATTGAATAGGAAAATATATTAAAAAAGGTGGATTTTGTTGGATATTGCTTATTCTCCCTTGAGCACAAAAGGGTAGGATTGACTTGTCAAAAAAACACCTCCATGACAAAAAGTGCATGGCTACAATTTAAAAAAAAATTAAATAAAATGTGTGTACAACCCAAGTCAACAATAGACTAAAACTATAGAAAGGATCCAAATTAACCCATGAGACTGAAATGGAAAGGATAAAACCAAAATAGTTGAAAAATAAAAAATGAACTAAATTAAGTTGATTAATTTGAATAGGGGTGGCACAAGAATAGTGAACAAGGGGCTTGTGGTATATAGATTCATGAGAGTTCCATTCACCATCCATATTGAGGAATACCATTGTTATGAGTTAAGTGATCCACACTAGTGCATCACTAATTTTCCTATGTGCTTTAGATGTTTATTGTCATAAACAAGGATTAGATCAATATCCTTGGAAAATCATTTATTGTTTGGGTTACAATCATGTTGTGAATTATATATAACTTTCTTAACCATATGGTTAAAAATAATATCCTTCCATCCGACACTATATCTCACCAATTTATTTAGAGTTTAGTGTTTTATGTAAAGCTTAAAGAGGCCTCCTAGAAAATAGTGGTAGAATATCTATAAATAATACACCATGAATAGTCCTTGTCTTTCTATGGATGCATAGTTGTGTTAAACCTACGATGGATTTCTTTTTGTGAAATAGACAGGGTGATTGAGATCTAATACCCCTATTTTTACAATAACCACATGTAATTCAATAATGGATGCATCTACATGTACATAAAACTCCACATTCTAATCAAGAAACATTAAAATAGGATCACCTATAATATTTTCTTTCAGTAGATTAAAGGTATATTCACATAGGCCATTCCAAAAAGGGATATTGATTTCTTTAGTAGTTTTTCCATCAACTCAATAATTGAGGCATAGTTGTGGATGAATATTCAACAGTAACCATTTCTCATAATCTTCCCTATCCCATTTCTCCAAATGGTTTTCTATGTGAATTGTAGGTTTTATTATTCCTTCATACTATTCCAAAAAATTCATTGTTTCCCCATTAATTAAAGACACATCCTAGCATCCAAAGTTGATGAGGAAACAAACTTATGTAATGTATCCAATTGTATGCATCCTAGAAGTAATATTCTCCTTATGCATAGATCACCAACAAGTAGGGGTAGATGTTAACACAACATCCAATGAAAGTGCTCATTTTGTTTTTATAAATATGTAGTCCATATCATGCAATAAATATTCCACATTACCAATCCCATAAAAAATAGCAGGGTCTGTAATTTTGGACGCATTCCAATGAACATAGCTTACTAAACCACATTGATAAGTAGGAGCATAATGGTTGTGGTCCTACAAATTGTACATCACCTCTTCCAAGTCACTATCAAATGAATGGATACTCCACCAATAAAATGTCCCATCTATAGTGTGGCTTACATAATACTGTGGTATGTACATTAATGTCATATTTAAATATATACATGAAGTTTGTAGGTGTCCAAAATTTTCTTGTTACAGATTTTATATCCAACTATCTATTTCTTCATGGTTTGGTAATTTCTAGCACTAGTATGTCTTGCTGATTTGACATAATTTAAGGTTGAAATTGGTAAATAACTTAAAATTAATCTCAGGGATGATAGAGTGGATTTACTTCTCCCCTTAATTTTCTTATAAGTTGATTCTTAGATATGGTTGATGCGAGGTTTATGCATGATAAGTTTGCCTCATGGGGCTGAAATTTATTGCCATAAATTTTATATCTTTTCACTTAGATTCCCTTGTTAATTGGGATTTTTAGTTGGTGAAATATTTTCCATTGTTGGTCTTGTTATATTATATTTTATAACAACCCTAAGGTTGAAAATTCACAGGGTTAAGATCCAAGGAACCTCTAGGAAAGAGGTGAAATTTATGAAGTTGCAGTAAATTTCCCTACATTGAAGAAATTTATACATAAGGATATAATTTTTTACTACTTTGGTTTATCAGAAGCCCATTTCCCTAATAAATTAAGGTAGTTATTTCTCTCATCCACAATTTAGATGAATTCAAAGTTTGAAATTATCCAAGTTGATCATCACATTCACCAACCACCCTATAGGAAATATGTAGTTTGAATTTGATATATGCCATTATATCAAATAGTGATTAAAATTTGATTTCCCCACCATCCCTTAGTATCTTTTAGGTAGAATATTTACATCAAACCCCATGTTTGGCTGAACATATCTTTGATGTCATAGTCATCTCTTTATGCATGTAGTTTGAATGTCCACTTGACTCTATTATGGTCCTACCATAAGCCCCATACACTATCAATGTAGAAGGTCATAAGGTCCACTAAATATCTAGTGGGTAGTGACTTAATGAAAAAGGGGCTTCTTTAGTAGTGGGGCCACATGTAGTTATGCATTTATCTATTGAAACTATATATAGAGTAGTAAACTATGTATATTTTTCTCAAGAATTGTTACTATGTTTGGATCTTTACTCATGGAGGTTTCCTCTTGAAGAGGCATGTGAACATAACTCTCCATTTTTAATATCTTTCATACAATAGATCTCTTTTTGGTTTCATCTATTATCAATTTTGTAATTTTTTTTTATGTTTGCTTTGAATTTTTATGTTTAAGCATAGTAAAAGTGATATGAATTACCCTAGGTATATTCGAATTCCCTTAGGTATATGTCGATATAGCTTGAGATAAATGGATAAAACTTATTTTTCCTATAGTACATCGAGAACAAGACTTGCAGAGATCATTGTCTAGTACTTGGGTAGTCGAATAGAGTTGAGGGTACGATCAAGTCGCCTTAGTTAGTTTCATAAGATATTGGAACAAGTACTATTGGTGGACTTGTTGGCCCCCCAACAAATTCCCCTTGATTTTCCAAAATCAAGGGGCCTCCCATGTAAATTTTAGTTTCTTTTACTTTACCTCGCTTGATTTGGTAGGTGCTTTTATGGCCTTCTTTCTTTGATCCTTGTGACTCTTTGCACTGCTTGATTGTTTGCTTGCTTTTTTGTAAGATAATTTTTTGGTGATTAGAACTCTTTTTGCCAAATGGGTCATTTGACATCTTGGCTGCTCAGTAATCATTGCTTACTCGTATTTGGGCTTATCAAAGTCTCTTCTATGCTTTGGTTTGGCTTAATTGGAGTAATTTCATGATTCATTGTTTTTGTGAAGTTTTCTCTTTTATAAATGAATTAGAAACCATCTTGGGAGATTGATATTATTTGATTAATGCTTATTTTCATAATTTCTATTCAAGTTTTGTAAGAGTGCAAATCAATGAGTAGAACCAGACATTTAGTTTTAATTTTGGGAAATCTATTATATTTTGCAAACTTTACTTAAATTTTGATAATTTGTCTCTTATACAATTTTATAATTATGGACAAAATAAAATCAATTTAATCCAAACATTTTCACAAGCTTTTATTTTCACTCATGCATATGACCATTATTCTTCACTAAATCTTCCAATATTTCATACAAAACAAAACATTTTAAATATGAATAATGTAAATACAAAAATATAAAAATAACAAATAAAACAAAAAAATAATTTGTTTTTTCTTAATTTTATATTTTTGGACAAAGTTAGAATATGTTTGAAGATTATTAATATACCTTCTCAAATTTTTGCCAAAAAACTATAAATAAGAAAAGTACATCATGTCATCAATCTACTAGCATACTTTCATATAGTTCCATAAAAAAAATAATCTACTAGCATACTTTCATATAGTTCCATAAAAAAAATATTCGTAGCCTACGCTATGCTTTGTTTTGTGTGAATAGTGGCTTCTATGCTTTGTGTTAATAGTGTCTTCTAGCTTATACTTTTAGTTAAGATAGTTTACAAGCTCGAAGCATGCCATTTTTATATTTCCAAAGTAGTGAATATTGATACAAGGCGTTGGTTAATGAAGATTAAAACAAATAATTAAACTAAATGGCATGAATGTTTCATATTGTAAATAATATTTTTGTTTTATATTTTTTCCTAACCATAATGCTTTTATAAAAAAATATACAGTGTCTTTATGCAATTTATGTATTTTATTATACTTTTCATTTAAAACTGTCCTTTCTCTAGGTTAACATGTAAGAGTTAATGAAAATAAGAATACAGTACGTATATAAATAATTAGCCTTTATTTTATTTTCTGTTGGTGGAAATTTATACATGGAAGAGGCGATAAGGTGAAATTTGAACTTGTTTACTTTTATAAAAGATATTAAAAGCTATTTGTTGGAATAATGTAGAAATACTTGCTTAGTATCTAGGTTTAGGGTTGATGTATACTTATGTAGAGGTTTCGGATTCACTTTTTATGTATCTAGCTGTTGGTTTGCTACAACTATATATTGTAATTTTTTCACAGTAATCAATTGAATTGGTTTGATCATTGCTTGTGTAAGCTAGCCATAGAGCTCCGCTCTCTACCTTCTATATTCTTAGTTGGTATCGGAGCTGTAAGGTAAGTAATGGAGGGAAATTTTTTTTAGCCGTTGCCATTGCCATCACCAGAAGGTTGCTGTAGAAGAAGCCGACAGCTGGTAAATCGCACCGTGAAAGAGAGTCATTGCTGCCTGAGCCACCGTTGTGAGCGTGAGATCACCATTGGAGCTGCACGTTGGAATAGAACGCTGGATGCAAGCGTTCAGCTGCAGATCTACCAGTGTTGGCTTCCCGATCACGCTGCCATACAAGTGAACGCTGAATATCGTGGAGATCAATGCGTAAAGAAAAAGAAGCACGCTGCCCAATGAACCTTGTCGTTCAAACTTGATCGATTTTTCCTCCCTGCGAAGGTTGAATTTCTCCCTCATTTAGTGGCACGAGTGCAGTTAAGTTGGAATTATCGTTTGCAGCTAGAAGTCAAACAAAAATAATGCAGCGAAAAGACGTCGGCAATTCAAACACGCGTTATTGATTGACAGAAAATGCATGGATGCTAAATCGGTAAGTGCTATTCACAGGCCTGGAAATTCAATTTTCTTGGGCCCGTCAAAAAAAGTTTTAATGACGTTTCAAGTTTTTTGTGCGTCTTAATAAAGTTTTAATGACGGTTTCAAGTTTTTTGTGCGTATCATGTGAGGGTTTAACTAATTTGGTTGAGTATCAATTTAGTTTTAATATTATATATAAATATGAATAAAATATTTTTTTATATTATATGTAAATGTGAGTAAAATATTTATACAGAAATTTTATAATTAAATAAATTATAAAATTTTAGAGATTCTATTTGGAAAAATTTAAAGGCTCAGAGGGAAAACTAATAATACAATTAGGAACACAAAATCTAAATAAATACAATACACATACACGAAAATAGAGAAGTCTAGCATTTATTTGTTACTAGATTAAAATTAAGAGCAGCACCCAGCCATTGATTATTAGCCAAGTTTTAGTAGTTAATATAGGAGTAAGCTAGCTATGGAGCAATCCTCCCTCATTGGACTGAGGAGGAGCAAAGTTAAAGTTGACTTTGCTCCTCCTCCGTCGGATGGAGGGAGGATTGCTCCATAGCTAGCTCACTCCGTTAATATAAGTATTAAAAATTTTGACGTATGATCTAAATTCATAAATGTCCAATTGACCTTTCAAATATTTTTTTTACCAGTTTTTACAAAAAAAAAATTACATGTCACATACGTGTAAAAATGAAAAAAAATCTGTGAAACGTCAAATTCCTGGCCTGGTTATTCATATCGCTGATTCGTGAGGCTGCCAGCCAAAATGTAAAAGAGGTAAAGGAGCTCGCTGCCAAATTGCTGAAGGTAGACTCGCTGCCTGTGGAATTGATTCCACTGTTGTCTCAAGGTGAGGTTCCGTTCTTTGAAGACGAATTAATTGCACCAGATTCAAAGGCTATGTTCCTTTACCCATACGATCAAGAGCCGAAATATTTTTTCGTGGAGATTGCTGCTGAATCTCACGGGGAGATTGCCAAAATCGAGGAGAGTGGAGCTTGGTGCGTGAGCCTGATGCTGACTATTTTTTGTTTTCTTCTGTAAATTTTTTTTCTCTGCCACCGCTTATCAGCAGAAGAGGAAGTGCGGTGCCTCCACAAATTTTGCAAAGAAAGAGTGGTGGCACCACCTGCAAGCCAAAGCAGAGGAGCGGTGGCACCTCTAAAACAGTGAAGGAGAAGAGTTGTGCTCAAGGCTGGTCTTGCACCGATTTACCGCAATGCCCCCAGAAAAGCCTTTGCCCTTAGAAGCTGTCACTTATTTTTTCCGGGTGAATAGAGATCAGCTCACCAGATCAGCCGAATCAAGGTGAAATGGCAAATCCACCTCTTGCTAACACTTACATCAATGAAGCATCCAAATTAAATGGTGAAAACTACGTAAATTAGAAATTTAAGATGATGACTGTGCTTGAATCCGCTAATGCGTGGTCGATTATGACGGGAGATGAGTTGAGGCCTCCAAGCTGAAAGCAAAATTGACACTGAAGATATTTATTAAAGACAACATCATTTCGCATATCAGAAACTGTAGGACATCCAAGGCAACATGGGACACACTCAAAGGCCTGTATCAAACAACTCATGCAAATCAGGTTTTGTTTCTCAAAATCAAATTGTTGTGAATCAAGATGGAGGCTAATGAAAGGGTAAGCAAATTTATTTCTCGCATTAAAGAACTCAGTGATAAATTGGGTGACATAAGTGAAGTTGTTGAAAGTTCGGATTTAGTAAGAGTCACTCTAAAAGGCTACTATAAAGTGTTTATCTCAGCACTTGCAACCAGATAAACCCCCAAATTTTGAAGAACTTACAAGGATTCTAATTCAAGAAGAAGAACGGATGAAGAACTATGATTTGTATGTTGGAAGTTCAGACCTAGCACTGATGGCGAGAGGTCAATATACACATAGAGGCAAACCATGGAGCAAACCATGGAATGATTTGTATGTTGGAAGTTCAGACCTAGCACTGATGGCGAGAGGTCAATATACACATAGAGGCAAACCATGGAGCAAACCATGGAATGGAGATCACAAGCAGATTTTATAAAAAAAACAAATGTATGGCTCAGACTGATAGAAATAAGATGGTCATCATTGGGGCAAACCAAGACACCTCAATAGAAATCACTATGAGAAGAAATTCTATAGAAATAGAAACTAAAATGGAAGTCACAATGGAAATTTTGCAAATACAAGCACCTCTAAAATTAATGATTTTAAAAATTTGAGATTATTTATTTCTGAAGATGCTTAGTTTGTTGAGACAAACAATGAGAATGCATGGTTCATAGATTCAGGGGCATCTGCACATATGCCTTGTAAGAGAGAATGGTTTGATGAATACATTGAGAAACATGATGGCACTCATATCTATTTAGGAGATAATAGGTCACACCAAGTGCAGGGTTATGGAATAATAAAAGTAACATTATCTAATGGTCAATTGAGAGAGATTCATAATGTCATGTATGTGCCTGGCATTAAGAAAAATTTAATATCTATTTCAACCATAACCGAGAATGACCTGCAGGTAGAGTTTGGCAAGTACAAGTGCCATATCAAATACATTCAAAACCACTTCAAGATTGTTGCTACAGGTTGAAGATGTGGAGGACTGTACAAGCTGGATGTGAGCAAAGATGGTCATCAGGAACTTGCATTCATCACTGTAATCACAACAGAGGAACTTTGGCACCATAGATATGGCCATATTAACCACCATGATCTTGTATTACTTCAAAAGAAATCTATGGTTGAAGGTCTGCCTATAATAAAGAATGAACATTTAGAATGTAGTGCATGTGCCCTTCGCAAACAACATCGAAATTAATTCCTAGTACATCAAGAAAAGAGACAAACTGGTCTGCTTGAATTAATTCATACAGACCTATGTGGACCTATGCAAACTAGATCTTTAAGAGGTGCATCATATTTTCTGACATTTATTGATGATAGATCTAGATACACATGAGTGTACTTCATAAGGAGGAAAGGAGATGTATTTGAATACTTCAAGGAGTTCAGAACCATGACCGAAAAGGAAACAAAAAATTGCATTAAAATTCTCAGATGCGACAATGGTGGCGAGTACGTGTCTGGAGCTTTCAAGAAACACTGTAAAGAGAATGGTATCCAACAATAGTTTACAGTATCGCACACTCCTTAGAAAAATGGGATAGCAGAGCGAAAGAATATGACACTAGTTGAATGTGCACATAGCATGCTACAAGGTAAGCAAATCTCAAATGGTTTTTTGGGCAGAAGCTATGAATATTGTTGTATATTTCAAAAATATCAGTCCCACAAAGAAATTAGAATTTAAAACACCATTTGAGGTCTTCAAAGGATATAAACCACAAGTTAAGCATCTACAAATCTTTGGTTGTAAAGCATTTTCCCACATACCAAAAGATTATAGGAGGAAAGTAGATGCTAAATCACTTGGATGTGTCTTTGTTGGGTATTGCAATGATCACCAAGCCTATAAGTTGTTTCATCTTAGCACTCATAAATTAATTGCTAGTAGAGATGTGGTGTTCCATGAACATACAGATGCAAGTAATAAAACAGAACAAGGGCATAGTCTCACTAATAATGATGAATATGTCAAGTTAAAATCAATAGTTTAGGAGCAGGAAGTGGAAGAGCCACAAGAGAAGCAGGAGGAACAAAATAGAAGAAGCAGTAGTGAAATAAGCAGAAGCATCAGTGAAAGTAGCAGAAGCAGAATGAGTACTTCTACAAGTCAAAGGAAGACACAGCAGAAAGCAGAACGATTATGGATGGAACCCCTGCAAGTAATTTAATGCTAAGAAGGTCAACAAGACAGATTCGTCCCCCTCCAAGGTACAATGATTATGATCTAATGTCTAATATATTGAATACTAGTGAACCAATGAATCAAAAACAAGCCAAAGATAAAGCAGAATGGGTTGAAGCAATGAATGAAGAATATAACTCAATTATGAAAAATCAAACTTGGAAATTGACTGAGTTACCAGAGGATAAGACACCCATAGGCTGTAAATGGTTGTTTAAATATAAGCTTAAATTAGATGGTAGCATAGAAAGATTTAAAGAAAGACTAGTAGAAAAAGGCTATATACAAAAGGAGGGAATTGACTTTGAATATACTTTTGCACCAGTAGCAAAACTAAACACAATTAGAATTCTGGTTGCATTAGCCACACCACATAATTGGAAAATCCATCAATTAGATGTAAAATTTGCTTTCCTAAATGGTGATTTAAAGGAAGAAGTCTACTTAGTTCAACCTGAAGGCTTTGTACATAAAGGTCAGGAACATCTTGTATGTAAACTAAAGAAAGCTACCTATGCATTAAAACAAGATCCTAGGTCATGGTACATAAAGATTGATACCTTCTTTAATCATAAAGTTTTAGTTAAAAGCAAAAGTGATGCTAACCTTTACATGAAGAAAGATAAGGAAGGAAATATATGTTTGATATCTTTAAATGTAGATGATCTAATCATTATAGGGAATGCATGTGAGTTGATTACAGAAATCAAAATCAACTGTCACAAGAGCTTGAAATGAAAGACCTTGGAGAAATACACTATTGTTTGGGACTTGAAGTTTGGAGAGAAGATGGCAAAACTATGGTCACTAAAAGTAAGTATGTAAGGGAAATATTAAACAGATTCAACATGAGTGATTGCAAAGTATCAGCAATTCCTTTAGAACAGAATGAGAAGTTATGCAGTCAAGATGGATCAAAGGATGCAAAAGGTACTTTGTATCGACAGTTGGTGGGAAGCCTGAATTATCTCACTACCACAAGACCAGATATATCTTATGCAATCAACATTTTGAGCTAGTTTATGGCTAAACCAAATGACAACCATTGGATTGCAGCAAAGAAAGTCCTTAGATATCTGAAAGGGACAATGAAATTTGGTCTTTTATACACTGATAAGTTTGATATTCAATTGGCAGGTTTTTCTGATTCTGATTGGACAAGAAATCCAGATGACAAAAAATCTATTATAGGATATACATTCCACATTGGATCCAGAGTCGTATCATGGAGCAACAAGAAACAACCAACTGTTTCTCTATCATCCATAGAAGATGAATACAAAGCCATGTCTAGTGCAACATGTGAAGCTATCTAGTTGAGGAGGATTCTTGAAGACATTGGAGAAAAGAAAACAAAACCCACAAAAGTACATTGTGAGAATCAAAGTGCAGTCAAATTGGCACACAACCCTGTTTATCATGCAAGGACAAAACACATTGAACTGCAACATCATTTTATCAGAGAAAAGATTGAGTCTAAAGAAATTAAACTTCTTTATTATAACAAAAGTGATAATGTCCATGACATATTTACCAAACCTGTTGGAAAGATTCACTTTAAGATCCTTAGGTAGAAATTAGGTGTTGTAGAAAATCCATTTCTACAGTAAGGGGGTATGTTGGAATATTGTAGAAATGATTGCCAAGTATCTAGGTTTAGGGTTGATGTGTACTTTCCATACTTAATATGTAGAGGTTTCAGATCCACTTCTTATGGATCTTGTTGTTGGTTTGCTATAACTATATATTATAATTTCTTCACAGCGATCAATTGAATTGGTTTGACAATTCCTTGTGTAAGCGAGCCACAGAGCTCTGCTCTCTACCTTCTATATTCTTAGTCTATTAGTATTGAATATTTAGTTGTTATGCAAGTATTTCGGGCACCAGTGCATTGTGATTTCAATGAGATCATATGGCTTAGAATCTTAATTTTGCATTAGCCATAACTTGTTGCCAAAATTGTGCTTAAAAGAGACCATTCTCTTGCCATGTCAACCAAATTAGGGTTAAGTGAAATGGTTGCACACATGCTCATCGAAATTCTGCACAAGTGTTTTGAATCCATATTTACATTAAATACAGACCACGCAACAAGTTGCATTGATAAGTACAATAAAGTTTCTAGATTAAATCTATAGAATTTGGACTGCCATGAAAAAAGGGATTAGTACCACATTATCACTTTGTTGAGGTGAGATCAATAAGTAGATTCAAAGCATTAAGATCATAGAATTATGTGCTATTGCCAAGGAATCATTATATCAGTAAATGATTCCACTAAGTGACGAATTGCCAACAAATTAGGTCTAACAAACTGCCTATTTTTAGAAGATCATCAAAGATAACAGAGAGAAAAATGTAATTTTTCCAACAACCCAATCAGAAGGAAATAATTATGAGTTACTAAGGATTCAAGCTCTATGGAGGGTATTAATTTTTTCCACTATTGGAAATATTAATTACTCGTCGATCCACATACAAAATCCATTGACTCTATGAGAGTGTGTAGCTGGTCAATTTTTGTTAGATAGTTTGACATAATGAAGAGTTCATGTCTCTCATGTATCATGTATAAAGCAGGCGAATTAAATTTTTGAAGCTAAGTTTCTAGATAGATAGTTATTAGAGTCTTTAACGTAAGTTGGTAGAAGTTTTTATAAGAAGTAGATTGTAAATATTTAGATGCAGACACATAGACATACAGACAGAGACAGACAGACATAAATACAGAGAAAAAAAGTGCAGAGGAGAAGAGGAAACACCTTGTGAAGATATTGAAGCTCAAGTTTTTGTGTTTTGTGAAAGTGTTGAGAGACGAAGCTCTGTAAAAGGTGAAACATCCTGGTAAATTTCCAAGTTTGTATTTGCGACAATAGTTCTTTGTTATGTCATCACAAGACATATAAATACATAGTTTATTGTTTAATGCAAGTTTTATTTAGCTACACATCTTCTCTAGATTTACCTGAGTGAATGTTGTTTACATTTACTGTTTAGTGAAAGACAAAAAGTATCCATATTTATTTCACCATGTAAAAGTTCTAGTTTTTATCCGGAGAGTGTGCGACACTAGTCTTATCTAATATTTGGTTATATGATATTGTGAGTGAGTCACAATATAGTTGTGTCGCATTTTATCCCTAGTTACCGTCGGTGAAAAGTGTTTTTCATATCCTAAGTCTTTAGACTAAAACTATTAGTTCGAACAAAAGTTGTTTTGTCAAAGAAAAAATTGATAGCACAGGAGTTGGTCACAACCTAAATCCTAGTAGAAGCCAAGTGAGTCTGTCAAGGTAAAAGTGTGTTGGGTGAAAAGTCCCTCGCAGTAATTCCATCGAAGGTATTTTTGGTCGCAATACTTTTTGTTAAAGTTAAAATGGAAAGAAAATTTTATGACGGTGCGGTAACTCAAGTCTACAGCTAAAGCAACTGTCTTTCCCCACATCTGGTATCAAAGCAGGTTTAGGAAAGAAACCTTGTCTTAAAAGGGACAAAGTAATTTTCCAAGGAAAGTTAAAAATTAAAAATGAATTCCACTTTTGGTTCACACATGTCGAGTTTACAAACTCCAATTTTTATAGGAAATAATTATGAGTATTGTTCTCTAACAATGAAGGCTTTGTTCAGAGGTCAATATGTTTGTGAGATAGTTCAGAATGGTTATGTAGAACTAGCATATCAAGTGACGTATAACAATCTCACACAAGCAGAGAAAGATGCCCTAAGGGAACAGATGAAGAAAGATAGAAAATCTATGTTCCATATACACCAAGCCATGCATGAAAGCATACTCCCAAGAGTAGAAACAACAATTATTGCTAAGAAGGAATTGGACACAATGGAGTCCGCATATCAAGGCTTGAACAAGGTAAAGACTTCCAAGTTGCATATTCTGAGAAGATATTTTGAATCTCTGTCAATGAAAGAAACAGAGTCAATAGACTCATTATACACTAGAGTTGTTGGTTTGATAAATCAACTGAAATCTCATGGAGAAACCATAGAATATCATAGGGTTCTCGAAAATTTTGTTAGAAGTATTCCCCCAAGATTTGAATCCTTGGTTGTGACTTTGGAAGAAAACAAAGACATGTCGGTGTTTACCATTTATGGGTTGCAAGATTCATTCATCAATCATGAACACATAATCAATAGATCAAATACATCATTGGAAGGTGCATTCACAGCATAGTCATCTATAATTTGTGGAAGAGGAAGGGGCAGAAAAAATTCTAGAAGCAGAGGAAGAAACTTCTCAAGAGGAGGACATAACAGTAGTCCTGCAAATGTCACTGGTAGAGGACATAATCATAACCCAAGTCACGAAAGTGGTCAGAGGTTTGATAAATAAAAAATTCAATGTCATTTTTGCAATAAATTTGGTCATTATGAATATGAATGCAAGAAGAAGCAGTATGACCAAGGAAAGCAAAGACATAACCAATTGGCATACACCAACACTTCATTGAGTGTAATGTTGATGGCATGTGCATCCCCAATTGAATGCAATACCATCCAAGAAATTCCATGCGACATATGGTATTTAGATTTAGGTTGCATCAATCATAGGACTAGTATTTTAAATTTGTTTTCTAGTCTAGATAATTCAGTTCAAGCTGATGTTACACTTGGAAATAATGTCCAAGTCACTGTTTTGGAAAAAGGTATTGTTGGTATTCTAACCAAATAGGGGGATCAAATGTTTATGCATCATGTTTATCATGTCGAAGGTATGAAGCAAAATTTGTTGAGTATTGGATAGCTGATACAGAAAGGTTATAAAGTCTACATAGAAGACAATCACTGTGTAATTAAATACATACGTCCAAGCAAGTAGTTGATAGAAAAAGTGCCAATGACAAGAAATCACTTGTTTCCATTGAGGATAGTTCCTGACATGGAAGGAAAGACAAATCCAAGAGTTGCATTCAAGGCATAAAGAAAATAAGCAGTCGTGCATTGCGACAAGAAAGAAAATGACAATGCTGAAATTCAAGCGACGTTTCAAATAGAAGTCCAGGATGATTCATGGCTATGGCATTTCAGATTTGGACATCTGAATTTTGGTGGGTTGAAGCAATTTCATACAAATAATATGTTGAAAGGATTTTCATTGATTGACAAACCAAAGAGAGTTTGTGAAGATTGCAATTTCAAAAAGAAGCATAGAGAGACTTTTCCGGTCGAGAAATCATATAGAGCATGCACACCACTTGAGATTGTGCACTCTGATATTTGTGGCCCAATGAATACATCATCCATAGGGGGATGAAATTATTTTCTTAATTTTATTGATGAATAGTCAAGAAAACCATGGGCATATTGTATGAAACATAAATCTGATGCATTTAGTTGTTTTCAGCAGTTCAAGGCACTTGTGGAGAACCAGAGTGGACATCGCATCAAAACCCTAAGGACAAACAGAGACGGTGAATATGATTCAAATTAATTTCTGAATTTTTACAAAATCTATGGCATACAGAAGCAATTCACATCACAGTATACACCTCAACAGAATGGTGTTTCAAAGAGAAAGAACAAAACCATTGTGGAGATGGCACGCAACATGATGGAATCCAAGCATTTTCCAAATGAATATTGGGTTGAAGCAGTCACAACCGCTGTATACATTATGAATTGGTGTCCAACAAAGAGCGTGAAGAACAAGGTTCCTCAAGAAAAATGGACAGGTATGAATCATAGTGTTTCTCATTTAAATTTTTTTGGTTCTGTCGCATATGCTCATGTTCTAGATGAGCTGAGAAATAAATTAGACAAGAAGGGACATAAATGTATTTTTGTTGGCTATTTTGAAAACACAAAAGCATACAAGTTGTATGACCCTGTCGTAAGGAAAGTAATCATCAGTCCCGGCATTCAATTTGTCGAGAATTAATCATGGGATGGAACCGTCGAGAAGAATGTCAAGATTGTGTCAAATGTCGAGCATGGTGACATGATAGAAGAAGTGGTTCAAATACCACATGTAAGTCAACTGGTCATAGCACCGTCGACTCCCATGACACCACGACATAGTTCAACACAAGGAACATCAACACAAGTCATGGCTCAAGCTACGTCGACCAGAACACCAGGAGGACAATAGACTCCATCAAGCAATTCATCGTAGATGACATCGACAAATCCAGTGAAGACAAGAAGTATGTGTGAAATATATGAATCTGGTACACCAAATTCATTCTCTCTCTTTGCATTATTTTCTCAAATAGATGATCCACTAACATTTGAGGAGGTTGTCAACGATGAAGAATGGGCACAAGCCAGGGATGAGGAAATAGAATGCATTGAGAAAAAACAGACATGGGAGCTAGTAGATGTACCAAAAGATAAAGATGTAATCATCATCAAATGGGTTTACAAAACCAAGCAAGATGCTGATGGGAATGTGCAGAAGCACAAGGAAAGAATGGTCACAAGAGGGTGCACACAACAACTCGGTATATATTTCAATGAAACCTCTACACCAATCACACACATGGATACACTCAGAATAGTTATGTCCATCGCTACACAAAACAAATGGCTTGTTTACCAAAAGGATGTTAAATCAACATTTTTGAATGGCTATCTGGATGAAGAATTATATGTGGAACAACCACAAGTCTATGAGGTTCAAGGTCAAGAACACAAAGTGTACAGGATGAAAAAGGCACTCTATGGTTTGAAGCAATCTCCGAGAGCTTGGTACAGTTGTATTGATTCCTATCTCACCGAAAATGGATTTCACAGAAGTGAAAGTGAACCGACGTTGTACACCAAAGTCAATGAGAAAGGTAACATGTTAATTATCTTCCTGTATGTAGATGATTTAATATTTATTGGTGATTTTGGCATAAAATAATTTAGAACAATCATGTAAAGTGAATTTGAAATGACTAATTTGGAGCTCATGGAGTTTTTTCTGGGAATTGAAGTCCAATAGTATGAAAGTGGTATTTTTATATCATGGTAAAAGTATGTAACTGCAGTTTTAAAATGATTCAATATGTCTAATTGCAAGACAACCCCAACACCCATAATAACAGGTTTAAAATTGAGCAAGGATGATAATTGATCAACTGTAGATCCTACGTTGTTTAAAAGGCTTGTTGGAAGCCTTATGTATTTAACAGTGACAAGACCAGACATAATGTATGGAGTAAGTATGATCTCAAGATTCATGGAGTCACTAAAAGACTCTCATTTGCAAGCAAGTAAAATAATTCTAAGGTATCTAAGTGGAACAAAGGATCTTGACATAATGTATTTTAAACTCATTAGATACATTGACAGTGACAATGGAGGCAACACAGATGATAGCAAGAACACATCTGGGTACACATTTCATTTTGGTACAGGTGTTGTGTCATGGGCTTAGAAGAAACAACCTATAGTAACTATGTATTCAACAGAAGCAGAGTATGTCGGAACTACAAGTGCCACATGTCAAGCTATTTGGATGCGGATATTTTTAAAAGACTTGTCACAGAACTAGAGAAAACCAACAACCATTTTTTGCGACAATAGTTCAGCCATTGCTTTGTCGAAGAATCATGTGTTTCACAAGATAACTAAACACGTCGACACAAGGTATCATTTCATAAGAGAGTTGGTTAACAACAAAGAAATTTGTTTATAATTTTGCAGGTCTGAAGATTAGCTTGCAAACATCTTTACAAAACTATTGGAAAAGGATACATTCCAGTATCTGCGAAGTCGTTTAGTAATGAAAAGCTCCACTAAGTGAAATTTTTCATACATAGAGCAAGTTTTAGCTCTAAAAGTTTTTGAGATATTTTGTTTTATAATCCCCATATGCTCATAATTAAGGGGGAGTGTTAAAAATATTAATTACTCGCTGATACACATAGAAAATCAGCCGACTCTGTCAAAGTCTGTAGAAGGTTAGTTTCTATCAGACAGTCTGACAGAATGAAGAGTTCACATCTCTCATATATAAAGCAAGAGAATTAAATTTATGAAGCTAAGTTTCTAGGTACATAGTTATTATAGTCTTTAATGTAAGTCGGTAGAAGTTTTTTATAAGAAGAAGTAGATTGTAATATATGGATAGACATATAGACAGAGAGAGAGAGACATAAATACAGAGAAGAAGAGGAAAAACTCTATAAAGAGATCGAAGCTCAAGCTTCTGTGTTTTGTGAAAGTTTTGAGAGCTGAAGCTCTGTAAAAGGTGAAACATCCTAGTAAATTTCCAAGTTTGTATTTATGACAATAGTTATTTGTTATGCCATCACAAGATATATAAATCCATAGTTTATGGTTTAATGCAAGTTTTATTTAGCCTCACATCTTCTCCATATTTACTTGAGTGAATGTTCTTTACATTTACGGTTTAGTGAAAGACACAAAGAATCCATATTTATTTCACCGCGTAAAAGTTCTAGTTTTTATCCGCAGAGTGTTCGACACTAGTTTTATCTAATATTTGGTTATACGATATTGTGAGTCATTCCCAATATAGTTTTGTTGCATTTTATACCTGGTTACCACTGATGAAAAGTGTTTTTCATATCCTAAGTCTTTAGACTAAGAAATATCATGTTTATAAAGTTGGACCAAAAGTTGTTTTGTCAAAATAAAAGTTGGTCGCACAAGAGTTGGTCTCAACCTAAATCTTGTCGCAATAAAATCCAGTAGAAGCCAAGTGAGTCTGTTGAGATAAAAGTGTGTCGGGTGAAAAGTCCCTCATAGTATCCATTGCAGGTATTTTTTGTCGCAAGAATTTCTATTACAGTTAAAAGGGAAATAAAATTTTATGGCTGCATGATAACTCAAGTCTACCGCTGAAGTAGCCATCTTTACCCGATATCCATGACATTTCGGGGTTAATCATCATTGAGTTTGCTAAATCAAAGGGAACATTGCCATGCTTTTTCTAAGATAAGTAAACCATATCATCATATCTCCGAGGATGATCCAATGGAACTTTGTGTCAACAAATATCCCTTAATGGGGGCCACACTTAGAAATTGAAGATGCCATTATATCTTTTGAAGAAATATAGTTATCATATCACTTATGGAAGAATATTATTTTTATTGGATCACAAATATTGAGGAAACAAATACCATATGTTCTACTGACTTGAGATAATGTGCCATCAATATAGCCACGAATAAGGTAACCAGATCTTTGCTTTGTTGTTAGAATATTTAGCAATCTTACCCCCTAAATAGATCATTGCATCAAATTTCAGCGAAGCATGTTTGGGTTGCTATATGTTGGTGAAAGGAAAATGACTACATAATCAAACTAGATTATCTATGCACAACAGTATCCAATCATGAAAGAGGGAGATCATTTTTATCTTTTACAACACTTTTTATTTTTTATTTACATTTACAAATATCACTACATGATTTGAATGAATTACTTGTGGGTGTTTTCATGTTGGTGCATATTTGTGAAGGAACATTTTATATAAAGCATAAATGATGTAGTGGCTGAATTCATATGTGTTTTTATCTTAGTATTAGGGCTTTCTTAAAGCATAAAGGAAGGTTCAATTGTTGAATATTAGCTCCAATGAAGAAGTTCCACTATACCATTCAAGTTTGAGGAGGTTGAGAAGTTGAAGATTCATCTAGCGAGGTCATCAAAGAATTAACTACTGCAACTCTATATTTAGGAGACTACTATTGGTCTTGATGGTTTATATAGGAAGTGATGATTCTAATTTAAAGTGGTAAGGGAATGGAGGCTCTACAGAATGGAAGAATTTTATTCTTCCCACTCTGTATTTTTCTTTGAAATATTTTTAATATACAAGAAGGAGGCACTATTTCCCAACGAATTTTGCCATGGTCAATTGTCATACTTTGCAATTATTTACGAGGATGCAATTGAGAGCTAGGGATGCCTAGTGATGATTTTCATAGAATCAGTCATGGCAAGTGGGGTTATGTAATATTTTTCTTCTGCACAATTGACTATGAATCAAATATAATTTTCTTGGTTCATCCTTGTGTTTGGATTATTATATAGATTGTTTGAACTGTTCACATTATTGTGATTGCATAAATAGTTTGATTGAAGATCAACTATAATTTTTATTATTTGTTCATCTTTAATAAGATTGATGTTCTTATTCAAATGGCTATTTATTTAACTTTGTTTAGGTAGGTCAGTCATAAAATTTTCTTTTATGCACTAGAAATCCTAATTTTAATCATGCTCTTATGTAGGATAGATTAGGTAGAATAATTTTTAGTTTTAGATTAGAATTTTAGTATTATTTTAATAATCGCAAGCTATAGTTTAACAATTGCTAAATTTGTGTGATTTAGCAGCTGCTAAATCTGTGCATTTACAATTACTGAAATTTGTATTACAGCTAGTTATCTTTCATTTATGCGGGTGCAACAATATATGTTTGTGCGGGTGCAGAAATATATGAGGTAAATGATGTCAATTTGGGATAAAATCTTGCAGACATATAAATGACATATGGGCCTAGTGCAACACTATTTATTCAGAATTTTTCATGAATTATTTTTTTTATTATTAATTATTGAAGTCACAAAAGATTGAAATAAAAACGTTAAGTATGGGTGCAACACTTTAGGGGCAAAAATTAATGAAATCCTTGATTTCTATATATAAGATCATAGAGCTTGCTCTCATCTAGTGCACCATATAGTTTTCTTGGGAAATGGTGATAGAAATAAAAAGTTATATAAAAAACAATCGATGTATCTATTTTTTAAAACTAACGTGTGTCAATTAGAAAAATAATAATAAATAATTAAAACATAGTTTTGAAGGAAAAAATTACGTATTCAGAATCGTAAGATCATACTCTAAAATATTCTAAATTTTCATAAAAAAATTTTGTGTCTATCATAGCAAAACACGCCATCAAAACTAAGCATATTGATAGAGTTCTAAAAGATAAGCAATAGCCATGGTTTATTTTCCCTAACCAATATGTTCGGTAGTTCGAAGCTATTTCCGAACATAATGCCAAACCTTATTTCTGCTGATTTTTTTAATTTAAAAAAGACGCATATGCGTTATAACATATATGTGTTATAGCTTATTAATATTGCATATGCGATATGCATGTGCGTTATAATGTATGTGCATTATATCGCATGTGCATTTTTTCTTAACTAATTTGGTATGAGAGTAAAAAAGAGTAATGACGTCCTTATCCCATTATAATATCATTTAGACTCCCAATATTCCATCCAGATAGTCTGTGGGGTGGCTCATGGCACAACATTACATTGGTTAAGAGGGGGGCGGGGAGTCAAAGGAGAGAGAGGAAGGTGTAGAGGGAATCATGGGAGGGAGGGATGGGTAGGGGACATATGTGGGGGGGATGAAGGGAGGAGAAATATAAAGGGAAGGGAGGGATGGTTATGGGAGATATATGGGGGGGGCGGGAGAGATATGAGGGGTCGACGGTTGTTCATCGATGTCTACAAATGTACGGTCCATAGAATAGAACAAATCATCAGGTACCAGGAATCTTCAAACAAGTGTGTGGGCATCAGTGTAATGAGTGTTTATATGTGTATTAACGATTTCAACGGTTTTCAATATTTAGTAATTAGTATTTATAGTAAGCGGTAAAAATATCATTACTATCATCGTCATCATCATCATAATCATCATCATCATAATCATCATCATAGCCATAGTCATCGTGATCATCATCATCATCATCACCGTGATCATCATCATCGCCATCATCATCGTGATCATCATCATGATCATCATCACCCTCATTGTTCATCATCATCGTCATCATGATCATCATCCTCATCATCATCATAGTCATTATCCTCATCATAATCATTGTCATCATCCTCCTCCTCCTCATCATCATTGTTCATCATCACCATTCCATTGCAAATGCTTGAAAATAAAATCAAAGCAAAGTTTCAACTAAACCTGTCATCATCATCATCATTTTTCCTCATCATCGTCATCCTCATCCTCATCCTCATCATCCTCTTCATCATCATCATCATCATCATCCTCATCATCATCATGGTCATCATCATCATCATTATTATCATCATCATAGTCATCCTCCTCCTCATCATCATGTAACACCCCGGTTTTGACCCCATTGCATTAGATGTATATGATGTATATATTGTAAATAATCATGGTGCAGAGCTAAAGGCCAAGGCGCCACCATTGATTGGTTATGCTATGTTTCGGGTTGAAATTGTCACTGATGGTATATCGGGGCATGCGGCATACATATCATGTTTTGTCATCATGTAAATATCCATCTTTAATTAAATGAACCCAACCAGCTATGCTCACTAAAACCATAATAAAAAGGGCATGATTTTCACAAGGATAAAGGGGGGAATGTCAAACCTTGAACCAATGGGGAAAAATCCATGTGTCACATTCCCTTGTCTTACCCAACTTCCACCATTAAAAAATGCTGCTATTAGTTGGGGCAATTATGGCTAGGAGTGGAGTGTGGCAGGACTACCAGTCCTTCCCCACACGCACACTCCACTAGCAGGTTGACCCTCACGTTGGGAAGGAAAAACCGATCACTGCCATCACTCACGCACTTCTAACTCTCCACTCTCTCCACTACTATGCCATTATTTCCCTTCATTAGAGGAAATTTCAACTCAAAATGGGCCTTTTAACTTTTATTCAAATTTCATGTCATCATGTGTTAACCAATGAAATTGCTTTAAATTTGAAATACCGTATAGGTCTTAAACACTTTTTTAATATAAATTTGGGGATAGCTATCATAAAAAAAACTACTTTTTTTGTTTGTATTTTTAACACATCTCCCTGTGTTTTTCCTCAAATTTCGATCGGGAGAGCTCGTTGGATGCAGAATTAAATTCCGCATCCAATGAGCTCTCCCGATCGAAATTTGAGTAAAAACATAGGGAGATATGTCAAAAATACAAACAAAAAAGTAGTTTTTTTCTTTTCTTCCTCCAAAATTAATAAATATTATTTTATTATTTTAACTATTATTTTATTAGTTCATTTTAGGAGGCCCATTTTGAGTTGAAATTTCCTCTAATGGTCTGCTCATCCTCATGCGGGGACGATAGTCTGAGATTTCCCACGCACAAGCTTCTTTTCATTTTGGTCTCACGCAGCCAGAAAGGGGGAGCCATTTTCGGATGTCATTCACATTCCACAGAGTGGTATCTAGCATGTTTTCCATTCGAATTATAGAGGTCTGATGTAAATTTCCCTCACGCACATGTTGGGAGTCTGTATTTTTCTTCCCCAGTGTCGTATGTGTAATCTTTCCCCGATGGCTTCATTGTTCAGGATGGACTGTTGTTTTCCCCACATTGTGAATCGTGTTCGTTGATACGTTTTGCGGTTGTTGTAGGTTGTTTTGGAGTCGTTTTGGCCATGATAGGGCCAAGAAACACTCAGGAGTTGTTTTCCTTAACCAAGCTGTGAATTGCTTATGTGACTGTGTGTATGCAGTGGTTGGTCTTCAGACCGTGTTGGGAGCAAGGATGGGGGCTTGGTTTGCTTGATAAACCTGGTGTGTTTGGAAACCACACAGACAGAACTAGAGGGATGGATTTCTTCTCCACAACCCCTGAATAGCACTGGAAGGGAAGTTAGGGCCCGAGGGACTATGTAGCAGCGAAGGGACTGATTCCTTGTGTTGGGTGTGGGTGGGTGTCTTAGAAGCTAGGCTAGTTTTGGTGTAGGTGTCCCTAGGTCTGTAATGAGCTCACCAGCTTAGCATTTAGCCTTTCCTAGCTCCTGGATGGCCTGATAAACCCAACTGTGTTGGCTTGGCTGTGTTTTGGTGTACCCTTGGCTATGTCTAAGCCTGCTTGTTCCTTATTCCTTGGGGAATCATGCCCATCTCAGGGGTGGCAGCGTTGCTGAGAGATTAAGGAGCATGCTAGCCTATGGTTGGGTGGAACGTTGCAGCGATGTAGCTGGTTGCGGAACAAGTTCTTTATGAGATAAGTAATCTTGTCTATTTTACTTCTGCAATCACATTACTGTTAATGAATATGATGAACATGTTGAATGCTTATATGAATGTATGTTGCTTCCGTTGTGTATGATAAATAATTATGTATCTGTGTATGTTCTACTTCAATGCATTTTGCTTCAGCATTTTATGAATTCACATGTTCATGGGGCTTGTTGCCCGGATGGTTAAGGCCATGGTAGCGTCCTCTTCATCAGTCGGAGGGTCGGGGATGCCACATTGTGGTATCAGAGCTTGCAAGTTGCAGCATGGACCTCTATGGGCCATGAAAGACCAGTTAGTAAAGGCATGTTTCCTTCTGCCCAGAAGAAATCAGTGAATGACTGGAAAATTCACAAAATTTGTTTAAGTGTTTGAACTATTGGCTCATCGGAACACATAGTGGGAAGGACTTCTGATGTAGTGGAGAGCTAGGCGGAAGCACACCTGACGCAGGACAGTTGGAAGGAAAATTACAAAAAAAATTCTAAGTTTTCATCGGCCATTGGTGGAACTTAGGGGATGCGGGAGCTGCAGTTTTGGCGAAGATCAGTAGAAGACCACAGAAACACCGGCTTGATGTAGTGGTTTGGACTACCGATGCACTAGAAGAAGGTTTGTTGTTCAGACCGCCGATGGACGTTGACGGAAATTAGTTTATCGAGCGCTCGCCATTGCAGATGGCTAGACAACTACATGTCCGATGGGTAAGGCCTCCGATCGCCGACGCCGTAAAGAAAGTTTAAAATTTTTTCTAAGGCCTGAAATCATTGGCTATCGGAAGAAGATAGTACTTCATGCGTCCACCATTGTGGAAACCTAGAGCACTAGTCTTCTGATAGGGAGAAGCTCTGACTGTCGATGCTGGTCAAAAATCAGTTCGTCGATAAAAAAACATTAGCAGATTACGCCAATCGAGAAAGGATCGAAGATGATGAGTTGTCGTTGCGGCTGTTGATCGAACTAACCTGCCAATGCTTTAGTATTGCACTAGACGATGCCGCGATGATAGTGGATTATGGAGCCGACAGAGTCAGTGGAAGATAGAGGAAGTTTTCACTGGCAGAAGAATAAATTTTCAAATATTGTCTAAGTGTTGAGGCCATCGATGATCGATGATAGTTAGTTGTTTGGATTGGTGAAAGCTAGTGGATTGAATGTCCGTCATTGCGGATACCTAGTGAACTATCCTTCTGATGGATAGAGGCTTCAACTGCCAATGCCGTAGTGATTAGTACTTTCGACAACTAATGAATAGAATATAGAAGAGCTGATGCCGCGGAAGACAAGGCAAGAAGAAAATTCAAATTTTCTCTAAGGCACAAGATCATCAGCCATCGGGAAATGTTAGTGGATTGGATCACCGATCAGAAAAAGTTCAATGAAGGTGACCCACCATTGCGGCTGCTTAGTCAACTAGCCCTTCGATGCCGCAACAACTAGTGCTTCCAACCACCGATAGACTTATGGCTGCGGAAGACTTAAGGAGATTGTTGGCCGCCATTGCAGAAAGCTGGGAAACTAACAGGTTATGCTATTGTGGAAAAGACACGGGATAATAGACCATTGCATGCATGATGTAGCAGAAGGAATCAGACAAGTAACTCACCAATCGAAAGTCTAGACGTTTGCTGCATGTTGAGGCCTGGAAAATCGCAGGTAGCAACAGCAAGGGATTCTCCCCAGTCAACGTTCCCAACTAGCCCATGACTGTTTGGTGTAGGGAATTCATCTGGTTTGCGGTCCGGCTACCGTAGGTCAAGTAACAAAAATAAAGGTTTTACCGATTACGGCCCGATCCACTGTATATATTTTTGTATTTCTTACTTAAAGGATGATATGCAAGTTCCTACTTAACATGCAGGGTGATAAAGAGTGTAGGGAGTATTCACAGTGTGATGCGTAGGTTCTTACTTCTCGTCTTAAACTCTCAAGCATCTAAATCACACACAGAGCAAGGAAATAAATCTAACTACCTACCTATCCCTAGGGAGCAAGATGGTAACTTATTAATGAGTAATGTATCTTGTGCATGCATTATAAAGAGAAATTACAGATAGCCGATACTTCTTCCAAAAAAACACGAACAATTAAATATATTTAAACAACCAGATAGCTAATTGCTTAAGAACAACATTCATTACTCATGGTGGCATTTTCATAAAATAAACCAGAAATCATTTAAACAAGAACATAAATCCTGAAAGTCAGAACGATCTCACAGTTAGTGGACAAAAGAAGAAAACGAAATAGTTCCTTTTCAACAAATCCATAGCATAACATTTCGGAACATCCCACCATACTTTCTCCAATAGGAAAACTGTAATTCTTTATTGCAAAAGGAAGTAGTTCTTATTACAATATCTCTTCACTAATCTAACTGGGAAAAAGTCCCTTCTTCATCTAAATCCTCTATATTTATACAAAAGAACAAGACTGTTGGGCTGCCCACAAATAACTCTTGGGCTTCCCCAACTCTTCGCTTCCCAAAATTTACTTTCACTAAGTGTTTACAAAATTTACAACATATTGCAAAAGTGAACAAATGTTCATGAGGAGGGCCCCACTTGATTATTTAGAAATTTCTTCCATGCTAAAGATTCGGAAGCAATACTTTCAAATTTAGAAGGTTCCAAGAATCGAATGTTTATTTTGAATTTTGCAGCCTGGTTTCTGATGGCTTCTATTATAGCTACACTTAGGTGAAGCTGATCTTCTAACACTTACGCACTAATCTCGAAATGATCTACCTCATTCCTTAGGATCTGTTCATCTATAGCGTTAATGTGTTGTATCCTCTTTTCATATTCCTGATACCTTCTCTGGAAAATTTCCAAAAACAGGCTGTGGTCTGGAAAACCATCCATTCTTTGCTCAGCCTTTGTCTGGCATCGATTATAGGTAATCAGCAGCCTCCTGAAGAACTCTGTGCATGCTCCTCTTGTATTTTTAACATCCTTCTTGAATTCTTCGGCCGTGTTGATGGAAAACTCCAACAAATCGTAGTCCTGCTTGAGGGCTTGTTGGTCTTTTGAGGGTAACTCTGTAGGAGTTTCTTCATTAGCTTGTAACCTTTCCATCCTTCCTATTAGGACTTCCAGTATGTCCTGATATCTATCAATAAAATAAGAAGAGGTTTCCCAGATATCTTCTAGCCTATTATCCACCTGCAATACCTTACACCGCTCCTCCTCAATGGCCATCTGTAGCTAGTACGTTCTGTTTCTCTGTGCCAGGAAATGCTATTTGAAATGTTGCAGACTAACCTATTGTTCTCCAAATTCTTCTAAGGCTACTGTCAATGAGGTGATCTCATATTTAATCTCTGCCTTCTGCGCTTGAGATTGTCTTTCACCTTCCTCCAAGGTAGCCTTCTGCAGCTCCAAATTTCCTATCCTACCTAGCAGCTGTTCCTTTTCTGCGTTCAGCTCTTGGTATTCTTGTTGTACTTTCTCCAGATATTCTTGGGTGGTCTCTATAGATATTTTCTCTATTTGGAGGATCTGAAGTTCAGCTTTTGAAGACTTGATTTCCTCTTGCATGTGATGTATCCTCTTTTCATCTTCCTGATACCTTCTCTGCAAAATTTCCAAAAACAGGTTGTGGTCTGGAAAAGCATCCATTCTTTGCTCAGCCTCTGTCTGGCATCGATTATAGGTAATCAACAGCCTCCTGAAGAACTCTGCGCATGCTCCTCTTGTATTTTTAAACACCTTCTTGAATTCTTCGGCCGTGTTGATGGAAAACTCCAACAAATCGTAGTCCTGCTTGAGGGCTTGTTGGTCTTTTGAGGGTAACTCTGTAGGAGTTTCTTCATTAGCTTGTAACCTTGCCATCCTTCCAATCAATACTTCTAGTATGTCCTACGATCTATAAATAAAATAAGAAGAGGTTTCCAAAATCTCTTCTAGCTGATTATCCACCTGCAATACCTTACACCGCTCCTCCTCAATGGCCATCTGGAGCTGGTACATTCTGTTTCTCTGTGCCAGGAAATGCTCTCTGAAAGGATGCAGACTAACCTGTTGTTCTCTAACTTCTTCTAAGGCTGCTGTCAACGAGGTGATCTGGTCTTTAAGCTCTGCCTTCTATGCTTGAGATTGCCTTTCACCTTCCTCCAAGGTAGCCTTCTACAGCTCCAAATTTCCTATCCTACCTAGCAGCTGTTCCGTTTCTACTTTTAGCTCTTGGTATTCTTGCTGTACTTTCTCCAGACATTCTTGGGTGGTCTCCATAGATATTTTCTCGATCTGGAGGATATGAAGTTCAGCTTTTGAATACTTGATTTCCTCTTGCATGTCTTCAAACCTTTTTTTTAACCGATTACTTTCTTCCCTTTCCTTTCTTAAGGTATCTTTGAGTTGAGAAGAAGACTTCTTCGACTGCTCAAGATCCGTCATTATTTTGTCTACATTGTCCTCGGAAGCATGGATCAATGTAGCCCCCGCTCTAATAGTGAACTTGGGGTCTCTGTCCGTCCCATGTACAATAGTCGTATCATTTATCATCTTTCCAGATAGTCCCCCGGTTTCAATCTTCCTCTCGGTCCTTTTTACTATCCTTTTCTTTTCTTTATCATAAAAGATAGTATTAAAATCTAGTACTTCCTCCCCTTTTTTCTGTTCAAATGGGATTAATATAAGGGTGCGGACCATGGCTTGTCTTGGTGTGCTGGAAGTAGGTTCTTGAATGTCGGGTTTTTCCAAGTCCAGGGCTTGACTGTTTGCTACGTCAGAAGCTGATTGTTCTGTCACTGTTTGTGTCAGCTTTATCTTCTCTGCCTCCTGCTTCTTCAGCTCCTCATCTAACTTCCTGTTTCTTTCTTCTTCTTTGCTTTTGGCAGCTTCTTCTGCCTTTCTGGCTACCTCTTGTGCAGCTCTTCTTTTCTCCTCCTTCTCTCCTTTTAGCCATCCTTCGGCTTCTTGGGATAACCTCTGATCTTCTTCATTTCTTTTCCTGGTTTCTTCCTCCTCGGATTTTGCCTGCTCGTCCTATCCCTTTCCACCTTTGGTGGTGATCTTCTTTTTAAACCTTTTCCTTCAGGCCGTCATGTTTAGTGCATTGCGGAAAATGGACTCTTCTCGGTCCCAATGGCTAGTGTATTCAAAAATGGACATTAGCCTCTTTGCAGTGCTCTGCAACCTTGTTACGGGAGTCATTCCTATGGAAAGGCATTTCCCCAAAATGGAACTTCTCCAACTCCTCCACGAATTCATCGGCCTTATTTACCCTAGTAAATTTGTAACTCCCTAATCTGAAAGGAAAAGGTGGGTATGTTGCCTTTTTATGTTCGAATAAAAAACTTCCTATGCCATCTAGGAAGACTTGTCTAACTGCCTCTTTGTGAATTATATAGTCTGTAGTATATTTGGGCAGTAGTGAGGGTGCTCTAGAGCCTCCAAACATTTGGAAATATAGCCCATCCTCAGTCAAGTAATAATCAGCATACTCTTCAATCACCCGAAATGCCTCCTCCGACATACAGTCACATTCTTTTAACAAAATTAGGGTATACAATGGCATAATGAAATGCTCACACACCTCCCTGTAGTGATTGTGGTATTTTTGGACCCACAGTGGCTTAATTGGTGATCTTTCCCGGTCCCAGATGCATCTAAGGTTGGGGAAGGGTTTATTGCATAGTATGCAATCAATCAGTATGGAGCTCATGTAGAACTCTGATTTCTTTTGGGACACCCCCCCTAGTGCTGATGCCATGCAGGCCGAGAATCTATTGGACACAATGTTGGCCCAATTGAAAATAGTCCCCTATGTTGCAATCACATAAAAAATTATTGGCACCCACTCCAATTTGAATATTTTGCCGTGGGCTCTCCCAAAAATCCTATTGAGCCTCAAGCCAATGAACCTGTAAGGGGTTCTTAGGCTTGTGGTGTCATATTCTCTAGTTGGCCTGGTTCTAAATTTTTTTCCAGGCATGAGCATCCTCTTGAGTGTCTCGATGAGGTCCATCCTGATGTCATCCAGTCTTCAGTTAGATATATTTGTGCTTCTAGCAGGTGGTAGGCCAGGGCTACATATCCAGGGCTATAGGCAGCATAATCCTGTTTATCAACATTCTTCAGAATCAAGGTGGTCACATCTACCCTAGGCAGAATCCACCCAATCACCTCAGAGCATGGAAAGAGCTCAGGTCTCGTAGCAATCTTCATTAATGAAGACCTCTCTATGTTGCATAGATGTTCTCTTCCTCAAAGCCTATGTCAGGCACCTCTCAGCGTGTAATCAACCTGTAGATATCTCCCCACTGATACTCAGGCTCTACACCAATTATGCATTCGGTGTCATTGTAAATATATTCGACCCTGGTGATGATTTCAACATCGGGTTCCTCTTCGACTGCGGGGGCCTTCTTCTTTTGACGCTTAGACATCTTAAGTTCCGAGGAATTTCCCTGTCATGTATAAAATTGTCATTTAGGTTCTGTCAGGTTATTCCGGACAATAGTCAAAGATAAGGATAACAATATAAAGGTTTTACCTCATCTACGTTAAACATGACTGTCATTATAAAAATTAACAAAATATGTTCAAACAAATGCTCTTGTCTAAAACTAAAACCAGCTTAGTCCGACAAAGCTCAGATGTGGAAAAACAAGGCCTTTGTCACAAATGAAAACCGTCTCGGGCCCCCTCTCAGCACCATGGCCTACGCATTACGTAGACACCTAAGGAATGAAATCTAAAAAGCTCAAGGGGACGCTACCGATGACAGCACCCTATAAAACTGTATAGGCTCATCTCATGGTCCCTCTTAGACCAGATAATACGATACTTCCGTAGACCGGTTCGGGTTCGAATTCAACCGTGAACAGGGTTGCTCTAATAATGAACTAAAAACAATAATGAGGTCATGGTTTACAGAATGCAGATGACCGGACCAGTGGAAACAAACCCAGTATTCCCCCAGGAAAGCCATGAATTCCTTCCCCAGACCAGCGAACACAAAATGGGGCAACAGATGTAGACATCGTAATGGCCATCTGCACCGGTTTCCTCGATCATTGCGTGCAGGCCGAAAGACCATAACGGCCGTGGAATAAAACATTAAGTAGACCACACAGACACCCCACTAACAGTTACGCCATTCAATTCAAAATATATGCATTTCAAGACGGGAACCTAAGTAAAACCCTAACCGCGGAAACAAGAAAATAGCTCATCCAATCGAATGGAATGGGAAAACGAGTGCAAGGGACTACCTGGAACTGTTGCGCGACTGGTGGGAGGAAAACGATTGAGCTTCCATGGAGGTGCCACCTAGGAACGAGGGTACCAACAACGAGAATCCTGGTTTGCTCGAGTGAAAACGACAGCGTAGAGAAAGTCCAAAAATAACAATAAAATAATAGACCACGCTATTCCAATATATATACACCCTCGGTCAACTATACTCGGTGGGAAAATGCTATCGGTCGATAAAAAGAAAGGGATCAGCGACCAAATCAGCATTGCCTCCATAACGTCGGACGATGAAACAGTTAGGAGAACCACCGAGCCGACGACAGAGAAACAAAATGATACTCGCATCGGAGCTCGCAATATTAAAGCATCGGAGCAATAGAAGGCTGGAGAACCGTAATGGAGAAAACGCAAAAATAAATCAAGTTCCGCAGACCGGAAAAATCTGAGAAAAAACCAACATGACTTTAAGCAAAAAAAAACATCGGTTCTGTGGAAAATAAAATCAAACCATGCCGAAAAGACAACGGTTTTCAAAGCCGCAATGGAGGATGCCGAAAACTCAAGGATCGGTGAAACAAAATGGCGGGGTCGAGAAAAGTTAAGGAAATCATCGAGGAACTTCGTGATGTGCCATCCGCAACTGCGGAAACCGTAGATATAATGCGTTCCGACAGTATCTTAACAAACCATCGATCGACACAGATGAGTGAATAAAGGCATCGGTGAAAGCCAATCTTGAATCGGACCCGGTTTATTGTTACTCCTCCGCAATGGCGGGCACACAGATGACTAGATTTCCGACTTGACAATCCAAAATGCTTCCGATGGCAAAGGTAAAATTAAAACAAAAAAATGAAACATTGCTGGCATGAAAATAGTCTTTCCATAGAACATCAAGCAAACTCGAAAGATGAGCTAAAATGAGTTAAAGGAGGGTCCCAAAAAATTTTGAATTTTGGGAAAATTGTTGCAGCTGCAACAATTGGGGACTACCTAGTGAACCCCAGATTTCTAACTTAACTTCTTCCCAACAAAATACTGTTTTATCGTCTAGCTCACAAGTTGAATTCTTGTAGATGCTTGCATTCCTAAGATGGCAAATACATGCATTTAAATCATTGAAGGCAGTCCATTCTTTGGGAAATGGGAGCACCCACAATATTTGAAAGTATGGATAACTCTTTTGAGGCTTAATAGGTGAGATTTATTTTACTTCTATCTGTGGGTGGTCTCTAGATTGGACACCATAGGATAGTAACATATGGCAAACAGAATTATCCATTTGTTCCTCATTCCCATGCCAACTGCACTTGGTGCCTTTTGAGCTTTTGTTCATTTGAGTCCTCCATCTGCCTTTCTTTTTGAATTTTATTCAGGCTCTTCTATCCATAGTGCCCTTTTGTGTGAGAGAGAAATTTACTTCTCATCTCATGGACAGAGAAGAACTTTTGGCAAATTGATATTCATGTTTCTAATACTTTGCTTGGATATGTATTGTGTCTTTAAGGAGTTTTGACTCTTATCAGCCTTTAGGATTTTTAAAATTATGGCATCGGATCATTTATATATAATAAACTATTTACCTTACTTCCTTTCAGCGGGTCCATTGCCATCACTCCCCAAGACCTCTTAGACCTCTAAATTCTGAGTTCTTTTAAGGGGTTAAGTAGGACTTCAATGAGTGCATGGGAATTCAGGAAAAATACCTACTAGAAGACATTCTATTATTTCCAAAATAAAACGCACAGTATTTTTCTCAAATATTTCAGTTAATCAAGAACCTTGACGTTTTCCATGCAACCAAAAGTTTTCCTATTTATTTAAAACATAAAATAACTAGAAACAAAGCGGTAAATCAAAAAAAAACATCATCAATTTATTTATGTACAAAACATTAAATCAAAAGAAAAAGAAAATTGAGTGCCCACCCCTGAAAATCCTTCAATCTAATGAGTCAAGGGGCTAGGATACATTGCAGACATGAGCTACCTATCCGTGGTCTAATTGTACTATTTCTGAAACCGAAACCATGTTCGCTGATTTACAGTCAATCTCATTAGCCCGAGGAAGTTGAAGGAGATCAGGCTGAAAGTCAATTATATTGCTGGCATGATATCTTAGTTCAAGCTCCATTAGATAATTTCCCAGAACAGAATTAGCAGATTCATTTCCTTCTCCCAACTTAGTGACAGTGTGTTTCAGGTAAGATTCTCTTAAAATTTTGATCTGATTTGGGGTACCCTTATGAGGTAACCATAAGTGAGACCAGTCTGAAGCAAAATACCCCTTTAGCCTGGCAGACCAATCTCGGTTCAGAATAAGCCCATATCCATCTGGTATGTCAGCCACCATAATATCAATAAATTGACATATCTTGTTGTTTGTAGATAAATGAATGAGAACATTCCTCATTTCCCCCACTACTTTGACACTAGTTCTATCTAGTTGAATAACCTCCCATGCAGTGGGTTTTGGCTTCCCATTAATTTTCTTGCAAACTGCGAGTGGCATAACATTCACCGACGACCCAGAGTCTACCAAACAATTATGTTCCTTACGGTTCAAGATTTCTAGAGTCAACAGGAAATGTGGGGTTTTGGCTTTCTCTTACCAAGTTGATTCGACGTCTTCTTCCATCGGTTGATTTTCAGTGGGCACTTCCTTTCCTGGTTCCTCAGTTTTTCCAGTGTTTCCTTTGTTAACACCTTGTCTTTCTATAAGCTTGGCATGCTCATTGATTTGTTCCGTCTCTTGGCTGAAAAAGGTAACTTTGGGTATTTCATCCTCAGTATCATTCTTTGACTGTCCCCTGACATTCGTTTGCAACTTATTAATATTTGAGACTATTGCGTTGTCTTTAGTTACCAAATTAGGGGCTTTTGTTGTTGTTGGTACCTTTTCAGGTTTAAGCGTGCTTTTTTCTGTATCGAAAAGTGAGACACAGTCCCATAAGAACATGGTATCATCTTCTTGTTTATCTATGGTCTTATTATTATTTTCGTCTTCATCACTGTCTTCTATCAATTTAGAATCCAAGAGTTGGTTCATTACCAATGTCATCAAATTTAACCATTGAGGACAACTCTTTTAAGAATGGGGTTGTTGGTGAAAAGTACACAAATTATCCTTGCCCACCTCTATCAAATTCCTAGATGTTGAATTATGTGGAGGGGTCTTGAATTGGTTGTTATCCTCTCTTTTTTAGTAGGGCTTATAAGCTTTCCAAGCTTCCTTTTATTTCTCCAAATCTATTATTCTGTTGGAGATTTTTTGCATCATTTTTAACATTCCCTCAAAATCATGTGATTGCTCCTCTTTAGGTTTAGATAGCAATAAGGCTCTTTTCCCTGCACTTTTTTCTCCAGGTTGCTCGGGATAATCTTCTATACTTTCCCTTTCAGCCTCTTCTCTTTCTGCTTCTTCGTAAGTCTCTGCTAATGTAGGTTTGGCCTTCATTTTGCCAAACATGGACAACTCAAGTCCCAGAGCCGAGCTATAATATTCAATCAGGACCTTGTCTGAGGGTCTATCAGTTTCAGAAAAATTCTTAAGATAGGGTGTGAATCTTTGGGTAAAACTATGCACCTTCTCTTTTCTTTCCTTCGTTAAATAGCATAGTCCTTTCATGAGTGTTGCATGCATCTTTTGGGCTGCATACTTGCCTCTAAAAATTGTTTCAAAGGTATCCCAATCTAGGATAGAGTTTGCAGGAAAATCAAAATACCATGATGTTGCTGCGCCTTTAAAAGTGTGTGGGAAAAGTCTACAAACTACATCTTCATATTCCCCAGCCCTTAACCCTTCTATTGCCAAATAGAAACTTTGCAAGTGGTCATCTACGACAACCTTCTCATCAGGATCAAACTTAAGCAGCAACTTCTCAAAATCTTGAGGTAGGTTGTGCAATGGAAGTATTAGGTTTAAGGGTGATCTCGCTTTCCAAGCCGGTGGTGGGTTGGGCTGATTTACATTTATACCTTCCATGAACAAAGGTGAAATAACAGGAGTCTGAATAAGGAGAACCGTAAGGTGAAAACAGGCTTACTTGCTTCAAAGGTGGAACCAATTCCTGTAAGGTCGTTTCTACAAGTTCTTCCAAACTCTAAACACCATTGATTCTTCCAATATAAGACGATCCTCCCTCTTGGATTTTCTTAAGTACTTGGGTCAGGACAAAAAGCTTTCGAAAAATATCACTGGTGAGGTACACTCTGGAAAATGGGTTTCCTCGGCCAGCCATGCACTGGCGGCCCTCCTTCTAGCGCCAGAAACTGTTGAGGCCTGGAAAATTGCAGGCGGCAACAACAGGGGATTCTCCCTAGTCTACATTCCCAACTAGCCCGTGACTGTTTGGTGTAGGGAATCCATCCGATTTGCGGTCCGGCTACCGTAGGTCAAGTAATAAAAATAAAGGTTTTACCGGTTGCGGCCCGATCCACTGTATATATTTTTGTATTTTTTACTTAAAGGATGATATGCAAGTGCCTACTTAACATGCAGGGTGATAAAGAGTGCAGGGAGTATTCACAATGTGATGCACAGGTTCTTACCTCGCGTCTTAAACTCTCAAGCATCTAAATCACACACATAGCAAGGAAATAAATCTAACTACCTAGCTATCCCCAGGGAGCAAGATGGTAACTTATTAATGAGTAATGTATCTTGTGCATGCATTATAAAGAGAAATTACAGATAGCCAATACTTCTTCCAAAAAAACATGAACAATTAAAGATATTTAAACAACCAGATAGCTAATTGCTTAAGAACAACATTCATTACTTATGGTGGCATTTTCATAAAATAAACCAGAAATCATTTAAACAAGAACATAAGTCCTGAAAGTTAGAACGATCTCACAGTTAGTGGACAAAAGCTGAAAACGAAATAGTTCCTCTTCAACAAATCCATAGCATAACATTTGAACATCACACCATACTTTATCCAACCGGCAAACTGTAATTCTTTATTGCAAAAGGAAGTAGTTCTTCTTACAATATCTCTTCACTAATCTAACTGGGAAAAATTCCCTTCTTCATCTAAATCCTCTATATTTATACAAAAGAACAAGACTGTTGGGCTTCCCACAAATAACTCTTGGGATTCCCCAACTCTTCGCTTCCCAAAATTTACTTTCACTAAGTGTTTACAAAATTTACAACATATTGCAAAAGTGAACAAATGTTCATGAGGAGGGCCCCGCTTGATTATTTAGAAATTTCTTCCATGCTGAAGCTTCGGAAGCAATACTTTCAAATTCAGAAGGTTCCAAGAATCGAATGTTTATTTCAAATTTTGCAGCCTGGTTTCTGATGGCTTCTATTCTAGCTGCACTTAGGCAAAGCTGATCTTCTAACACTTGCATACTAATCTCGAAATGATCTACCTCATTCCTTAGGATCTGTTCATCTATAGTGTTAATGTGTTGTATCCTCTTTTCATCTTCCTGATACCTTCTCTGCAAAATTTCCAAAAACAGGCTGTGGTATGGAAAAGCATCCATTCTTTGCTCAGCCTCTGTCTGGCATCGATTATAGGTAATCAACAGCCTCCTAAAGAACTCTGTGCATGCTCCTCTTGTATTTTTAACATCCTTCTTGAATTCTTCGACCGTGTTGATGGAAAACTCCAACAAATCATAGTTCTGCTTGAGGGCTTGTTGGTATTTTGAGGGTAACTCCGTAGGAGTTTCTTCATTAGCTTGTAACCTTGCCATCCTTCCTGTCAGGAATTCAAGTATGTCATGAGATCTATCAATAAAATAAGAAGAGGTTTCCCAAATATCTTCTAGTCGATTATCCACCTGCAATACCTTACATCGCTCCTCCTCAATGGCCATCTGTAGATGGTACATTCTGTTTCTCTGTGCCAGGAAATGCTCTTTGAAAGGCTGCAGACTAACCTATTGTTCTCTAACTTCTTCTAAGGCTGTTGTCAACGAGGTGATCTCCTCTTTAAGCTCTGCCTTCTGCGCTTGAGATTTCCTTTCACCTTCCTCCAAGGTAGCCTTCTGTAGCTCCAAATTTCCTATCCTACCTAGCAGCTGTTCCTTTTCTGTGTTCAACTCTTGGTATTCTTGTTGTACTTTCTCCAGATATTCTTGGGTGGTCTCCATAGATATTTTCTCTATTTGGAGGATCTGAAGTTTAGCTTTTGAAGACTTGATTTCCTCTTGCATGTCTTCAAACCTTCTTTTTAACTGATTACTTTCTTCCCTTTCCTTTCTTAAGGTATCTTTGAGTTTAGAAGAAGACTTCTTCAACTGCTCAAGATCCATCATTATTTTGTCTACATTGTCCTCAGAAGCATGGATCAATGTAGCCCCCTCTCTAATAGTGAACCTGGGGTCTCTGTCTGTCCTGTGTACAATAGTCGTATCATTTATCATCTTTCTAGACAGTCCCCCGGTTTCAATCTTCCTCTCGCTCCTTTTTACTATCATTTTCTTTTCTTTATCATAAAATATAGTATCAAAATATGGTACTTCCTCCCCTTTTTTCTATTCAAATGGGATTAATCTAAGGGTGGGGACCATGGCTTGTCGTGGTGTGCTGGCAGCAGGTGCTTGAATGTCAGGGTTTTCCAAGTCCTAGGCCTGACTATATGCTGCGTCAGAAGCTGATTGTTCTGTCAATGTTTGTGTCAGCTTCATCTTCTCTGCCTCCTTCTTCTTCAGCTCCTCATCTAACTTCCTGTTTCTTTCTTCTTCTTCGCTTTTGGCAGCTTCTTCTGCCTTTCTGGCTGCCTCTTGTGCAGCTCTTCTTTTCTCCTCCTCCTCTCCTTTTAGCCATCCTTCAGCTTCTTGGGATAACCTCTAAGCTTCTTCATTTCTTTTCCTAGTTTCTTCCTCGTCGGATTTTGCCTGCTTGTCCTGTCCCTTTCCACCTTTGGTGGTGATCTTCTTTTTAAACCTTTTCCTTAAGGCCGTCATGTTTAGTGCACTGCGGAAAATGGACTCTTCTCGGTCCTAATGGCTAGTGTATTCAAAATGGACATTAGCCTCTTTGCAGTGCTCTGCAACCTTGTTACGGGAGTCATTCCTATGGAAAGGAATTTCCCCAAAATGGAACTTCTCCGACTCCTCCATGAATTCATCGCCCTTCTTTACCCTAGTAAACTTGTAACTCCCCAATCTGAAAGGCAAAGGTGGGTATGTTTCCTTCTTATGTTCGAATAAAAAACTTCCTATGCCATCTAGGAAGACTTGTTTAACTGCCTCTTTGTGAATTATATAGTCTGTAGCATATTTGGGCAGTAGTGAGGGTGCTCTAGAGCCTCCAAAGATTCGGAAATACATCCCATCCTCAATCAAGTAATAATTAGCATACTCTGCAATCACCTAGAATGCCTCCTCCGACATGCACTCGCATTCTTTTAAGAAAATCAGGGTATACAATGGCATAATGAAATGATCACACGCCTCCATGTAGTGACTGTGGTATTTGTGGGCCCACAGTGGCTTGTATGCTGAGTAAATTGGTGATCTTTCCCGGTCCCAGATGCATCTCAGGTTGGGGAAGAGTTGATTGCATAGTATGCAATCAATCAGTATGGAGCTCATGTATAACTCTGATTCCTTTTGGGAAACCCCCCCTAGTGCTGATGCCACGTAGGCTGAGAGGCTATTGGACACAATGTTGGCCCAATTGAAAACAGTCCCCTATGTTGCGATCACATAGAAAATTATCAGCACCCACTCCAATTTGAAGCTTTTGCCGTGGGCTCTCCCAAAAATCCTATTGAGCCTCAAGGCAATGAACCTGTAAGGGGTTCTTAGGATTGTGGTGTCATATTCTCCAGTTGGCCTGGTTCTAATTTTTTTTCCAGGCATGAGCATCCTCTTGAGTGTCTTGACGAGGTCCATCCTGATGTCATCTAGTCTTCAGTTAGATATATTTGTGCTTCTAGCAGGTGGTAGGCCAGGGCTACATATATAGGGCTATAGGCAGCATAACCCTGTTTATCAACATTCTCCCGAATCAAGGTGGTCACATCTGCCCTAGGAATAATCCACCCAATCACCTTAGAGCATGGAAAGAGCTCAGGTCTTGTAGCAATCTTCATTAATGAAGACCTCTCTATGTTGACGTAGATGTTCTCTTCCTCAAAGCCTGTGTCAGGCACCTCTCGGCGCGTAATCAACCTGTAGATATCTCCCCACTGATACTTGGGCTCTACACCAATTATGCATTTGGTGTCTTCGTAAATATATTCGACCCTGGTGATGATTTCAACATCGGGTTCCTCTTCGACCGCGGGGGCCTTCTTCTTTTGATGCTTAGACATCTTAAGTTCCGAGGAATTTCCCTGTCATGTATAAAATTGTCATTTAGGTCCTGTCAGGTTATTCCGGACAATAGTCAAAGATAAGGATAACAATATAAAGGTTTTACCTCGTCTGGGTTAAACATGAATGTCATTATAAAAATAAACAAAATATGTTCAAACAAATGCTCCTGTCTAAAACTAAAACCAGCTTAGTCTGACAAAGCTCGGATGTGGAAAAACAAGGCCTTTGTCACAAATGAAAACCGTCTCGGGCCCCCTCTCGGTGCCATGGCCTACGCATTACGTAGACACCTGAGGCATTAAATCTAAAAAGCTCAAGGGGACGCTACCGGTGACAACACCCTATAAAACTGTACAGGCTCATCTCATGGTCCCTCTTAGACCAGATAATACGATACTTTCACAGACCGGTTCGGGTTCGAATTCAACCGTGAACAGGGTTGCTCTAATAATGAACTAAAAACAATACTGAGGTCATGGTTTGCAGAATGCGGGCGACCGGACCAGTGGAAACAAACCTAGTATTCCCCCAAGAAATCCATGAAAGCCTTCCCCAGACCGACGAACACAAAATGGGGCAACAGGTGTAGACAACGTAATGGCCGTCTGCACCGGTTTCCTCGATCATTGAGTGCAGGCCACAAGACCATAATGGCCATGGAATAAAACATTAAGTAGATCACACAGACCCCCCCACTAATAGTTACGCCATTCAATTTGGAATATATGCATTTAAAGATGGGAACCTAAGTAAAACCCTAACCACGGAAACAAGCAAATAGCTCATCCAATCGAATGGAATGGGAAAACGAGTACAAGGGACTACCTGGAACTGTTGCGAGACTGGTGGGAGGAAAACCGTCGAGCTTCCATGGAGGTGCCACGTAGGAATGAGGGTATCGACAACGAGAATCCTGGTTTGCTCGAGCGAAAATGATAGCGCAGAGAAAGTCCAAAAATAACAATAAAATAATAGACCACGCTATTCCAATATATATACACCCTAGGTCAACTATACTCGGCGGGAAAATGCTATCGGTCGGTAAAAAGCAAGGGATCGACGACCAAATCAACATTGCCTCCATAATGTCGGACGGTGAAATAGTTAGGAGAACTGCTGAGGCGACGACAGAGAAACAAAATGATACTCGCATCGGAGCTCGCAATATTAAAGCATCGGAGCAATAGAAGGCTGGAGAGCCACAATGGCGAAAACGAAAAAATAAATCAAGTTCCGTAGACCGGAAAAATCGGAGAAAAAACCAACATGACTTTAAGCAAAAAAAAACATCGGTTCCGCGGAAAATAAAATCAAACCATGCCAAAAATACAATGGTTTTCAAAGCCGCAATGGCGGATGCTGAAAACTCAAGGATCGGTGAAACAAAATGGCGGGGTCGAGAAAAGTTAAGGCAATCATCGAGGAACTTCATGATGTGCCATCCGCAACTGCGGAAACTGTAGAGATAATGCGTTCCGACAATATCCCAACAAACCATCCGACAGTATCCCAACAAACCGTTGATCGACACAGATGAGTGAATAAAGGCATCGGTGAAAGCCAATCTTGAATCAGACCCGGTTTATTGTTACTCCTCCACAACGGCGGGCACACAGATGACTAGATTTCTTACTTGACAATCCAAAATGCTTCCGATGGAAAAGGTAAAATTAAAACAAAAAAATGAAACCTTGCTGGCATGAAAATAGTATTTCCATATAACATCAAGCAAACTCGAAAGCTGAGCTAAAATGAGTTAAAGGAGGGTCCCAAATTTTTTTGAATTTTGGGAAAATTGTTGCAGCTGCAACACCACGGAAACTGAAGTAAGAACACTTTCCACCATTGCAGTAGTCTAGGACACTATCCACCCAATGGTTCGACAACTGATAATATCTGTGGAACCCACAGTGAGATCGCTTTTCGCTGTTGCGGCTGCCTAGAAGACTAATCGTCCGATGCAATAACATAGCCAATCGTCGACACAGAGGAGGTAAGTTTCCATTTGGATCACCGCAATTATGGGAAGTATAGTGACTTGGATTGTTGATGTGTAGAGGGTTAGACCTACTGAGATAGGCTTATGGCCATGGAAGACATAGAAGGTTTATGGGCCGCCATTGTAGAAGCCAAGATGACTAACCACCCTATGCACAAGACACTCGACCACCAATGCAACGCATAGGTCGGTTTTATCTCTGATTAGGTTTGGAGAGTTGGAGGTGGATTCGATACAATGGAAGGAAATAAGTGAATAGTCCTCTGTGTCGCCAATGCAAATCAGAAGCTTGGCGATTTACCCGTCGAAACGTCGAAAAATTTGTGCGGAAGAGACTCGATGAAGAGAAGGAAACTTTGGGTTTTTCAAAGTGGAAATTTTCTCAACAAATTCTAATTATTTTGGCAGATTTTAGCAGACTTTCCATGGTCACAGAGCTGAATATGAAATACAGAAAATTCTGTGTTTTAGCATAATTGTTGTTTTATGATTTCCAGAAGAAAAGGTAAGTGATTTTGATTTATATTAATATTATGCATCTAACAGTCTGATACAAACACATTTGTAGAACTTTAGATAACTTCTAAGAGCAGTACTCTGGAGAGAACAGTGTGGTAAAGCCATAGGTGGTTCAACCATGAGAACCCATCATGGGTATGATGCTCGAGATTCTTACGAGCTAGCAGAAGATGCCATGGGAGAAAATGTCTATAATGGAAATGATGACATAGAGTCTAATGGAAGGAGATTCCAGGGGACATCATCCGAGATTGCAGCCACCATGAGAAGCTTGATCAAATCCAAGGAAGAGCAGCATCAGTTGAATACTGCAATGTTGTAGAGTTTGACAGACTTGCAAAGAAAGATAGACTCTGGGAGAGGTACAACAAGACCATAAGGCAGTAAGAGAAGTACTAGGAGAAGGAGAAGGACTTCTAGTGGATCATCTGATTTTGAAGTATCCACTGGGGATACAAGCTCATCTCCTCATAAGAAAGGAAGAAGGAACCATAGGGATCACTCTCGAGATGAATTTAGGAAAGCTAAACCTTCTACATTTGATGGTGAAGTAAAGACTGGACAAGAAGCTGAAGCTTGGCTTCTTGGGATAAAGAAGTATTTTCAAGTGCATGATTATTCAGGAAACATGAAGGCAAGAGTTGCCATATTCAATTTGCATGGAAGAGCATCCTTTTGGTGGGAACACTTCAAGCAAGTAAAGAGGATCAGTGAAAGGAGACTTAAGTGGAAATAGTTCAAGAAGTATTTCAAGCAGAAATACCTCTCTGACAGGTATTATGATGACAAGATTAAGGAGTTCCATGAGCTAAGATTGGGACAACAGACCATGGAATAATATGCAAATAAGTTTTTGGTACTATTGAGGTATGTCCAGTACATCAGATATGAAAAAGTGAAGGTCCAACATTTTCTGAGTGGATTGCCTCAGTCTTACAAAGATAGAATCAAGTTTTATGAACCTAGAATTCTTGAGGAAGTAATAAGGAAGGATAAGTATTGCTATGAGCAAAGAAAAGGTAAGCCGAATTACCATAAGGCATGGAAGGACAAGAAGAATGAGAAGTTTGACCAAAGAAAGAAATGTTTCAAACCTTCTAACTTCAGGAATCAGTAGAAGCAGCCATCCCAAGCTATGAGTAAGCCAGTTGGAGTGATAGGAGAAAATCCTAAGGATCCACAATAGATTAGAGGGCCACTTCAATGTTGGAAATGTGGAGGACCCCACATGCGCAGAAATTGTCCACTCGAGAATGAGAGTGTGAGGCCAGCTTTCAACATTCAAGAAGTAGAAACAGTGGGTCAAGTAGCAAGGGTAGTCCCTAGGATTTATTCAGCACTGGAGGACCACCAGTCGGATCACCAGTCAGCTGTGGTTGAAGTTGCAGGTGAGATTGTTGAACAATCTATTTCTAGTTTGATTGACCCTTGTTCTACTCACAGTTACATTACTCCTAGAGTAGTGGATATTTGTGCTTTTAAGAAGGTAAAGCATAGGAATTCTTGGTTAGTCCAGCTAGCCATTGGAACTAAGAGAAAATTTAGTGAAGTGGTAGAGAGATTCCCATTGGTCATGAATGGAATGGTCACTTGTGTAGATTTGAATGTTCTACCACTTGGTTCCTATGATATTCTCATTGGAATGGATTGGTTAGAAGCTCATAGGGTAAAGCTTGACTGTTATAATAATACTTTCGAATGCATGAATGAAGAAGAGGACCTAGTAGTTGTGAAAGGTATTCCAAAGGTGATTTCAGTACGACAGGTTTCAGCAATGCAGTTAAAGAAGTTCTATAGGAAGGGTTTCCAGTTGTATGCAGCTTAGATTTTGGAGGAAACAGACTCTCAAGGTTGGAGGACTATCAGGTGTTACAGGAATTCAGGGATGTGTTCCCTGATGAGATTCTAGGGCTTCCTCCAAAGAGGGACATTGACTTCACTATTGAACTTGTGCCAGGAGCAACACCAATGTCCAAGGAACCCTATAGGATGAGTACACCGGAGATGCTAGAGTTGAAGATGCAACTGCAAGAGTTGTTGGAAAAGAAGTATATCCAACCAAGTGTGTCTCCCTGGGGAGCACCAGTTCTATTTGTAAAGAAGAAAGATGGTACACTCAAGTTATGTATTGATTACAAATAGTTGAACAAGGTTACTATGAAGAATAAATATCCTTTTCCTAGGATTGATGACCTCTTTGATCAAATGAGAGGAGCAAAGGTATTTTCCAAGATTGACTTGAGGTCTGGTTACCATCAGGTGAGAATCAAGGATGAAGACATTCATAAGACAACCTTCAGGACAAGGTATGGACATTATGAATTTGTAGTCGTACCATTTGGCCTCACAAATGCACCAGCTACATTTATGTGCCTTATGAATAGTGTCTTCAGTAGATATCTGGATAAGTTTGTTCTTGTCTTCCTTGATGACATTCTTGTTTATTCTAAGAATGAGGAAGAACATGAAGAGCATTAGAGATTGACATTGAAATTGCTCAGGGAGCATTAACTGTATGTGAAACTGAGCAAGTGTGAATTCTATAGAGATAGAATTCAGTATTTGGGTCACATTATCTCAGAGGAAGGTATATCTGTGGACCCTGAAAAGATTGAAGCCATTATGAATTGGCCTACTCCAAGAAATGTGATAGATGTAAGATCTTTTATGGGACTTGTAGGATACTACTGGAGATTCATTAAGGGATTCTCCAAAGTTGCACATGCCATCACTTCTTTGCAAAAGAAGGGGATGAATTTCAAATGGACATCGAGGTGTGAAGAAGGTTTCTAGCGATTGAAGAATCTTCTCACCAGTGCACTCGTATTGAAAGTTGCAGACCCAGAGAAAGATTTTGTGGTGTGTACTAATGCATGCGGACAAGGGCTTGGAGGAGTCCTTATGCAAGACAACCACGTGATATGTTATGAGTCAAGAAAACTGAAGGAGCATGAGAAGAACTATGTCACTCATGATCTAGAGCTTGTAGCCATAGTACATGCCCTCAAGATGTGGAGGGATTACTTGATGGGTAGGAGATTTGGGCTCATAACAGAACATTGTGGTCTGAAGTATTTTTTTGATCAGCCTACTCTGAATGCTAGGCAAGCAAGATGGCTGGAGTTTTTATGTGAGTTTGATTTTGAAATCAAGCACATAATGGCAAAGGAAAACAAGGTAGCGAATGCACTCAGCAGGAAGATGCAAGAAATGCATGTGGCATCTCTTAGTATTTGCCAATCGGATTTGAGGCAGCAAATTGTTAGTCATGCTACTGGAGATGAATTGTATGAGCAAGTAAAAGACAAATTGCAACAACAAAGTCTTGAGAAGAGGTATGAGGGATATAAATTGGAAGAAGATGGACTTCTCACTTATAAAGGTAGAATTTATAATCTAGATGTAGCATATTTGAGGGGAGTTGTTATGGATGAAATCCATCAAGCTCCGTATTCTGGTCACCCAAGATACCAAAAGACCATTGCTACAGCTAGAAAGTAGTACTTTTGGCTAGGAATGAAAAGGGATATGGCTAAGTACATTTCGAGGTGTATGAAATGTCAATAGGTAAAGGTTGAGCATCAACACCCCGCAGGTTTGTTGCAGCCTTTTCTAGTTCCGGAATGGAAATGCGAAGTTAATTCCATGGATTTTATTACAGGATTTTCGATGACTTGGAGACAACATGATTCCATCATGGTTGTGGTGGAAAAGTTCACAAAGGCAATGCATTTTATACCGGTTAAGTCTACGCATAAGATCGATGACATTGCAAAGATCTTCATGAAGGAGATTTTCAAATTGCATGGATTGCCTAAGGAAATAGTCTCTGACAGAGATGTCAAGTTTACTTCCAACTTTTGGGTACAAAGCTAAAATTCAGCACTGCATACCATCCTCATACGGATGGGCAGACAGAGAGAGTTAATCAGATGCTTGAAGACATGTTTCGCATGTACGTGATGGACAAACCAACCAAGTGGGAATATTACCTACACTTGGTAGAGTTTGCTTATAAAAATGGATAGCAGGAATCCTTGGGGATGAGTCTGTATTAAGCTTTGTATGGAAGAAGGTGTAGGACACCAGTGACTTGGGATAACCCAGTGAATAGGATTATGCTTGGACCAGAATTGCTCAAGGAGATGGAGCAAGAGGTTATAAATATCAAGCAGAATCTGAAAGCAGCACAGGATAGACAGAAAAGCTATGCAAATAAGCATAGGGTGAACATGGAGTTCAGTGTTGGGGATCATGTTTACCTCAGAGTGAGGGTAAATAAGAGTTCTTTGAATCTTGGAAGTTGTGCCAGGTTGTCACCAAGATATTGTGGGCCATTTGAAGTGCTTGAAAGAATAGGGCCAGTTGCATATAGACTTGAATTGCCTGCTAGCACTAGGGATCATAATTTTTTTCATGTTTCTTTGCTTAAGAGATATGTACATAACCCTAACCATGTGATAAATTGGGATGTGATTCAGGTGGAACCCGAGGGAGAGTTCTGAATCGAGCCAATGTGCATCCTCGATAGGAAGGTCACAATGCTCCGGAATCGGGCCATAGGGCAGGTAAAGGTGCAATGGGAGCACTACAGACCTGAAGAGGCTACATGGGAGCTGGAGGATGCCATGCGATTGGCACATCCATTTTTGTTTAATTCTACTGAACATTGAGGCGATACCAGTGTAGCATTTTGTTCAATTTTGTAAAGCACCAAGGACAGTGGTATTGAAGGGGGAGGGGAATGTAACACCTCGGTTTTGACCCCGTTGAACTAGATGTATATGATGTATATATTGTAAAAAATCATGGTGCGGAGCTAAAGGCCATGGCCCCACCATTGATTGGTTATGCTATGTTTTGGGTTGAAATTGTCACCGATGGTATATTGGGGCATGCGGCATACATATCAAGTTTTGTCATCATGTAAATATGCATCTCTAATTAAATGAACCCAACTAGTTATGCTCACTGCAACCATAATGAAAAGGGCATGATTTTCACAAGGATAAAGGGGGGAATGTCAAACCTTGAACTAATGGGGAAAAAGACATGTGTCACCTTCCCTTGTCTTACCCAACTTCCACCATTAAAAACTATTGCTGTTAGTTGGGGAAGTTATGGATGGGAGTGGAGTGTGGCAGGACTGTCAGTCCTTGCCCACACGCACACTCCACAGCAGGTTGACCCTCACGTTGGGAAGGAAAAACTGATCACTGCCATCACTCATGCACTTCTGACTCTCCACTCTCTCCACTACTACGCCATTCTTTCCCTTGTCTATTCATCCTCACGCGGGGATGGTAGTCTGATATTTCCCACACACAAGCTTATTTTCATTTTGGTCTCATGCAGCCAGAAGGGGGGAGCCATTTTTGGATGTCATTCACGTTCCACAGAGTGGTATCCAACATGTTTTCCATCCTAATTCTAGAGGTCTGATGTAAATTTCCCTCACGCACAGGTTGGGAGTCTGTATTTTTCTTCCCCAATGTGGTCTGTGTAAGCTTTCCCTGGTGGCTTCATTGTCCAGGCTGGACTGTTGTTTTCCCTACATTGTGAACTGTGTCCGCTGATACATTTTGAGGCTGCTATAGGTTGTTTTGGATACGTTTTGGCCACGATAGGTCTAAGAATGACTAAGGAGTTGTTTTCCTTAACCAAGCTATGAATTGCTTGTGTGACTGCGTGTATGCAGTGGTTGGTCTTCGGACTGTGTTGGGAGTAGGGATGGGGGCTTGGTTTGATTGATAAACCTGGTGTGTTTGGAAACCACACAGACAGGGCTAGAGGGATGGATTTCTTCTCCACAACCCTTGAATAGCATTGGAAGGGAAGTCAAGGCCTAAGGGACTGTTTAGCAGAGAAGGGACTGATTCCTTGTGTTGGGTGTGTGTGGGTGTCTTAGAAGCCAGGCTAGTTCTGGTGTAGGTGTCCCTAGCTCTATAATGAGCTCACCAACTTAGCATTTAGCCTTTCCCAACTCCTGTACGGCCTGATAAACCCAACTATGTTGGCTTGGCTGTGTTTTGGTGTACCCTTGGCTATGTGTAAGCCTGCTTGTTCCTTATTCCTTGGGGAATCATGCCCAGCTTGGGGGTGGCAGCATTGCTGAGAGATTAAGGAGCATGTTGGCCTATGGTTGGGTTGAACGTTGCAGCGATGTAGCTGGTTGTGGAACGAGTTCTTTATGAGATAAGTAATCTTGTCTATTTTACTTGTGCAATCACATTACTGTTAATGAACATGATGAACATGTTGAGTGATTGTATGAATGTATGTTTCTTCTGTTGTGTATGATAAATAATTATGTATCTGTGTATGTTCTACTTCAATGCATTTTGCTTCAGCATTTTATGAATTCACATGTTCATGGGGCTAGTTTCCCGGATGGTTAAGGCCATGGTAGCGTCCTCTTCGTCGGTCGGAGGGTCGGGGATGCCACACATCATCATCACCAACATTGCTCATCATCATTGTCATCATCATCATCATCATCATCCTCATAATCATCATCATCATCACCACCCTTATCCTCGTCATCATCATCATCATCACCCTCATCCTCACCATCATCATCATAGTCATCCTCCTCCTCCTCCTCCTCATCACCATCATTTTTCATCATCGTCATCGTCGTCATCATCATCATCATCATCCTCATCATCATTATCATCATCATGGTCATCCTCCTCCTCCTCATCATCATCACCATCATTGTTCATTGTCATCGTCATCATCGTCATCATCATCACTCTCATCCTCATCATCGTCATCATGGTCATCCTCCTCCTCCTCCTCATCATCACCATCATTTTTCATTGTCATCATAATCATTGTCGTCGTCATCATCATCATCATCATCATCATCATCATCATCCTCATCATCCTCATCATCATCATTATCATCATCATCACCATCCTCATCATCCTCATCCTCATCATCCTCATGCTCATCATCATCATCATCATCATCATCATCATCATCATCACCCTCATCCTCATCATCATCATCATCATCATCGTTATCATCATCATCATCACCCTCATCCTCATCATCCTCATCATAGTCATCATCCTCTTCCTCATCATCATCACCATCATTGTTCATCATCATCGTTATCATCATCATCATCATCATCATCATCATGGTCATCATCATCATCATCATCACCCTCATCCTCATCCTCATCATCATAGTCATCATCCTCCTCTCATCATCATCACCATCATTGTTCATCATCATCATCGTCATCATCATCATCATCATCATCATCATCATCATCATCATCATCATCCTCCTCCTCCTCCTCCTCATCACCCTCATCCTCATCATCATCATCATGGTCATCCTCCTCCTCCTCCTCATCATCACCATCATTGTTCATCATCATCACCCTCACCCTGATAATCATCATCATGGTCATCCTTCTCCTCCTCCTCATCATCACCATCATTGTTCATCGTCATCGTCATCATTGTCATCATCATCGTCGTCATCATCATCATCACCATCCTCATCCTCATCATCATCACCATCATCATCCTCATCATCCTCATCCTCATCATCATCATCATCATGACCCTCATCCTCATCATCATCATCATGGTCATCATCATCATCATCATCACCCTTATCCTCCTCCTCCTCCTCATCATCATCATATTTATCATGCTCCTACTCCTCATCATCACCATCATTGTTCATCATCATCGTCAACGTCATCATCATCACCATCATCATCCTCATCCTCATCCTCATCCCCATCATCATCATAACCATCCTCATCCTCATCCTCATCATCATCATCATCATAATCCTCCTCCTCCTCATTACCACCATAATTTTTCATCATCATCGTCATCATCATCATCATCATCATCATCGTCATCATCATCATCATCATCATCATCATCATCATCCTCATCATCCTCATCCTCATCCTCATCATCATCATGATCACCCTCATCCTCCTTCTCCTCCTCCTCCTCCTCCTCCTCATCATCATCACCATCATTGTTCATCATCATCACCACCATCATTGTTCACCATCATCATCGTCACCATCATCATCATCACCACCATCCTCATCATCATCATCAACATCATCATCACCATCACAGTCCTCATCATCATCATCATCAACCATCATTGTTCCTCATCATCGTCGTCGTCATCATCATCATCATCATCATCATCATCATCATCATAATCATCATCGTCGTCGTCGTTGCCGTCATCGTCATCCTCATCCTCATCCTCATCATCACCATCATCACCCTCATCCTCATCCTCATCCTCATCATCATAGTCATCCTCCTCCTCCTCATCACCATCATTGTTCATCATCATCATCATCATCGTCGTCATCATCATCATCATCATCATCGTCACCATCACCATCATTGTTCATCATCATCATCATCGTGATCATCATCATCATCATCCTTACCATCATCATCATCATCATCACCCTCATCCTCATCATCATCATCATAGCCATACTATTTGTGATCATCATCACCATAGACACCACCATGGTCCAAGGATAGGTTTGGAGGTCTTATCCATTGGTGTGGGATCCATTGTAAGGTTATAGAAGTTTAACATATTTTAGTCCAAGTTTGATACACATTTGATATTTAATATTTTAATATTTGATAAGCATTGATCAGTCAAGTTGCATATTTAGTGAGCACTAAATCGCATATGCGATACTTCCTTACTAACCTTAGCTTTGTGTTTGGGTTTGGGTTATATTCTGAACATACCATCAATAATGCATATGCGTTCTCGTTTTACACTTCGAAAGTGCGTTTTCGATTTCTGAAGTGGCAGTAAAAAGTGGAACCAACTTCATGTGAGCACCCTAATGCGCACTCATGTAAGAGTTGAACTCCTAATAAAATCGCTAGAACTCCTAATCAACTCCTAATAAATAGTGCATCTCGAAGTTTGGCATCTAGCTAATATACAATTAGTATTACATGTTTAGGTTTTCCATATAGATATATAATTAGGTTTTCGATTCTTTTTAAAGGATTTTAGGATGTTTACAGTGATAGTTACGTTGATAGGCATATATATCTTAGAATTTTGGGGTGGACTACCATCTATGCCTTTTCATCTAGTGATGAGAATGAGACAAGTGTATTGTCTAGATTGATTCTATGGGCATTGTCCAAAATTAAACCAGAATGAGACAAGTGTATTGTCCATATTGATTCAATGGGCATTGCCCAAAATTACTAATTAATCATTTCAAAAAAATAAAAAATAACTTAACTAACAAATGATAAGTACACTTAGTGATAGTTATAAAAATTAAAATTAATCTTCAATTATTAGATTATTAGATACAACTTTTTTGCTTAACTCCATCGAGTATTAGATACAACTATTAGCTTAACCCCAATGATTGTACAACTATTAGCTTAATTTCAACTCTGATGACTTAAGGCTTAGTGCAACTGCATTTGACATCTAGGAGTCTACCTAATGTGTTGTCATGTAAGAGTCGAACTCCTAATAAAATCGTTAGAAATCCTAATAAACTCTTCCAAACTCATAATAAACTAGTGCATCTCGTAGTTGGGAATCTAGCTAATATACAATTCGTATAATACATGCTTAGGTTTCCATATAGATATAATTAGGTTTTCAATTCTTTTTAAAGGAGGTTAGGATTTTTACGCCGATAGTTAAGTCTATAAGCATATATATATTAGAATTTTGGGGTGGACTACCATCTATGCTTTTTCATCTACTGACGAGAATGAGACAAGTGTATTGTCCAGATTGATTATATGGGTGTCACCTAAAATTAAACGGGAATGAGACAAGTGTATTGGTCATATTGATTCAATGGGCGTCACCCAAAAATAATAATTAATAATTTCAAAAAAATAAAAAATAACTCAATTAACATGTGATAAGTACAATTAGTGATAGTTGTAAAAATTAGAATTAATCTTCAAATATTAGATTATTATATACAACTACAATCTTAACTCCATCGATTATTAGATACAACTATTAGCTTAACTCCAATGGTTATAGAACTATTAGCTAACTTCAACTCTAATAATAGTTATATTAGATAAGTATTAGCTTAACTATTAGATATAACTATTGGCTTAACTCCAATGATTCTAAACTATTAGCTTAACTTCACCTCTAATCACTTAAGGCTTAGTTCAAATGCATTTGGCATCTAGGAGCGTAGCTAATGTGTAGTCATGTAAGAGTCGAACTCCTAATAAAATCACTTGAACTTCTAATAAAATCTTCCAAACTCCTAATAAACTCATGCATCTTGTTACGCTGATAGGCGTATACATCTTAGAATTTTGGGGTGGACTACCATCTAGGCTTTTTCATCTATAGATCAGAATGAGACAAGTGTACTATCTAGATTGATTCTATGGGCGTCGTCCAAAATTCATAATTAATCATTTAAGAAAATAAAAAATAGCTTAGTTAACATCTAATAAGTAGAGTTCATGATAGGTGTAAAAATTGAAATTCAACTTGTAACTATTATATTATTAGATACAACTATTCGATTAATAAATACAACTATGATCTAAACTCCATTGATGATGCGACTATTAGCTTAATGCAAACTCCAATCATGAATTTTACTTGAATTGCAATTGTCGATATATTAATTTTAGATTAACTATTAGTTGGAAAAATTAAACTTAAACTTCAACTATTCTATAATTAGATACAACTGTTCAATTAATAGATACAACTATGAGCTCAAGTCCATTGATGATACAACTAGTAGCTTAACTTCACCTCCAATCATGAATTTTAATTGAATTGTTATTGTTGATATATTAACTTTTAAATTAACTATTGGATACAACTATTAAATTAACTCCAATGATTCTACAACTATTAGCTTAACTTCTACTCTAATCACAATTATATTGGATAATTATTAACTTAACTATTAGATACAACTATTAGCTTAACTCCAATGATTCTACAACTATTAGCTTAAATTCAACTCTAATCACTTAAATCTTAGTCTAAGTACATTTGGCATCTATAACTATAGCTAATGTGCACTTGTGTAACAACCGAACTACTAATAAAATTGTTTGAACTCCTAATAAACTCCTCCATCCAGGAGTTGGGCATCTAGCTAATTACAGTGATATGTGTTTATTAAGTCAATAGACATATATATCTTAGAATTTTTGGGTGGACTACAATCTATGATTTTTCATCTATGAATGATAATGAGACAAGAGTATCGTCGAGATTGATTCTATGGGTGTCATCCAAAATTCATACTTAATAATTCAAAAAATTAAAAAATAGCTTATTTAATATCTGATAATTACAATTTGTGATAGTTGGAAAAATTAAAATTCAACTTCAACTATTCGATTATTAGATACAACTATTCGATTAATAGATACAACTATGAGATTAACTCCATTGATGATACAACTATTAGCTTAATGTCTACTCCAATAATGACTTTTACTTATTTGCAATTGTCGATATATTAACTTTTAAATTAGCTATTACTTGGAAAAATTAAACTTCAATTTCAACTATTAGATTATTACGTAGATAGGCGTATATAGCTTAAAATTTTGGGGTGGACTACCATATATGCTTTTTCATCTATGGACGAGAATGAGACAAGTGTACACTCTAGATTGATTCTATGGGCATCCTCCAAAATTCATAAAGAATAATTTCAAAAGAATAAAAAATAGCTTAGTTAACATATGATAAGTACACTTCATGATAGTTAGAAAAAATAAATTTCAACTTCAATTATTAGATTATTAGATACAACTATTTGATTATTAGATAAAACTATGAGCTTAACTCCATTGATGGTACAACTATTAGCTTAACTTTAACTCCAATCATGACTTTGACTTCAAATGCAATTGTTGATATATTAAATTTTAAATTAACTATTATATACAACTATTATATTTACCTCCATTGATTTTACAATTATTATCTTAACTTCAACTCTAATAATTGTTATATTGGATAACTATTAGATAAATATTACGTTAACTCCAATAACTTGATACAACTATACAACTATTTGCTTAACTTTTAGAGACAACTAACGATTCTACAACTATTAGCTTAACTTCAACCCTAATCATGGTTATATTAGATAACTATTAAATTAAATTTAGAATAATATGGTGATAAAAAACAATTAGATGAATGTAAAGCTGTACTCCAATGACTTATCTCTTATCTCGAGAAGTCTACCTTCAATGCAATGAAACCATGCACCGACCAATAAGATTTCCATTTGGCATCGTAACATCCTGAAAACAATCAGTTAGATAATATACTCTAAAGATGATGTATTAATAATTTATTCATTTTGTTGTATTCCAAACATATTAATATTATTAATATAGTTTGTTCTAGTTTGTAAATCTATGCTTCAGGTATTGCATGTATGGTCGATTATTATTGAAAGTTGTTTTATCTTCAATGATTGTTTTTTTGTCTCGTTACCGGGATCAACATGATTGACTAATGGGTTGAATTTTTCATGAGACATTCGTGAGTTACAGCCTATCTTACCCATATAGTGACGTTTATTTGACGTTTAATGTATCCGATCATAAAGTGAGCCCAAGTCATGTTAGAAATGCGACAGTGTTAGGTTTTCGTCACCTACTAAAAGAATCCAAATAATAAGAGCAACGAAAAGCATTACTCGCCTTTACTCAACAACATAGTTTTATTAGTTTGTTTACTGAAATTTGTGTGATTTTAAGAGTTCTCACATGTTAGAAAAGTTAGTTCACGTGATTTAGGATTTTATAGATCAAGAATTCATTACAAGTGTATTGCTTGCATTTATTATATATGTGTGTCATATTATATGTGTGTGCGTGCGTGTCAACGAGATTTCAAGAGTTTATACATTTATTATATATATGTGTTATATTATATGTGTGTGCATGCGTGTTAATGAGATTTCAAGAGTTTTTACATGTTGCTATCTAGCATAAGACAAGGCACATGTACAAAAAGTAAATATCTATATGATGAGGTTTAAAAAGATTCAACCCGAGTTTTTTTAAGTTCTATTAGGCCAAAACAACATTTCAAACAATGGGTGATCAACTAAAGAGAAGTCCAACCAAACCACCGGGGGTTCACTAGAAATGGAACTATCTTATCACGTCCATTCATATTGCGGGTTTGAATACTCCTAAAAACCTAAAAAATATATTGCCTCAAATTAAGGGGTCAAGAGGGGTTTTTAATTTAACATAGTATTATAAATATTGGGGTTTATTTTATTTGGGTGAGATGAGGAATAAAATTCAAATCGTGGGATGGATTCATATCTATAACTTCTTCTTCATATATTTGGAGGCCACCAACAGACACCTCTTCTTGGAGAACAAACAAGAACTACAAAAGCTNGCGGATTACAGGAATCGACTGGAGCCTCGATCACTGATCTTATATATATATATATATATATATATATATATATATATATTGGGTGTGCATGTCAAATAGAATGTTTTTTTATATGTTTTATGATATTGTTTTTCAAATATGTATGTTAAATAGAGTCTTCCATAATGTTAAGTAAAGTTAAATGTAGAAAGTGATTGTATAAAGGATGGTCAATTAAGGTAGAGGAAATTTTGCACAATGGATAAGATATATTACATGAGGACTTAACTTGTTTTCAATAGATTGTTTCAAGTTTTTAAAACATGTTTAAGGTTTTCTTAATACATTTTGTCCATGAACCAGTATTATTTCTTTGTTGTAGTTTATTCTTAGTGAAAATCAAGTGTTGTTCACATATTGTCTCAATAAATAAAATACAATGAAATGTAGGGAAGTCCATCCATCAAAGGGTTTCAATTTTGCATTTTTATGGAATTTAATTTATAAAACTTATACAAAACATGATATCTGTATCGCTATACTAGTATTTACATGATATAAAATTGGTTGATTGGCATGTTGTGGTGTGAAACATCTACAATTCCCATAATGTCTAAGCATTGCAATGCCTATTGGAATATTGGTCTTTTACATTCTTTGTTATATTGATCTCTTGAATGAGTTGTCTTTTATGCATTTTTCCTTCCCCATTATTTTTTCGTTGGGCCTTCCACTATCCAATGCTACAAATTGATTAGTAGCCCGTGCAATCCCGATGGGATCATTAATAGCATTTTAGCATTATTTTATTTAACATCTTGTTTTCTTATACTAATATGTGTTAGGGATCATACTTATTACAACTTGATAATATCATATAAAGGGGTATTAAAAATGGGTTGATTATTCTAACATACTTACAATACCTAGTGACTAGAGTTTTTTTTAATTGGAAAGGTATATTGGGATGGGGTTTCAACAATACAATTTTAGGTGGAATTTTCCAATATTTATTGAAATAGGGATATTCTTTAATATGCTACGAACCATCGTGCTATGTAATAAGTTTACTAAGTGTACCCCGCGTGAACCTAACAAGTATTGGAGACTTACCTATAAGTCAAAACAAAGTATTAAAAAATATATCTTTCTCAAGATGGTCATACCTTTGTAGGTGGAAAACAAGCATGGTCACCAAAATAAATACATTGTTGATCCATGATGTATGCAAATTGTAATGTCACGGCGACAAATAAGATCATAGCTATGAAAAATACACAATAGATTTATGTCTTGGTGTACTTATCATAACAACTAAAACTATGAAGTGAACAATATGGTTCTCCATGGTACCAATGTAGGGTTGAATAATGGTATTGTAAACAAACTTATCCACCTAGCACCAATGAGGGATGTCAAGTCACAACCCAAGTTCTTCAAAGAAAATTTGTTGTTATATATGAATCTACACCATGTGAATATATGTGTTAATTTAGTCCAACATGGGAGAGACCTTCTAGTCACTAGTCCTTCATTAATATGTCACAAAAAGTGAGATAGGCCACCATTGATGATTTTAACCAAACTACATATCACATTGTAGTAAATGTGACTAAATGTGCAATGTCAAGTACTTGTTAAAACCAATTGAGTAAGGGGAATTGATGAAAATTCATTATTGAGTGCAAGGAAATTTTCCACTAATGACTTCAAAGACACAAGTACTATAATGGTCTCTATATCCTATTCCTATAATAAAATGGCTCAAAGTCAATAGGAAGAGATCCATTAGAATTATCCCATAAAGATTCCCATGTCAAATAGTAGAAATATGATCAAGATATATGATTTGATTGATATCCAGAATAATGACTTTTAAGAGGAGATATAACCAAGCAAAAATTTCTAATGTTTGAAATGGAAATAACTTAGTGATTAAACACTCTAATCAACAACCATTAGTGAAAATAACTGTCAAAGGGAAGACATTCCACCATTGATGAAAATGAAATCCAAAATACACCATTATTCTACTATGTGAATAAATGTCTTAACATCAAACATGAGAAAAGCAACCTAGTCAAGAACCATTAGAAGGCACAACAATCTAACAATAATGAAAGTAAGTCCCATTGTACTCTTCAACAAAAGAGTCAAATATGGGTTTAAAATTGTTGGTTTATGGGCCCATGGTTTTGGGTGTCCCATGGTATTGCATGTGATGAAGCCTACTTAAGGGCTCAAGGAAATCCATACTAAAGTGCATAAATTGAACGGTGTTGTCCACGTAATGCCCTCGACCCAGCTAATGCCAGAGGAACAAGGAAGCCTAAGAAAAACGGCTAATGTGAGTATAGAACAATGGATTAAGGTGATCTAAGATTAGGCCAACAAGCTATAGAACCAATAAATTAGAAGCTTTTATCCATTTTAAAGTGAGAAACATCAATTAACTCAATCCTAACATTCCGTAGTGTGCATACTATTAAATACACTTACGTTCAAATTGTAAGCATTGATAAATTGTACATGAGTAGGGCAAAATAATTGGTATCTCCATTAACTATATAATGATTTCAAACATACAATTATCCCATATACTTGATAGTAGTTTTTTATTGTAATTTGATTGTAAAAATTTAATTGTTGTTGTTAGCATCCAGTTGTATATCGTTATGAGGATATTAGTTTTATTATGTGTGTGTCGATTGGTGTGGTTTACTAGTAAGTAATAATAGAATTAAGGACACATCCATAGGATACTTACTACAGTCCACACAACCATGGAAAAAAAAGATACACAAGATTTCATGCACAACCTTCAAAATTAGATCATGTGGTTGTCCCTTACAACCATCTTTTACTAGTGAAATCATAAATTATGGTTGTCCTCCCTTGATCCAAAATTTATTAATACAAATCAAATTTATGGTAATTAACTACAACCATCCAACATTAATACCATCAATTTTTATGGCTATTATTTACAATCATCTAAATGCACCATACATCAAATCTCATGTCTTCCACCTACATCCATTCAAATCATAAGAAATAAGAGAAAGGATGATTGACACATACAACCATTCAAATAATGAGAAATAAGAGAAAGGATATAAGAGAAGGTTTATATAAATATGGATTTATAATGTATGAAGGACATCCATCCTGCATACAATTCATGGCATACAATCCATGAGCAAAATCACAATAAAAATCATCCTCTGTAGGCACATATACATAAAAAAATAACTTGAATACATATGAGAAAATACTTATCTTCAAAAAAGGGTGATTTCTTCCATCAGGACAACTTTCCACCCAGCCATAGACATAGTCAAGTTGAATCTCAATTGAGCAAGTCACCCCAAAGGTGAGGTCACAAATTGACTATCAATGGAACACTTTGTCTAGAAAATTTCAAAACTACTCTTCCGAGAAACCACAATACTTCCCACTACTAATTTAATGTCTATCTCCACTTCCTATGGGATGTGACTTCCTTCACCTATATCATCCCTTAGGAGATCACCATCCCATTTCTTGAATTCCTATACAAGAACCTGGACTAATAGAGTAAACTCAAGGAAGCACGAACATTATCCAAGTAGAATAACTCTCTAATACTATCCACAACAAAAATTAAGACTCAACACAGTCTGAATACTATGAACACTTACAACATAGTGAGACAGTACAAGTCACGTGATCCAAAGCTTAGGATTAGCTTTAACAAAGAGAGAGCATATGGATTTATAGTACAAGGAATCCAACTCTAACCCAAGAGGATAAATTTGAACTAGAGAGAGGTAAATTTAGGCTTCATCATGGATACTTAACTCAAATTAGTGGAGTGGTGGCTTAGTTAAGATATCCCCTTCTCGAATTAGCACCATGAGGAGGAGTTACATAAAACAGAGTGGAGGCTAAGAATATCTCAAGGGTGGTGCACTAGTCACGACGGGTGGAAGAGTGGGCCCATTAGGATCATCAATGATTTGTAAGGATACAAATAGGGAAATCCAATTACATTTGGGGAGAAATGGCGCACTTTTAGATGTGGAAGCAAAAATCAAGGAAGTGGAAGCTAAAATCTAACTTACAACTCCTAGTATGTAGGGAGAGGGCACCATAGTGCAAGTATGGTAAAAAAAAGGGTATCTCTCATCCAAGGAGGGTGTATTAGGAAAGAGGTCCTACTAAGGCATGAATAAGGTGCAATAGTAACTACATAGGCCAAAATAATAAAAAATAGTGTCTGTTGTACAATGTTTGGGTGACCAACAACCTAAAATTCACCAAGGTTAAAATATGAACTAGAACTAGTACAAAATGAGAAATTAATGACTAAAAAAATGACTAAAATCACGCTATAAATGACTATTTTTGAGTCGGCGACTAATAGTAGCTAATTTCCACTATCTTATAGCTAGTTGTATTTCACTTAGTCATTAATAGATTGATTTATTAGTCATTGATTTAGTCACTAATTGCAAAAATTAATGACCAAATATACGACTAAATAAACTACTAGATGATAAGATATTAATGAATAAGCTAAATACGACTAAGATATGGGAAATTAGCTACTAATGGTCATATATATGTGAATTTAGTCATTTTTGTAGTCACAAATTTATGATAGGGCATAGAGGAATCGAACCACCAACCTCATGCCTATAATTAGGCAGGCGTTCTACCATTGAGCTAGCATTGTTTAAGAAGTTGTTATTGCTTGACAATGATGATATTCAAACAAATTTATGATAGATAGCAATCTACAAACTACATAATTATTACTATTACAACTTACTAGTAACTAGTATTTATGATAAACTAATTCCTAAAAGCTATGTACAATTTTCCCTATCTGGCATATCCATTCATGTTACCAGAGAGAACATAATACCTATATGATGGATGTGATACCAATTAAGTCAAACAATTTACGGAATATCTCTTGGCATGCCTAAATATATGAGAAAAATATCATTATATGAAATCACGCAAAGTAAAAGTCAAATAGGTAAGAAAACCTTTCCATTCGTAAAACAATCTATCAGTGACAATATAAAAATACATGAAAGTGAAGATTTCAAACTGAGTGTTGCAAATAATAAGCTACCATATAAGCCAATTCTAGAAAATGAAACATATTTTTATAGAAGTCTGAAGGCTACCAAAATAAGCAAGCAAAATAAATTCAACACATATTTCAAAAAGAGTTGAATGAAATAATAAAATCATACCCAACATTATAGTGGACACATTTTATATGAAAATCAATGTGAAACATTCAATCATGTTTGTAAGTTTATCTCCAGCCAACCTGCCTTAGATATAGCCACAACTAGATTGACACAAATAATTATCAGAACCAAGGGCACTCTAGAAGTGCACCATAGGAAAAGTAATAAAGACAAGAAAAAAAACACCACGACGAAGGTCAGATTTAAGAACAGAAAAATGTTGTATGGTAGTTCTACTGTATTTGGCCACACAGGTGCTAGAAGCAACAACAATTAGAAGATAACCAATTAGCTAATTTTTCAGTTATTATCCCTCGACTCTTTTACAAGGAAAGTTGAAGAGAATGAGACAAATATGTTCTCCCATAATTTATCCTCCCTGCTAACACGAAATTCCTCAATATTCTTGATGGCCTTCAAAGTATTTTGAACAAAATTTCTATCATATCTCTCAGGCCTATTTCTTCTTCTCTCAAACTCGAACGTTGATTTCTAAACATGAAGTTTTAGACAACACAAATCTCATGTGCGCTACCCCCATGCATTTTTATGCCAAGGAAACAACTTCCATTTCTTTTTTTCTCTCATATGTTAAGGCACAAAACCTGTAAAGGTAATAAAGAAGCTAACCTATCAATATTTGAATAAGCATGACTATATTTCAAAATTGCCTGAGAAATTTCCAAAAGTAAAGCTAATACATTATGCTCACATCCATATTGACTAATGAAAAAAATGGATAAAAATTTAAACTCAAAATCTAAGAGATTATGAGGCTTACTCACAGAGCCTAGTAGTATTTGTATACATCTTCATAGCTTGAGTTTTTTCTCCATGCTTTGCATTATCAGAATTGCAAGGCTCCAATAATGAAGCACCATGAAGAAATTTTAAAGACGCTTGAAAGTAATGACCAATGATTTCAAGGTCACTACCTCCCATAGTCTGCAACATCTACTACAACTATGTTAGACTTCTAAGGAAGTTAGCATTTTAAACATTGGATTGCATCAAATCATGAGAATAATTTTAGACTATGTATATATGGAGCAATAAGGATAATTAATGTCAAGTAGGCCTTCAATATCTCTGCAAAGTGTTTCAGATCGTTGGCCTCTTTCAATATAGAACTTCCTGTAGCTTTACCATGGTCTCTTCTAACAAGACTTGCAGCAACTACTCCATCAGGATCCCTTCCTGTAACTCCATTAGATGCAATAGGTCTCACACCATGCATCGATGGTCCATGCACGTTATCAAATTTGCTTGATTCTTTGGGAATTGTTGACAATTCATTATTAGATCCATCAACTATTGCTCTGGCCTTGGCCTTCTTAAGAGGCTTATGTACCTTTGGCTCACTTTCATTCTTGCACTTTCCTTGCATTGCATCGCCCTCTGACACAAAGGAGGAAGACGCCATTGTGAATTTTTTTTAAGAATTAAGCACAATGATTTATGGTCTTGATGGAAATGCAGGACACACAAAAGAAAAAAAGTTTGAATGAAAATATAACAAGTGCAGCATATTATAGACAAATAGAAAAGCACATAAAAATAATCACTAAGTGAAAACCAAATCAAAAGAAAGGATTTGCAGAGACATACCTTTATCATAAATATTTGGTTTTGGCTTCCATTTTTCTTGTTGTTTGGACTTGTGTATTCCCACTACAACATCATTCCCCTTCATTGATTGGTGTAATATGTCTGTTCATGCATGAACCTTTTCTAGAGACTGTTGACCTACATCGTTTAAGCTCTTGGTCTTGACAGAGCTCTGTTTACTCTTTTTTGGAAGAGAATTTGAGTGGTTCATTGACCCCACAGAATTTGATAGCCGGGTCATTACTTGATCTTTCTTACCGTTACTGGAAATCATAATTGGCTTCAGAGCTTTTACATATTGAATTGGCTTAGGTTTTTTGATATCAAGGGCAGGTTCAGAATGAGGAGCTCCTAGAAGTTGAAGCTGCTCTTTATTTGCTTCCATTTGACCCTGTCCTAGTTGTATTCCATATAACAAAAGAACAAAATTTGAATGAAAATATAACAAGTGTAGCATATTATATTCCATATAATATGCTACACTTGTTATATTTGAATGAAAATATAACAAGTGTTGATCACCTCCTAATCTCATGTCCTTATGCCTGGTTGGTGTGGTCTGAGATGGACCATCAGATAGGTGTAAAATATGGCTGGAAAAGGGTTTCTGTAAAGGAATGCTTCAAAAACTGGAATTCCTGCTCTAAAGCAATTCAAATCCATGCCTATAACTACAGCATAGGGCATTTGGCTCTCCAGGAATGCTTTTATATTTGAGGCTAGATTCACAATTGTGTTGCAGTGTGCAACACAAGCCATATATATTTTCTCATTTAAAACCTATTTACAAGACTTCTCAAAACATATCATCGCATGATTTTACAAACACATCAGGTATTTGGGATCTCTTTGATGGAGCTAGACAAGGCACCCCACCCTACTATGGTCTTTTACACTTCAATGACACCCATTATATTAGCTTTAAAGCAGAACATGGAGGGGAAGGTTCAATAATTTTGCTGAATTGTTGGCTATAAAAAATCTTTAAAAAATTGTTGCATCTAGATGAGTGACAGATCTCCATTTTGGGGGGAATTCATCTCAGTATTAATCTTGTATATGAATCTAGGAACAAAGAATCAATCTCATCAAAGATTAATCAACAAATAACTCATGAAATGGTGTAATCGGTCTACAAGAATAGTAGCCACTCTGTATTCACATAAATAATGAATGATTACAATTACAATGTCATGCTACAGGCATGAATGAATGAGCAATTCGAATCCTCAAGGAGTTCATTCAAATTGAATGAGTGAGTCTAGCTTAACTGAATGTAAGCCATAGTCCACACTCAGTTAATCACTGATCAAAACCCTAATTGACTCAACTGAACCCTAGCTAAAGATGGAGTGCAATAAATGACTGAGTCTCAACTAAAAGAGATCAGACACATGTCATAGCAAGCCAACCATCAAGTGCTAGTGCTTCAATGACTCCAATGAACCCCGATGAGGTTAACTGAAGTTGAACTGAACATCATAAGTTGATGGAGGTGCCCCTGTTGACTCTAGTTCATTAATTAATCATTAAATAATCAATCAAATGAAAAGAGGAACCTTCACTGACTTGTTTAACTGATTGTAACCACCAGTTAGCAATTAGGTGCATTAATATCACTCAGATCAGCCTCGGAGTGCTCCAGTTAGCCTCCTCGAATGTAGGAGAAGGCTAAGTTATCCTCCTTGACTGAAGGTAGGCATGGGTGTGACTAGATGATGACATTTAATGCTCCACTAATGTCAATTAATGTCAATAATACTTAGGATAGTGGTTTATCTAGGCCAATTTGACCAAAAGAGTGTGTATGGTGGTAAATTTCTCCAACACTCAGTTGGTTAAAACTAGCATAGATCCATCTTAAATCCAGATGTACCAAGCACCGAGAGGGATCCAATTTATGAGGTGTAAATTTTTTACATGTTCATAAAATTTACATCTCAAGAATTTTGATCCCTTTGGTGCTTGGTAAATCCGGGTTTAATATGGACCTATACTGGTTTTAATTTTTTTGTTTTACAAGCGGACATGGATTTTTTTCATCTTGTTCTAATTTTTTTAATTTTATGAGCCGACATGAATATTTTTAGTTTCCTTTTATTTTTTGTAATGTAGTGTTACGTTATGTACATGAAAACATATCCTATATGTTTGGTTATAGAGCATCTCACTACTCTCGGTGCAACAAGTCTTGAAAATGGATAATTTGGTATTGAGTCCTATAATGGTCAATTGATGACATCAAAAACTAGTTTTCAGTTTTCTTATCAAATTTCATTGGTTGAATAGTTGGCTATCAAAATTCTATAAAAAATTGCTGCAACTAGGGCAGTTACATATCTTTGTTTTTTTGGGGATTGAATATTGGTCATCAATTGGTTAAAAGTAAAACAAGTCTTCAAAATGGATAATCTGGTCCTGAGTCCTATACTTGATGATATCAAAAGCTATTTTTCAAGTTTTAATCAAATTTCATTTGCTTGTGTCTACAGAGATTAGAAATATGAAGCTGATACTCTTTCAAGGAGAGACTACAGCTGGTAGTTGATTCATGCATATAGAAGGAATCTAAAGATAGGGTTATGGTACTGGTATCCACCTTTTCTGTCTTTGCTTGAGGGGCAAATTTCTAGCTCAGGGAATATTTTTTCTTTAAATTCTATACAGGTTCACATTGTTGTTGTGGATGGGACTTATATTTTCAGAAGGATTGGATGACCTCTTTACATATTTTTTTCAGATATGATTCCTTCTTTATGATGCAATTTTGGACACAGCTATAATGTACCATAAAGGACTGATATGCACTGTTTCATGTGTGAGGAATAATCCCTTAAACTTTTTGAGATTCAGTCAGTACGATCGAGTCAACTGTTCTAGCACCTTATTGAGAAGCTTTTCGATGTTCAATTTTGCAATGGCTATGGCATCAACAGTCTGCACTTCTTTTCATATGAATAAAATATACAATTTTTTTAACCGACGAAAAAAAGAATTGGGTTAAGATTAAGTTAAAGTCAAATTGATAAACTACATGTCCTACAACACTTTATTGTCTAAAACTAACACCTAACATATAAATGATATAACCATAGACTATATTAAATTTAACAATCCTTGGCCTAATGAAATAATTTGTATGATGAAATCTCTTCTGTTCATTAATGACATGTCTTGAAATTTCAAAAGAAATAGAATAAATATGAAAGAGGGATTGATATAGAAAATGAAAAAAATAAAATATGTTGCATCCTCCTAATCGATAATAGTGTATGCCAAAATTAGATGTTTATTACATTTTTAATCTGAACACCAGAAATGGCAGCCCCACAAGTAAATTTTTTTTAAAGAACTAAAATACAAATATTATTTCTTACTACAATTCCAATCATAGTTGAATTGGACAATCTTAACCATTATAAACTCATCAAGCTACTATTTAGGAGCATTGGATTCCATAGATGCTTACCATTGTTTCGAACTAATCTCTGCCATTACCAACAGGTGGCAAGTCACCAATTGTATCTCTTATTGTTATAGGATGAAAAGGTGCACCCAATGTAGCATCTCTCACTGCAGCATACTGTAAACCTCTAGGAAAGGATATTTTTGGCTATGAACTAGAAAAAACATGCATAGGTTCTGGCCAATTTGGAAGGAATTCCTCAGGTGAAACTCCCCAAATAAATTCCCTTTTACGGGATTGTGAAAACCCATAATTTATTTCTTGAAGAACCCCAAATTGCACCTGAAAAAGGAATGTTCAATAGGTGACTAAAATGTTTAATAGTTCTTAGAGGATCATATTTATTAGAGAAGAAATAATCACCTTCAAGCCACATAAAAAAATTAAATACTAGCTTCTATGATGCCAACAGTATGAGATATTTTTTGCAGTGTTGCCAATAGTATGCGAGATTAGTTTAGAACACTGCAAACAAAGATGATTGGGAAATTTAGTTGATCATAAAATTTCAATTCCTTTGTTCCAAGCAAACAAAGAAAGAAAAAAGATGTTATGGATATGGGAATATTGGAATCAAAGATGCTAAAATTTAAGTATACCTTCCAGTGAATACATGCTCACAAACACCAAGAATTGTTGGAGGGCGAAGCCCGTGATCACTATGAAATTATTCAAGAATGTTACGCATTTTCAGAGCCTCCGAGAAATAGTTGTCTTGATATACATATCATTTCTTAATAAATATCATAGGGTGAATAAAACCCATACTATTGCATCAAATTGATCTATGACAATAATCTGACATCTAAATAACTATATGCCTTGTGTCTTCTGTTCATATTCTCACAAAAAGTATGATCATTGTTGTCTAGATCTGTATAGGAATGTAGATTTGTGTAATGTTCCCAAGTAAAATTGCACTAAAATTTTTCAACTTATTGTTGAATAGATTGGGCTTATTACCTTGTCAAACGTTCCACTATCACCGTGTAACGAAGTTGAAAATGCTAAGAACTACTAGTAGTAAGGTGTTCGAGTGCAAATATTTCTTCAAAATTTATATAGGGAATGGTGTCATGAGATAACATACTATCTCTTACAATCCACAACAAAATGGAGTCGCTGAAAAAATTAGACAATGGGGACAACACATTGAATTCTCAAGAATGTCAATCTAGGAAACAATTTGTGGCAGAAATCCACATGTGATTTACCTTTGTGGAATTCATTGCACTGCCTTTGTGTATACCAAATTAAAAAAATAGAAAATTTATGGAAAGAGATGTGCATAATACTATATAGTAAATACTATTGTGCTTACAAGAAACTACAACTGTTTATGATTAATTCTAACTTTTTAATGTTGTGTGTGTGTGTGTGTCGTCCCCAACCTATTATCCCCTGAAAAATTGGGGGTGTACTCTAACCGTCCCATACCCTCATCTCCATCGTTCTGTGTGTGTGTGTGTGTATGTATGTGCCATCCCCAACCTTCCCCTGAAAAATTGGGGATGTGTTCTAACCGTCCCAACGACTCTTTCCCACCGTTCCCCTGTCCCTAAATCCAATGCAACATAGTTTAGAACAACACGATTTATTTCATGTATTCATTATGTTTGCTGCTTCACACTCATTGTCAATATCATCTTCAAATAAGTGTCTTAAATACTTACTAGTAAAATAAAATAAAACAAACTCTTATATTTCTTAATGTAGGTTAAGAGGTACTTTTCTTCAAGGAGCAAAATCACAACTTAAAGTTACTTAACTCATACAAAGAGATCCAATGCAAAGCCAAAAATAAGTATTCAATTTATTAATATAACATAGTTTATTACATTATTTAGCATAAGAAGACACTCATCCACTTACATTGGAAATTTACTACAGAAATAAATCTTTTGGCAAAAAGAACAAGCAAGCTTATGCATAAGCTATCATGCCATTAATGGGATTCAAGTTAGGATCCATTATTTAAGAAATCTCTGTTCAACAGGGCCCTAGCTATTAATTCTTGCACATGATCTAGGAACTAGGAATCGAAATCATCAAAGAATTATTAATAAATACTCATGAATTGGAAATAACTGGACTACCAAATAGGTTTCCTCTCTGTATATTATATAAACAATAAAGTGTTACAATACCATGCATGAGCAATGGCTTAACTCAATGA